>CM020187.1:1163122-1193083 GCA_009805545.1 Oryza longistaminata | reverse complement strand
AAAACTATCTTTGAAGCATTAAATAGTCATGTTTCCTATTTATATTGACTTTTTCTATCAATATAATAAAACAGAAATCAGTAAGACCTATAGGGCCCAAAAATCAAATCATGAAAAGAGATTTAAGGTAGCCTAAATCAAATCATCCCAAAGATTTAAGGTATAGCCTCTCCTGTTTCTACCAAATAAATTATTACACTTATATAGTACAATAAATCTGTCTGTTTAACGGATAAGAGATAGACCATATGACTAGCTTAGCAAGGAAAGAGAAGCCTCCCGTACTCTAAATTGGGGCATCAAGATTAAGGATAACAACAAACTATATTAATACAAGAGACATACACTGAAATGCATCATAATGCATAGAGGCGGGGCAGCCTAGAATAACTATGCTTTAAGACAATTACTACTAGCAACGTTTAGTTCCAAATGCAGCATAAGAAAAGGGGAAAAAAGACAAGAAGAGTAAGCAATAAATCGATGCCATTACAACCAGTAGCCAGCTGGTCTTGCCAATGGATCAGATACATCTCACAACCGACCTAGCTGCTCCGTCCCCCCTTGGATGCCTATAGAGCCAAATATCTACTTGATCAAATTGTTAGGAAATCAAAGAGAACAGAAACACCGAAGATTATATTGATGCTAGTAGTAACATAACATGGAACTTTCGTTAATCAAAGAATGTAGAAGTATTTAGTGACTTTCTAAATAGGCAATACTCTATATTTCTAGCATGGACAACATATTTGAAATTTATGCACAAGAGATACATTTTGGTTGCTGCTTAACACTAACAGATATAACCATTTCGCACACAACATGAAACCTGACAAAAAAAACTTTTATATAGACACTGCAATATAATTAAAATATTAGGCCTACAGACTGTACTAATATATTGATGAAGAGATATGCAAAAAAATTAAATGTATGTGTCAATCAAAAGCTAGTAGTAAATCGTATGTTACAGCATGCAAGAATTAGTATATATGTTAACCGCATCGAGAGCCTTAATTTACTCGTGCTTTGAACATCAGACACGGCTTTGCAATCTAGTTTTCCAGAATCCTTCAGGTGAGTTGTAGCAGAAGTTTGCAGGAGACAACAGGTAGATACTCCAGGATCGTGTATATATAGACTAGATTGTCCCAAGAGCAATAGTTGGGTATATAATGAAGAGGAAATGCTTCTCCTTCTGAAATCATGCATCAACTGAAGTTGGGTGCAACAAATAAGTTGTTCTTTATATAGTCAACTGTCTAATTAGTGCAAGAGTCATGTCATTATCAGAAAAGTGATGTTAGCTGAACAAAAATATCATATTATTATAATAATATAAAAAATTTCTAAAAAAAGTTGAGAGAAAAATACTTAAAACTTTCATATTGTTTTACAGAAAATTGCAACCATAATCATTCATTGCTATTTGGATCATTAAATAGAAGATGCTAATAATGAGCAAATCAGTTAACAGAATTATAGTAGATTTATGAATTCAGATAATTTACTTAGGTATGAGGATACAAAGTTTAGATAGTAACTTGACTTCATTGCTTAGGTTGGTCCAACTCGCCAACTGCCGTTTGGATCACTTAATTAGCACTGGTAGAAATAGAAGTGGAGAGGCGGGACTGACCAACTCCCGTGCCGTTGCATCCCTAATAAAAACGGCTTGGTAATTATTATGGAATTAACAAATGCTGTATCATTTAATCTAAAGAAAAATACAAATGCCTCATATGTCCCGCCAACGTAACGCATATGTGTCACTACTAGACCAACCAGACAACATGCATTATAGAAACAACAACATATAAAAATATTAAATATTGATCAATAAATACAACTGAAGGGTATCTCTTGGGTTTATTTTTATAGAGTGAGGGTGTGGTGAAATTGCAAACTATCTCATTCAGATGGCTCCATCCATCAGGAAAGAAGGGTTGCATATACATGGCCACCATATGACACGATAATTAATCCACAGTACCAAAAAGCACGACTGCTTATAATGAAATTAGCCCGTGTAACATGATTCCCCGATACTGAATGTACGTGATGAAGAATGATTGGAACGCTCTTACTGTTTATGATGAGCGAGTACGCGATTATTTAGTGTGTGTATTATATGTTGTTATATATGAGACCTCTATATAACACATGAAGAAGAGTTTCCTAATTGCTTGGTTTGATTTGTACAGAGAGATCGAGCCGAAATGCTTGAGGTCACAGTAGAGAAATAGTGTAAAATTTCTCCATCAGCAATGGGATCAAGACTGCAAACCGCATGTGCATACAAAATAGAGATATATACAGCCGATCACTCCGGCGCTGCATTTAAATCTCCTACTCGTAGCAGCGGAGGGACTGGGATAGTCTTTGTCTCATATGCCATAGCCACTTGTTCGTCGGACGCTGCCCTTGATCGCCCTGGAGAGGAGATTCTACTTGTGAAATCAGGTTAAAACACCCAACGCCTGCCTTCCCTGCCTCCGCAATAGGCGGCATGGTGCTGTTACGTGCTATGTGGACTCGCGGGGAATTGATACAAACATGAACACATTCATACTCGTGCTGTCCAGATGAGCAATTCTGTCAAAGAAATCTTGGTCAGCCAGTAAACGTCAGCGGTGACACAGAGGGGGGGGGATGAATGAGAATAATAGCTAGGTGTCAGGGTGAGGATGGTGACTACATAATTGTGATGCGGCTCGAATGCAGAACCAGAATTCACCGACACAATAGGAGGAGAAAGAAGAAGACGGTGATCTCGCACCTCTTCCTGTCCCTGGGGGTCCTGCACACCACTTTTGAAATGATGACCTCTCCTCTGCTCTTCACTATTGCGGGCCTGGAAGCAGCAGAGTTAATCGAACCGCTGGCAACCTGCCGCTCCGGCGGATGGGGGCCGTAGGTCGTCGGGGATTATGGGAATCTGCGCGCCTAACCGCCGTGCAAGGGGTCGCAGACGACGAACGGTCCGGGGAAGAAGCATCCCGCCCGCCGCCGTCCCCGCGGGTTGAAGGGGCGCACGCCGCGCGAGGTCGTCTGCGCGGCCGCACCGCCGGCGCGCTCGGCCGTGGGAGGAAAGGTAGAAGGTGAGTCGGCTGCCCCTGCCCCCGGCGAGAAACCGGCGGTCGAGGCGTGGGCGGTGGCGGCGGGGAAGAACTCGCACGAATGGGGCCCTTCCCGTTGGAGGAGGAGGGACCGCGGTGGAGGCTCAGAGCAGAGAGCGGCGGAGGAAGGAAGCGGAGGCAGGTGATGAAAAGGCGGCGAACGTGGCGCCAGGGCGGCGGAGGCGCGATGGCGAGGTCGAGAGGAGGGCCGTCGAGGCGGAAGGGAAGATCTCCTCCAGCACCATCGTTCGGGGATGAAAGAGCAGCAGCCCGCCGCGGCCCAGAACATCGGGATACATAACCTGGCTGCCGGCGGTGGGGAATGGGATTCAGTTCAGGTGGCCCTCAGCCGAAGCAACCCACTGTCCCGCGCCTAATAACAGGAGACGACAGCCGCTCAGAATGGCTACCGCGGCGGCCGTACCGACATTCACACTACAACGCTCGGTGATGGCCCGATTAAGGTGAAAAGGATTGCGTCGGCGACGGCGGTAAGTGAAGTTAGTGGCTAAATGGAGTATAACGATGCTCAGGAGGATCCGCTCCGATGCTGGCACAACAACTTTAGATAGCACTAGCAAATATACTTGTATGGCCATCAGTAATGGGTATCCTCAACCGCGTGCCTTCGCTCAAACTGGCAGGTCGCTTTTATTCCCGTCGCCAGGACGTGCCCCTCTGGAGAGAGGCGCCATGCACCCAGAGAGAATACGGGCGGCCTTCCACTCACTTTTTCTGAGCCACGGCTCGATATAAGAGATTATTATATCACCAAACCAATAAAATAAATTATATAATATATAAAATAAATTGAATATGAATAAAATAATTTAATTAAATATAAATTACCTAAACTAAATTTTAAAATTATATAATTTGGAAAATAATAATAATATATAATATAAATGATTATAAAAAAAAAATTTATAATAAATATATAATAAATCCCAAAAATCGGTCGCCGTCCTTCCCCCGCTCCCTCACCCACTCGCGTTCTACCCTTCTTACCCATCTATCTAAAGACATCGAGCCACCTATTACAACGAGGCTATCCATACACCGGAGCGCCACCAATTAAATTGTGCACGACTCCTCCATCGGCGCCGCAATATACCATCGCACTAAATTATATTCTACTACGGCGAACGCCGCAAGGCGGAGGAGGCGGGTGCAGCTTGGCGCGGTGGCAGGAGAAGAGAGCGAAACGCCTGGCGTATTTGCGACGACGAATAGTGCTAAGCTGCGGTGGGCTGGCCGCGACGGCGGGAGATAGCAGCACCGAATCTGCCTGGCCGACACTCCACGTACTTATATCTCAAATCAATTGATGATTGTCGAGCAAAACCAAACATATAGTCAGAATTCAGGCAAAAACTCTCAGATTCTAACGAAGAATAAACACCGCTGAAAACAAAAGAAAACATTAGCAGCAGCAAAGGGATCCAGATCCATGGCGCACGGTGACCGAACTCGATGAGAGGTCGCCGAGTGACGATGGCCACCGAGAGCTTCCCCGGCTCCGGCTCGTGGCCATATAAGCGTTTCTCACAACGCGGCGGGAGAAGCGCACAGAGCGACAAGGTGATGCAGCAGCATGGAAATAGCGCAAGAGGAAACGCGAGGCACACGACGACAAAAGAGATCGGGGATGCCGCAAAGCGGCGGCGGAGACGTCGTCCTCCAAACACACTGTCGCCGCTCGCCACGCCCGGCGTCGCAGATCGCTGATCCTGACGACGGGGAGGCGCTTAAGAATCTATTGGCGCTATAATTTATAAGATTAGACGACAGAGACGGACAATAAGTCTCGGCTGGTGGTGCGATGCGAAGCTGCTTGTCGGTGTCAGCGCCCAATACGGAGAAGAAGAGAGAGGCTCAGTCCAACAGAGTAGAAATCACTCGAGGAGATGAACGCAGTAGTACAAAATTCCGCAGGGAAGGCATGGTTGGTAGAACGCGTCATGGAGAGAGATTCGTGGTTTGCGTTTGACGAACAATGTTAGTACTAATTTAATACATTATAACATGCAACCTTGGTAGAAATAAATTGAATACACTTCATTATGAACAGACAATTCAGTACGTACGTGCTTGATAGGCCTACGATGCTTCAACACGAAAGCAGATGGGCTGCCATGAGAGGGGCACGGATGACATTTGCGTGCGGGGCTACTTGGTCCGAGACACCCACTGTGGGCGCGTCTCTTCTACTGCGTGCCCTCAAATTTTTCTTAGATATTTAAAGCTACATAGTGCAGAAGAGACTATATCCACATGTGAGGACGGTTCTTCAGTGCCACTCATAAGTAGCTCAGTTAGTCAAGGGCACATATCTAAGAGTTGGCTTACATTAGTAAAGATGCCCTAAAATACTTCGCTTTGAATCAACATTTAACCTATTTTATCGTTTTCAACCATACGAGAGGATTAATTGTTTCACTTTGGATCACCCACAACTATCTTTTCAAGCATATGAACGATTTTGTGTACAAACAACTACATATCAATTACTCCCACAATCATTTTTAAACTATTGTTTTCAATAAATGACAATGTATGACGTAGATAGATAAAAATATATGAGTCAACACTAAAAATACAAATAAAAAGAAATTTACGCTGGGTAAAATAAAATATTTGTTAAAAGATAAGTATCAAAACGAGAAGACACTAATAATAAAAAGAGAGGTACAAATGAAAGAAAAAATTCAAATAGTTATTAGAAACCAGCGGTTCAATATGTAGCTACTACTTACCCCTTTCATCAATTTTCCTTTTCAAAAACCGGTTCGGTCCAATATGTTTTTTTTTCAAAAGATAGAGAAAATCTCTTATGTATTTTAGAATTTTTATCCAAATCCTTTTAATACTCTAAAATTTTTACTCATCCTTATGTATTTCTGAATTTTAGTTTTGGATGTCTTCTATACTATTTTTAGTTTGACCGTTAAATTTTCTACCAAAAGTTTATATGCCTTTACGTATAATGAGAACGTTATTATTCATAGAAAAGTGGTTGGAGGTAAAAAATTTATTGTATTAAGAATATTATAATTACGTTGTTGTTACGTGGGATATTATTTATGACAAAGTTATTTGTAGATACGACTTAAAATAATATTTTTTATTTATTATTAAAAGTTGTTTATATTACCATGTAAATTAATATAGAATTTTTTTTCTATACAACAAAATATGCTGTACTACAATAAAAAATTGCTAACAAATAAAAATATATATATAATTTATTTAAGTACTATATATTTGTTTGTAAAATAATATCTCGTACAACAAACCATAAATATAAAATGAGAATCTTATTAACAAAAAACTTCAATAATATACTGAATAAATTTATATGTTTCCTAACATCAAAGGGTAATTGGATTTTTCTTTTAAGAATTTAAACAGTCACCAACTCAACTAATGGAAAGGGGCATGGAAGGCATTCGAACTAAAATTCGAGAGTATAAAATGATATGAAAAAATTCAGTGACACAAGCAAGTTTCTCCAAAATTATACAAAATACAATTCAATGAAAAACAAAATCCAAACACCACTCAACAGCAACCAGAGCTCATCGAGAAGCAAAAACAAAGAAGCAGACGCAGCAAGCGGCAGCCGATCCGAAACTAACCAGCCCGCAGCGCCGCGACCAAGATCACCACATAACCACCACCACCAACCAGAGGAATCTCTTCCCCCCACCTCACCCAACCGGATCCTCCTCCCCCTTCCCTCGATGCGGCCAGCGTCGCCGCTCAGGATCCGGACGATTCTAGCTGCCCCCGTCGCTGCAACTGCTTGCTGCTGCTGTCTGGTTCTTTCTTGGGGGGGCGCTCCGGCGAGGAGGAGGAGGAGGAGGAGGAGGAGGTAGATGAGTTGGAGGAGCGCGGCGGGGGCAGCCGGCGGAGGCCGGGACCTCATACCGGCGGCGGCACCCCCTGCGGCCAGGTGGCGTGCTCGTCGTCGCGACTCAGGTCAGCAAGTCCTATATACAGTATAAGTGATGTATACATTTAACTTTCTGCTTTAGATCAGGGATGGTGAATTGGTGAGCGGAGGTTCGTCTCAAACTCTGAATCGTGACGAGAGTGTTCAGCTTCTTGGCTAAATTTGATCACCGACCAATTCAGCAGCGTCTATTTTTCTAACTTGCAAATACATTAATCTTTCCAAATGACTATTATTAGATACTTATGCATCGACTACATAGACAAATTACAGCTATTTTACTTAGGACCTGAACCAATGCATTTTTGCACTACTGAATTTTCCTTCATGCCCTTCCAAGTTAGCTGTTCACTATATGCACGCATCCGTCTGATTTAACACCGGGTTAAAACACACTCCAGTTTAGCTATGTGCTACAAATTATTGAACAAAATATGAAAATTTATAAATTAGCTGCCCTCAGATTAAAACCATAAACTTGAAAAGGAAGCCCTTGTGATGACATATTCTGAAGCTGCATATTTTTATATGAGCATATATACACGTTGATGCCTTTACCACACTCATGTCCAATACCATGCAATTGGATTTCTGGAATCCAAAGTATGAAAAGTGAATATGGATTTGAATCTTTAACTACAAGGATCTCGTTTATAGACAGCTTAGATAGTGTGCAATTATAAACATATCTATGGTCTCTGTGTATGTTGAGTTTAGCAACTTCCACTATTACTTACTAACCACCAATAAACTGATGCCAAGCTCACATTGTTTCCTTAAGAATTCTTTAGTTTGTGTCAAGTAATTGCATTGGTTCGAATACGAATAGTTTGCTTATAGTTATGTTAGCGTGTTAGAATGTCCAAAATTACCCAAATATATGGATGATATGGACACTTCACATATACACCTAAAAATATGTGAACAAAATTTCCTCTTTATGAGATATGTGATTGTGCCAAACGATGTCCAGATAAATTTTTAAAATATTGTATTCCTCGTTTCACAATGTAAGTCATTTCTAGCATTTTCCACATTCATAATTGATTTGAATGAATCTATATAGATATATATAGATTCATTAACATCAATGAATGTGGAATGCTAGAATGACTTACATTGTGAAACGGAGGGAGTAGGACATAATTGTCGACACAAACTTTTCTTTTAAGTTTTCGAATTATTTTCAACACAAACATCCAATCATAGTACTGCACAATCTAAACTATGATTGTTTAATCTAAGTACCATGTTTTCTCTTCTGAATCCAAATGGCACATTTTTGTTCAACTGTCTGTGATGTATGCTGGTGAAACGGGGCTGTAAAGTTATCTGTTTGGGGTGGTTGGACAGCGTTGACTTCAAGCAATACTTAGAATAGCCAGCCAAGGGAATACTACGTCATGGCCTTAGGAACTTGTTTATTTATCTTTCTGAACTCACACGAACCATCTGTGCCATCTAATATAGGGCCTCGCCTAACAAACTTATTCTTACTAACGGACGACGGAGAGATGCCACTAATAGCCAGCATGCGTTTCACCAACCAAAAGACAAATTAATGATGTTTGAGATTGTTATTCTGTTGGTGCTATGACAGCCTAGAATCCAGATGTGCCATCTGGTGTTCTGCCTTGTGATGTGCTAGCTTGCTGGGTGCAGCCACACATAAATGGTGCTTCGTGCACATGTCATGGTGCAGATGTCATTGCCATGAGCTCACAAAACATAAGTAGTTATAAATTGTGATGATGGCTCATTCTTCTGTTAATGATTCCTGCACTAACATATATGAAGTTGGTCTAGAAAATTAAAGAGTGGATATTGCTTAGTCATTGTCTGAAATAATTCCGTGCGTGCTGAATTTCTTCTCATCAAAATTTATTCTCTGGGAGAAATTGAAGAACGTCTCAAAATGCCTGTAATCTCTGTGATGATCTTCAGTTGCCCTCACATACATGCTGCGAACTGCTAAATTTGACATAATTTTGGGGAAGTATTAGTTGAAATGACCAAGAGATATTATGATTTTATATTGGAGTAACTCATATGGGTGTTCAAGTATGTTTCTACCAGTTTTCCTTTAATTTTCAATGTGCGGTACATGATACTTTTCGCCTGCTCAATTTTTGGGTGTGGATCATCATCATTGGTTCATCTCATTCTGAAAGGCTCTGCAATTGCTCGACCACCCCAAACGATTGGATGCGCAGTTGATGTTAAAGTAAGTAATGCAGTGCGATATTTGCCTTATTTATAATTTGTTGGCAGTATATTTTTATTGAAGTCTTCCCTCAATTTCAGCATATTACTTATGGAAGTCCTGGAAGTTCTTCTTCTAATAGCATTAATAGCATAGGGTGATGCTGAAAGAAACTTTTTTGTTGAGCTCTGGGATGTTTCAGGACACGAGCGCTACAAAGAGTGCCGATCACTTTTTTATTCTCAAATTAATGGTAGGGACTTTATGCCCTTTTTGACCAACATACTATTTTTGTTGTTTTTAACCCCCAACTAGTTCATTCTGCAATCTGTAGTGTACACCACACTGTTTCAATTGTTATTTTTCTCTCGACCTGTATTATCAAGACTTCTGCACATTTTGTACCACTTAATACAAACTTATATGAATCAACATATTAATATATACCTTTTAGATTTCTTAAATTGACAAAATTTATGCTTGCTCTATTTTGTCTTGTCTAAGGAGGGTCTCATATATATATTTTGTGCTTTCGTTGCTGATTAAATATATTACATTTCCTGTATTCACCTCCTCTTAAAATTATTCACCAGGTGTCATATTTGTTTATGACCTCTCTCAGAGGAAAACAAAGACAAATTTGAACAAGTGGGCAGTGGAGGTTGCTGAATCAGGGACCTTTTCAGCTCCTCTTGGGTCTGGTGGTCCAGGAGGCCTTCCGGTTCCTTACTTAGTGATTGCGAACAAGGTGGATATTGCTCCAAGAGATGGTAAAAGAGTTAGCAGTGGAAATCTTGTTGATGTTGCTCGTCAATGGGTTGAGAAGCAAGGCCTACTTCCATCCAGTGAAGAACTTCCACTTGCAGAGAGCTTCCCTGGGAATTCTGGTTTGCTCACGGTAATTGTTTTATTTTGATCAACAAGGTTCTTTCAACATCTTGCATTGTTTGCTATTCAAACATGTTGCATTATTGGCTATTCACACCTTACTCCCTTATCTGTAATTTTTATTGTCTTCCTATACTGTGGTGGATGGTAGGCAGTCTAACCTGGGGTAGGAGTTATTAATATTTTCCTATTTTCTCACCATCCACATGTTAAATTTTTAGAAATTTTGGAATGACATGTTGACATTTGAATACAGGCTGCTAAAGTGGCAAGATATGACAAAGAAGCTTTGGTTAAGTTCTTCCGCATGGTTCGTACAACTGAATCTTTGCCATTTGACTAACAAATGGTGATCCTTACAATGCATCATTAGTTGTTAATGCTGATAGCATGCATATTTCAGTTGATAAGGAGAAGATATTTTTCAAACGAGCTTCCTGCTCCTAGCCCATGGTCCCTCACTCCCAGAGAGGATACCATTCTTCCTGTAGAAACGACGAATGATGATGACCTGTTTCAAAGAAAGGTGAGTGCCCTTCTGTAGTGCTTAGTGCTGACAACACGCGCACGCGCACATGATTTCTCCATTTGCAACTCTTGGTTCTACTTGGAGATACATGAGGAACAAACACAGTTGTTCCATCGTCGGTGTTTGATTTGCAACATCGTTTTAACACATTTTATTTCATTTCTTTTGGCAGCTACGCTGGCCGAGTTACAAATACAGTGGCGTTACGCCATTGCCTGCTCAGCGGAATTAACTCCACCCCCACTCTCTACCCGCAGCAACCAATGTCATCGTCTTCAGAGAACTACAGATATCACAGGTTCTCCTCATCGGCAATTCCTGACGCAAGCAGTAGTAGAACGAACCGAGCAGATATCAATATAGATCCAAGAGGCTCATATGCATTACCACTTCCAATGTGAAAAAATCTCATGCTGCTATGGTATTTTACTTGATCCCACTTGTTGTAATCCTGATATGCTCACCTGTCTTGCCTTGAAATGTGCATGTAGTCGAGGTGCTCTTTTTGATTGTCCTCATCTTGGCATACCATAATGATCAATTCTTTTATATCTTCTATATTGTTGAATTGTGTTTTGTAATGAAGATCACACATGTTTATAAATTAATTAATAGAAGCATTTAGGGTGGCCGGAGGTGTGTGCTGTTGTCAGTGTAACACCGATTTATCATTTTCGATCAAGCTGAGTTCTTGCCAACTCCCTCAAAATTCATCTGTAAGGGCGATTTCTGGCTGCAAATCAACGTTGTTTGTCAGTACTGTGTTTCGGTCTTCAAAGTTCAAATTTGTTCATCCTTGTAAATTTTGTTTGGGAGGTACTTTCTCCGTTTCACAATGTAAGTCATTCTAGCATTTTCCACGTTCATATTGAGATTCTCTCCGTTTCACAATGTAAGTCATTCTAGCATTTCTCACATTCATATTGATATGTCTAGATTCATTAGCTCAATATAAATGTGAGAAATGCTAGAATAACTTATATGTGAAACGGAGAGAGTATAATCTAAAGATATTTTGGTTTGGGGAAGAGAAAATTCCCATTGTGCCACTCAGTTACTCTCTCCCTATACGCATCTGGATATGCTCCCTCCCACAAACAACCCACAGTTTTTTTTTTCACCGGGCCAAATTGCATTAAGATTAAGAACAATGTTAATATTACATTGACCAAATCAGAAAAAATCGCACCGCCTCGCTGGCAGTACAAATCACACATGCCACCAACATCACAGATTCACATGCACGTCTGTAGCTAAACCCGCTGACCTCCAAGTCTACACTTCGTAGGTTATGTGGTTAGCTACTACAGCCAGCAAGCCACTCACGTAGTCACGTAGCTAAATAATACTCCCACCGTACTTTAAAAAAGAAATCTCAACCTAGAAGGAACCCTTCTAGGACAATAAATTTGGCCTACACTTTATCTAGATTCGTTGTCCTAGGAGGGGTCATATCTCCTCCTAGGTTGAGTTTTTTTAGACGGAGAGAGTACATATGTCGTTTTGATTTTTTTAGACAACTTTTTTTTAGATTTAAATATAGTAACATACTTAACACAAACAAAGAAAATATCAAAATATGTTAGATGTAACGAAACTAAATTAGTGTTGTAAGTGCTATATTTTTTTAAAAACTTGAAGAACTTTAATTTTTTTAAAAAAATTCAAAGAAGACTTATAATTTGAAACGGAAGAGTAGATGATATGGAATGTTGGTAGAGAATCAATTAATTGTACTTCTATAAAACACTTCATAGGTATCTGCTTATAGGTGTCGGTTTATTTAAAACTGGCACCTATTACTGTTTGAAAAATATAGATAAAAACCTATATGTGCCAGTTTTTTAAAAAGAGATAATCAAATAAATGCAATTAACAAGTGTCCAAATCTAAGAAATACCATTGATAAGTGTGAGTTCTAAGAAATGCCATCGTACAAATGATTTTGTTCCAAAAATGCCAACGCCGTTAGGGTTCCGTCCATCCTGCGCCGTTAAGTGCTATAGGATGAACACTGTATTTAACGGCGTGGAATGGACGGAACCCTAACAGCGATTACATTTTTGAGACAAAGTCGTTTGTACGATGGCATTTCTTGGAACTCACACTTGTTGATGACATTTCTTAGATTTAGATGTTTGTCAATAGCATTTCTTGGATTATCTCTTTAAAAATACAGTGCCTTTTATTTATATTATAGGTGCCGGATCTAGATAAAAACTGGCACCAATTATATTAGTACTGGTTGCTATAATGAACTCTATAATCTCTCTCTCACCCCTCTCCTCTCCCTTTGCCTTCTCTATCTTTGGTGGAGCGGCGGCGGCCGATGGAGGACGCGGCGGCGGCGGCCCTCTCCTGGCCCGGGGGCCCTCCCCCTTCTCTCCTCCAGCGCGATGCGGTGATCGAGAGGTAGTGGCCAGCCCAGGTAGTGGTGGCTGAAGTGGAGGCTGGCGAGCCAGCGGTGAGGTGGCAATGGAGGCGGTAGTGGTGGTGGTGGTGGAGGAGGCTTGCCGACCCTCTCTCTCCTGGGGGCCCTCCTCCTCCTCTCGGCCGCCCTCCCCTTCCCCTCCAGATCTAGTGAGGCGGTGGTGGAGAAGACCTATGCGGGAGAGGTGGCAGCCGATGCGGAGGCCGGCACAACAAGGTGGCGGCGGGGGTGGCGGTGTGGAATTGAAGCTCCCGAGGTGGAGGCCAGGGCCGCCTAGATCTCGCCGCCCCCAGCACTGCGTTGGGTGGCTGTCGGCGCAGAGCGAAAGACGGCATGGCGAGGTTGTGGCGCAGTCGCCGGATCGGCTCCATCGGTGTTTTTTTTATTTTTTTAAATACTTTAGGTGCCGGTTGTGGGTGAATAACTGGCATCTCTATAGGTGCTGGTTGTCTGTGAGTATTAGTGCCGATCAATATATAGGTGCAGGTTGTATTTTTTTTCTTATGTCGAGAACACCTCGCCTAAGGGGGTTGGGCGGGTGGGTGTAGAAGAGTTATTGAAAGGGAGGAGAGTAATAAATAATTATTTTGGTGGATTAATGTTTAGATCCTATATTGTAGGGAAATGGTCTAAAATGTTAAACATGCCTGATGTCAATTTAATATTACACGACATTAAGAATAGTAGGACAACCTACCAATTAGTACTAACTACTACGTCGGTTCTCTCTTATTAGTTAGCTAGAATCTGTGCAATCAAGTTTTAATTTACAAAGTTCGACCACATAGCTACAATTAGCATTTGTCCATCTATAGGTAAGCTATGCATCAGTATCGTACCACTGGATACCAATTGATGCCATGTTAAAATCATTGCAACGTCTGGATGGATTTATCCAACAACAATATATACTCCAACATGCATGTAAATTATTGAATGATATCTCCGTACCATAATCCGTTAGACATGATCATCAAACAATATATATGTGCTAATCTCAAAATCATATTCATTTCATGTAAACACGACACATAAAGGATCTCATATTAATAGCATATACTCATTGATCAATAATAATGATATCTATCTCAGAAAATGGAGTACCATGTACTTTATTCACGAATTCACATAGTATATGATATGATAATTTCTATGATTACTTCAAGGGCGTATCACTAACCAACACTTTCTTTGATTATAAATAGAAATACAACTATATTATTTTGTTTGGTTACCTTTAAGAAAGCTATACATTGCCACAATAAAATGTTGCTACCATGTTATTTATGTATTTTTTTGACGCTTCTTGTGAAGTGAGTCCGCATGCTGAAAATTCTTCTCATCATCACAATACAAAACAATGTTTACAAACCTTCTATAAGGGGGTATCCGTGATTCCCATGCGACTAACTCAAAGTCCTCCTTTGGTACAACAATGGAGTCAGCTATCAGGTCACTGAACATCACCTTGGTTAACCTCCTCTTCGACCCATAGCCTTCACAATGAGGAGGCATAAGACGAAGTGGAGAGGATGACGATGCAAGTTTGGTTATATCTATATGATGTTCTTTGTCCAAAAGAAGCTTGGGGTGTTCACTGAACTCTGAGAAATTTTTCAGCACCGTATTTCTATATTTTTTTAAGACATGGAGCCATAAGTGAACATTTTGATTCTTTCTGAAAATATCTGCGAACACATTTGCTGTGATGAATGAGCCACTGAGCAATACTGTTAGCTCATTTGCTATAGATACCAATTGAGGATGCTCCTCTGGGTTAGTGCTTCCAAATGCGAGTACCTTGAAGAGGTAACTATACTCCTCATGTGACAAACTATTTAGATGAATTGGCCGTACTGTTCCAAACCTTGATATCTTCTCAATCCTACTTACAATTATAATCTTGCTTCCTCTGCCCATATTTGTGCACGATGCATAAAATTTCTTCCAATTGTCATCATCCGTATCTGCTGTAAACTCAACCACAACCAAATCCCTCCTTTCAGTGAAAGTTTCACACTCCATTTTCATGATATTTTCACCATTCAAGTGCAAGATTGACGAGAAGTGTGATCGAACTATCTCATTGTTGCATACATGCGCAACTAGAGTTCTCTTACCGACTCTACTAGGGCCAATGATCGGGAGAACAGTTGGAGCAAAAGGTGGAAGATTCTCTTGCAGTAAGATATTGATGACTTGCTGCTTTTCCACTTGCCGGCCAAACATGAAGTTATCAAAGTAAAGATACGTGTCGTAGGGTCTAGGAGACATGCGTTCACATCCACCAAGAAGATAGACAAACTCTGTCATACTAGAAACAATTGTTTCTAAACTATCCAGTGTGCTTTTTAGCTGATCATGTCTAATGGTAGAGCTTTGTGAAGTACGGAAAGGATTAACATAACATGTAGGGGCTGAAATAGTATTGGCACTGCTAACCTGCTCTTCAGGTCTTGACTTGCAAAGGATGCTATTCTTGATGATGTCTAGGACATGGTAGCCTTGGTACATGGCATCTACAATCTTCTTGAACTGAAGTAGCATCTTGGAGTTAGTGATGTGCCGCCCCTCAGCCTCCTCGACAATCATGTGAACTTTGAGCAAGAGATTCTGAAGCCTTTCCATCTTTCTTTCAAGATTTTCCTGGCTCTCATACTTCTTGATCAAGAAGGATATAAATCGATTAACAACGTCACCTGCAATAGCCGATACAACCACCTCCATCACAGGCCTTTTTTTTCACTTTTTATTCACCTCTTGTTTGTTGTTGTTGTTGTTGTTGTTGTGTGTGTGTGTGTGAGAGAGAGAGAGAGAGAGAGAGAGAGCCCGAGAAGGAGATCCAAGTTCTTACTGAATTCTTGCAATCAGTTCGTTTAATATGAACAAGATATTTTACTTCATGGGGTTTATGCTATATTGCAGTTAAGTGGACATAAAAAAGTCTGCCTACCTAGTCAAGATGGCTAGAGTGGTTACTCCGGTGGCCAGCACAATGAAAGAGACATTTGGTTCTTTCATGAAATTTAGGAGAAATTCTGTCTATTGTGATGGCCCTTTCATAGAAGACAGATTGAAAGCAGACACATGACCACCTGTCCACCATAATATTTTTCTTTTTAAAAAAAGAAATATTCACTCTTTTGCTCTTTCAGTAGACATCCACATAAGACATATTCCGTGACAAGTGACCTTCACAAATGCTTTCAGATCTGCTATTAGTTGATAAAACTATTTATGATGTAAAACTGCAACCAAGTGTGGAATAAGATATGGAAGTATGAATGATGTTTCATAGATTGGTGGACACACAATCATGTCACAAAGCCTAGTCTGCTTTGGTGGGAAGACTGTAGGCTTTGTTTTTTTTCACGTCGCATGCTCAAATAGTGAGAACGCCAATGTATGTATTCTTGGCCATTTTGTTTTCTTGTGAAGGTTTTCAACAGCAAATTCTACACACTACAAGCAAATTTGTCAAGATACCTAATGATGATTTTGAATTCAAAAGAATTTATGCCCTGAATATGTCAGAAGTAAAATAGAGGTATTAAACCCCATCATCTCAGATGGTCTGAAATATGCTTTGAAGCTCATGACTAGTTAGGAGAAATAATTCCATATGCTAACCTTCTATATTTGATGATTTACAGGAGATGGAAGCCTATTGGTTCATGAGCGGTAGGATCTTCTGAGTTGATAAATACTGCATATATTGATCACAGTAGATTTACTCTGTGTGCAGTCTTCTGTATGGTAATTTCTCATCAAAATTTTCTTGACTTTGTCGTACTCTTGATAAAAATAGAGAAAAACTGACAAGTCAATAGCCAGGTTGGCTACAACTTCAGATAAAAGATGTCATGCCCAGAAATCCACTAGTAATTTCTGAACTAATTTATGCATAAAATCCTCGTCCAGGAATCAACCGAGGTACACAAACTGACAATTTAATATACAGATTTATCAAAATAACTAAAGCAATAAATACTTATATAAGAGGCACTTAGTCCTCACCACGAAGAAATAAATTCTAGCGAAACTTCAGCTCCACTCTCACAGGTAGCTCAACCGGGGTATAAGCCAATCGTCTTCTCCTTCACAACTTTTCTTCAATTGAGGTTTGATTGATTATTGCAAGATGAGTACATGGAATACTCCGCAAGCCACACAACAAATATACAAGTGCACAAGATAACACAAAGAATGGCATAATATATGCCTCATTTGCAAAAGCAGCATTTAGCAAACATTTGAGAATAGTAAAATAGTAGAGTAATTAATTACCAATATTAAACAACACTGAACAACACACCAATGCTGCACAGGCCAACAACCAACCCCGGTCGTACAGATCAAACCTCCAAACCAGGAGTTAAATTAGTTACCATCACTTATCAGATTATTATTAATGAGTAGTGTTGGACTAATCACGAAAAACATTGTTAGGCCCGCCCATAACCGCGGGCACGGCTATTCGAATAGTTTTACTCTGGCCAGAGATGTACCACTGTACCCACAAGACACAACCCACAACATATCACCATACGCCTCAATACCACCACGGTACATCGGAAAGGAGCTGTGACAGTACCCCTCGCATAACACAATTCACAACAGTGCACCGTTCCTGGATTATAATCACCCCCTTATAAAACAATGCATTGATTCCCTAGCGACCCCTGTGGGCTTATATCTGCCACTTCTCAGTCTGGTGTCCTGCAAAGAACCATGCTATGCAAAAGGTAAAGCCCTTGCCCACGCTGGCTTGTGGTTGACACGGTTAATGTTTCACAACCGAAGCTCGCGAACCGGTCCTTAATTGTCATGAGCACGACCATCAAAACCATATGCTTACAACCCACCATTATCAAGTTTTAATTGACATATTAATTAATTAACCAATCATGATCATCCATCGTGAGCTACCATTAAATATCCATCATTAAGCAATAGTGAAACATTAGTTATCCCAATAGTGTGCTAATGTTTGTAAGCATTGCTAAGCAATTATACTAATATATAATTGAACTATTATATAAGTCCAACTAGTCAAATTATAACCCAAGGTATCAAAGAATAGGGTAATCAATGCAAATTGGCCATAGCAAAGATTAGGTTCACACCACCCAGCAACATTCGAAAATAAATGCACATTTAAAATAAATAGAAATTTAAATATAGGATCAACATGCTCAAAGGAATTGTGTTTAGAATCTGTATGACTTGCCTTGCAATAATCGGCCTTCAATTAGCCTTCTGGAATACTTCCGACGCACTCATGAACCTTTGAAACGACGAAAACGACAAGCTAACACATAAAACTAGGAAAACACTAAGAAACTCCAAATAAACTGTATATATAAAGTAAACAAACATGTAGACCATGCTTTTAGATGAATTTAGAGACTTGAACGGCCTCATTCCGACTTCATATGAATTAATTACGAATTTTATAAGATTTAATTGCAATTAAACCTATTAAAGAAAACACTACGTCCCGCCTCTCCCAAGCCAGGCCCGCTTACATCTGGCAGCTTTCATAGATCATAGACTGCCCTCACAGACCAAGACATATCTTTTCTGCACACTTTGTCCTCACTCGTGTGCACTCGGGAAGAAGTTTCCGATCGGTCACCCATCCCGAAATTGCTCTAGGCCAAGCATGCTTAACCTCAGAGTTCTTTCGAGATCGGCTTCTGGAAAAGAAGTTGCAACTTGTTGATATGAGTATTCAATTAATCCTATTAAGCCCTGGGCCAGGATGTCTTCCAAATTAATTAAACAATTTCAAATAATTTATAACTGAGATAAAAGATTAAAAGCATCCTCCAGAAATAGATTAGATCATATTTGGTAGATGATATATATTAAAAAGGAATAATATGTCACTAAAAAGATGAGAGGATTTATATTGATTTTGGACGGCTGAAATTAATCTTGACTGAGAGTTTTGAGTTGGCTGCCACACGAGTGGAAAGGGTGAGGTGGCGGCTTAGGTGGCAGGGGCATGGACACACACGTGGCATGTCACGACATCAATGTAAAATCAAAGGTGTTTTTGATTATTATTCTGTGATGAACAATTGGGCATTGGAGATTATTAGTTTTGTTATTTGGAATTTATTCACGAAGTGGTTTTGGAGATGATTGGATTTCACAGGTGAATATACAGGTACTGCTGTGATTGTGTGGACCGGTCAGACCGGGCTCTGGTAGCCGGTCAGACCGGCGTGTAATGCGCGGTCAGACCGGCCGACACTGGGTCGGTTTCGGTTTCGGGTTGTTTATTTGGATATCCGAGTTTATTCCATGATTATGACTTCTAGATGGATACTATACGTATGTAATACTATTGTTTGCTGCTAATGAGTCAAGTTGGAGATAGCTTGGTCTCGGAATATGGTTTCTTTGTTTGTTCCATGTGTAGGTGACTCGATGTCTCAGGAGAGTATTTGCGGTGATGGACCAGGAGTCGGCTTGGGGATAAGACGACGTCCGTGGTGGTCAGAGATCATGCGGGATACTTAGGCTAGAGTTGATGCACGTGGTTGATGGAAATTCAATATGGCATACGATGGAGGAATTGTGTGCGTATGGGATGCGGAGTCAAATTTGGAAGGAGTCCAAATTTGGTACGATTGGTTATATAAAGTTTCTTTCTTGTACTAGAGGGTTTCCTAAGGTGTTTAGGACTCCTAGTATGAGTTTGGTTCGTGGCTTTAGGCTGCATACCTCATGTATAAATAGAGGGGGAGCGTGAGGCTTCCCGGTATCGCTTTAGAGAGCAATAGAGTTGAGTTTTGAGTTAGGGTTTCTAGTTTAGTCGAAATTTTTGTAAGGAGTGCTGTTGGTGCACTTTGTAAACACAGAGAGAATCAATAAAGTCGTCATCCACTTTAAGAGTTCTTCGATTTGTGTTTCACCGGTTTTTTTCGACTTCCCTTTAGAAAGCTATAGATTGCTTGATTTCATTAGCTATCATGTTATTTATCTATTTTTTTACGCTTCTTGTGAGGTAAGTCTGTATGATGAAAATTCATCTCATTATCATAATTTGAAACAAGGTTGACAAACTTTCTATAAGGGGGTATACGCGATTCCCATGTCACTAACTCAAAGTTCTCCTTTGGTATAACAACAGAGTCAGCTATGAAGTCACTGAACATCACCTTGGTTAAGCACCTCTTTGACTGATCTTCTTCACAATGAGGAGGCATGAGGCGAAGTGGTGAGGATGATGACACCAAATTGCTTATATCTATCTGGTGTTCTTTCTCCATTAGAAGCTTGGGGTGTTCTCTGAACATAGAGATTATTCTTCACTACATTCCTGTACTTTTCCAAGACACTGAGCCATAAGTTAACATTTTGATTCTTTCTGAATATATCTGCACACACATTTGCTGTGACGAATGAGCCACCAAGCAACACTGATAGCTCATTTGCTATGGATAACAACTGCGGATGCTCCTTTGGGTTAGTGCTTCCGAATGCGAGAACCTTGAAGAGGTAGCTATACTCCTCATGTGACAAACTGTTAAGATGAATTGGCCTTATGGTTCCGAACCTTGATATCCTCTCAATCCTACTTACAACTATAATCTTGCTTCCTCTTCCCATATGTGTGCATGATGCATAAAACTTCTTCCAATTCTCATCATCTGTATCTGCTGTGAACTGTACCACAACCAAATCCCTCTTTTTACTAAAACTTTCACACTCCATTTTCCTAATGTTTTCACCATTCAAGTGCAAGATTGATGAGAAATGTGATCGGACCATCTCATTGTTGCACACATACGCAACTAGAGTTCTCTTACCAACTCTAGTAGGGCCGATGATTGGGAGAACAGTTGGAGAAAAATGCGGAAGATTCTCTTGCAGTAAGATATTGATAACTTGCTGCTTTTCCATTTGACGACCAAACATGAAGTTATCAAAGTAAAGATATGTGTCATAAGGTTTGGGAGACATGCGTTCACATCCACCAAGAAGAAAGACAAACTCTGTGATACTAGAAGCAATTGTTTCTAAACTATCCAATGTGTTTTGAAGCTGATCATGTCTAATGGCAGCGTTCTGTGAAGTACGAAAAGGATTAACATAACATGTAGTGGTTGACAAAATATTGGAGCTGCTAACCTCCTCTTCATGTCTTGAGCCGCAAAGGGTCCTATGCTTGATAATATCCATGACATGGTAGCCTTGGTACATGGCCTTTACAATCTTCTTGAACTGAAGTAGCATCTTGGAGTTGGTGATGTATCGCCCCTCAGCCTCCTCGACGATCATGTGAACTTTGAGCAAGAGATTCTGCAGCCTTTCCATCTTTGTTTCAAGATTTTGTTGGCTCCCACACTTCTTCATCAAGAAGCATATGAATCGGTTAACAAAGTCACTAGCAATTGCTGATACAATAGCCTCCATCACAGGCCAAGAGAGAGAAACAGAGAAGCCGAGAAGGAGAGATCCAGGATCTTACTCAACTCTTGCAATCAGTCTGCTTATTAGGAAGAAGATATTAGGATGATGCAGTATGCTATTGCAGCCAAATGGGCATTAAAAAAGTGTTCCTACCTAGTCGTGATGGTTAGCATGGTTACTCTGGTGCCCAGCACAATGAAAGAGACATTTGGTTCTTTCATGAAATTTAGGAGATACATGACCACCTGTCCACCAAAACTTTTTTCCTTTCAAACAGAAAAAAAAATGATCTCCATAAATTTGTAAAGAGCATCTTTAGAAAGGAGCAAGCCCCCAATTTTGACATTTTACAAGAAAACCACTTTGATTGAACCAGATAAATTTGTCATTGATTTATAGAAAGCTATAATATATTGTTTTGTAATGAGATTTTCTCACCTTTACCATTTCTTTAGGAGAATTGAGGGAGTAAACACATAAAAAATATTATGGGCTACATTGGACATCAAAAGTTTAAAGTTAGCATTAAACAAACATCCATGTGGTAGTATTGAAGTTGTCAAAGATTTGGTGGGGTGAAAATTGCCTCTCGGCCCTATGACACATAAAATGGTTTGACTTTTTAAAGATGCGTCCTATAAGAAACGGATACTGACAATCATGATAACTGGGCAAAACAAAACTACCTCACTCAGCCAATTCATCTTGTCAAACCTTTAACCATCTACTAGGGAATGTACCATTGTCCCAGGCTAGCTGCAAGAAACAGAACCGTGGATGTGCATATTGTTAGAAAAAACCGAGCAAGGGACGTTGCCAAGCGATTTCCACAATTTTTATTGCGTCATTAACTGTACTCTTCTTTTTTAGTGGTTTGATACTTTGATAGGACACACAACTAGCAGTCAAAATTAATGGCACACTTTTCATATTAAAAATATAGATTGTTTCAAACATACTAGCAGTCAAAATTTAGAAAGGTCAATGCCAGGACCTCAAGTTTTATTTATTTATTTTTAAGCTGAGGTAGCATAAGGATGTGTTTCCTGATTCTCGTTCTTTGGTAGAATACCAGATGCAAATGTCATGTCTATAAACATAATCTTGGGCAATTCACTTGGTGAGGAGGCTTAAAAAAAATAACTCGACCGACGGGGAAAGACCGCACCCACGGCATGTTTGGCTTATAAATAGACCGTGATGCATGTTAACACTGTAGAATCTATTTGACCACAACCTTCAACTTTTCCATGTTTAGTTCATGTACTTCTCTGCTACAACTGAAGGTTTTTGTTCTTTCAGTACTCATCCACATACAGACATATTCTGTGACAAGTGACCTTCCCAAGTGCAGCACTGCTTTCAGATCTGCTACTAAAAGTGAAGGTAGCTGTCTGTAGTTCTGAATCGACAAGCAGAATTAATCTGGAAAAAACTGATTGTCTCTAGTTTTATAATTTCAATGCAAAACTATATATGACCAAGTGTGTGGATTAAGATATGCAATTGTGAATATAAAACTATGATGCCATATAGTGGCGGATCTAGAAAAATGATTCATTGGTGTCATAATGTGTCTATCGGTGTCATAGCATGCTAATTATACTTAGACTATAGTGTTATAATATATGGATAAGTAGTTTAACCATAGATTTTGCCGAAAGTCATTGGTGTCGCCTGACACCAATGCTAACACTGTAGGTCCGCCGCTGATGCCATATATAGTGGGCACAACCATGTAACAAAGCCTAGTCTGCTTTGGTGGGAAGACTGTAGGCTTTGTTTTTTTCACGTGGCCTGTTCGAATAGTGAGAACGCCAATGTATATATTTTGGGCCATTTTGTTTTCTGGTGAAGGTTTTCAAGTGCAAATTCTACAAACTGCAAGCAAATTTGTGTAGCTATCTTGCAATGATTTTGAATTCAAATAATTATTCCTTGTATCTGACAGAAGTAAAATAGAGGTATAAACCCCATGATTTCAGATGGACTGAAATATGCTTTGAAGCTCATGACAAGTTAGGCGACAAGTAATTCCATCTGCTAACCTTCTATTTTTGATGATTTGCAGGGGATGGCAGCCTATTGGCTCATGAGCAGTAGGATCCTCTGAGTTGATAAATACTGCATAGATTGATCACAGTAGATTTACTCTGTTTGCAGTCTTCTCTATGGTAATTTGTCATCATAATTTTCTTGACTTTGTCATACACTTGTTGATAAAAATAGAGAAAAACCGATAAGTCATTAGCCAGGTGTGCTGCAACTACAGATAAAAGAGCCAACTCCATCTATCTCAAATTCCTAATCTTTCCTTGTTTGTGTTTTGAGTAAATATAATAGATAAGCTATTGGAAGAAATTACAACAAGTAAGGCAAAATAGAACAAACATTTTACCCATATCATATGCTGAGAGTGAGTGAAATAGAACAGGGGGAACATAAATCCCGTGGCTGGTTCGGAGCTAAACAACACAAGCCAAGCACAATTCAAAATCATAGCCAACCACCAAAGAAGCCAACATGGCAGAGTAGAACTAGCTAGGAACCCTTCCTAGCATTCCATCCAATAACTCTAGCTCCTTTAGCTTACAAAGATCAGAGAATATGTTACTTAGAGAAAATCAACACCAAGCTAGAGAGGGAAAGAAGATCAGAGAATATGGCTGCTTGGTGAGCAAATGTGTTAGCGAGATGTGATGACCCTGCCAATTTCTTCTGATCTTCCATAGTCTACACAAGGATGTGTGGAAATGCACACGAATCTAGGAATCGACTCATGGTCATGGAAGATGATGCTAAAAAGAAGAAGAAAGAGAGGGGTGAAAATTGCCTCCCGGCCCTATGACACATAAAATGGTTTGACTTTTTAAAGATGCGTCCTATAAGAAACGGATACTGACAATCATGATAACTGGGCAAAACAAAACTACCTCACTCAGCCAATTCATCTTGTCAAAACCTTTAACCATCTACTAGGGAATGTACCATTGTCCCAGGCTAGCTGCAAGAAACAGAACCGTGGATGTGCATATTGTTAGAAAAAACAGAGCAAGGGACGTTGCCAAGCGATTTCCACAATTTTTATTGCGTCATTAACTGTACTCTTCTTTTTTAGTGGTTTGATACTTTGATAGGACACACAACTAGCAGTCAAAATTAATGGCACACTTTTCATATTAAAAATATAGATTGTTTCAAACATACTAGCAGTCAAAATTTAGAAAGGTCAATGCCAGGACCTCAAGTTTTATTTATTTATTTTTAAGCTGAGGTAGCATAAGGATGTGTTTCCTGATTCTCGTTCTTTGGTAGAATACCAGATGCAAATGTCATGTCTATAAACATAATCTTGGGCAATTCACTTGGTGAGGAGGCTTAAAAAAAATAACTCGACCGACGGGGAAAGACCGCACCCACGGCATGTTTGGCTTATAAATAGACCGTGATGCATGTTAACACTGTAGAATCTATTTGACCACAACCTTCAACTTTTCCATGTTTAGTTCATGTACTTCTCTGCTACAACTGAAGGTTTTTGTTCTTTCAGTACTCATCCACATACAGACATATTCTGTGACAAGTGACCTTCCCAAGTGCAGCACTGCTTTCAGATCTGCTACTAAAAGTGAAGGTAGCTGTCTGTAGTTCTGAATCGACAAGCAGAATTAATCTGGAAAAAACTGATTGTCTCTAGTTTTATAATTTCAATGCAAAACTATATATGACCAAGTGTGTGGATTAAGATATGCAATTGTGAATATAAAACTATGATGCCATATAGTGGCGGATCTAGAAAAATGATTCATTGGTGTCATAATGTGTCTATCGGTGTCATAGCATGCTAATTATACTTAGACTATAGTGTTATAATATATGGATAAGTAGTTTAACCATAGATTTTGCCGAAAGTCGTTGGTGTCGCCTGACACCAATGCTAACACTGTAGCTCCGCCGCTGATGCCATATATAGTGGGCACAACCATGTAACAAAGCCTAGTCTGCTTTGGTGGGAAGACTGTAGGCTTTGTTTTTTTCACGTGGCCTGTTCGAATAGTGAGAACGCCAATGTATATATTTTGGGCCATTTTGTTTTCTGGTGAAGGTTTTCAAGTGCAAATTCTACAAACTGCAAGCAAATTTGTGTAGCTATCTTGCAATGATTTTGAATTCAAATAATTATTCCTTGTATCTGACAGAAGTAAAATAGAGGTATAAACCCCATGATTTCAGATGGACTGAAATATGCTTTGAAGCTCATGACTAGTTAGGAGACAAGTAATTCCATCTGCTAACCTTCTATTTTTGATGATTTGCAGGGGATGGCAGCCTATTGGCTCATGAGCAGTAGGATCCTCTGAGTTGATAAATACTGCATAGATTGATCACAGTAGATTTACTCTGTTTGCAGTCTTCTCTATGGTAATTTGTCATCATAATTTTCTTGACTTTGTCATACACTTGTTGATAAAAATAGAGAAAAACCGATAAGTCATTAGCCAGGTGTGCTGCAACTACAGATAAAAGAGCCAACTCCATCTATCTCAAATTCCTAATCTTTCCTTGTTTGTGTTTTGAGTAAATATAATAGATAAGCTATTGGAAGAAATTACAACAAGTAAGGCAAAAGAGAACAACATTTTACCCATATCATATGCTGAGAGTGAGTGAAATAGAACAGGGGTAACATAAATCCCGTGGCTGGTTCGGAGCTAAACAACACAAGCCAAGCACAATTCAAAATCATAGCCAACCACCAAAGAAGCCAACATGGCAGAGTAGAACTAGCTAGGAACCCTTCCTAGCATTCCATCCAATAACTCTAGCTCCTTTAGCTTACAAAGATCAGAGAATATGTTACTTAGAGAAAATCAACACCAAGCTAGAGAGGGAAAGAAGATCAGAGAATATGGCTGCTTGGTGAGCAAATGTGTTAGCGAGATGTGATGACCCTGCCAATTTCTTCTGATCTTCCATAGTCTACACAAGGATGTGTGGAAATGCACACGAATCTAGGAATCGACTCATGGTCATGGAAGATGATGCTAAAAAGAAGAAGAAAGAGACGAGCAGGAGGGTAAGTTGGAGATAATGGAAACGCAAGACAGAAGGGCAGTAATGCCATCTTTTTTGGCTTAACAACAATCTCATATCAGGCTGACTGCAGTGGCATGAAGGGTATATAAATTGAGGCTAAGTGGCATTAAATTTAATGCATGTGGTTGTGGAAAGGGATGAGTAATAGAATATTATTTTTTGAGAGAATGATAATAAATGATTATTTTAGTGGAGTAATGTTTAGAGCATATGTTGTCTCAATTATTAAACATGCCTTATGCCAATTTAATATTGCATCGGCCAAGGTATTAAGAATGGTAGGCCACACTATCAATTGATACTAAGTTGGTTCTCTCTTATTTGTCAGCTAGCTAGAATCTGCGCAATCAAGTTTTACAAAGTTTGATCATACCTTTTATAGCTATGTAGCATTTGTCAATCCATAAGTAAGTTACTACATATATTGACAACTAAAATGATCTCAAGTTGAATGATTCAGCATTTGCACCTTACCACTTGAGACCAACTGATTCCCCGTACAATCATTTCAATATCTATGGATGGATCTATCCAACAGAAAGTACTCCAACATGCATTCAAAATATTGAATAGTTTAGTTTATCCGGACCATAATCTATGAGAAATGATCGTCAACAATATATAAATCTGAGGAAGTGTGGTAGCGCTTTATTCACAAATCCACATTGTATATGATACAATAGTCTCTATGATTACTTCGATGGCATACACTAACTGGTACTTTTGTTAATTATCAAATAGAAATACAACTATACTTTTAGATTATTTTTTTCGACTTCCCTTTAGAAAGCTATAGATTGCTTGATTTCATTAGCTATCATGTTATTATTTATCTATTTTTTTACGCTTCTTGTGAGGTAAGTCTGTATGATGAAAATTCATCTCATTATCATAATTTGAAACAAGGTTGACAAACTTTCTATAAGGGGGTATCCGCGATTCCCATGTCACTAACTCAAAGTTCTCCTTTGGTATAACAACATAGTCAGCTATGAAGTCACTGAACATCACCTTGGTTAAGCACCTCTTTGACTGATCTTCTTCACAATGAGGAGGCATGAGGCGAAGTGGTGAGGATGCTGACACCAAATTGCTTATATCTATTTGGTGTTCTTTCTCCATTAGAAGCTTGGGGTGTTCTATGAACATAGGGAAATTATTCTTCATTACATTCCTGTACTTTTCCAAGACAAGGAGCCATAAGTTAACATTTTGATTCTTTCTGAATATATCTGCACACACATTTGCTGTGACAAATGAGCCACCAAGCAACACTGATAGCTCATTTGCTATGGATAACAACTGCGGATGCTCCTTTGGGTTAGTGCTTCCGAATGCGAGAACCTTGAAGAGGTAGCTATACTCCTCAAGTGGCAAACTGTTAAGATGAATTGGCCTTACCGTTCCAAACCTTGATATCCTCTCAGTCCTACTGATAATTATGATCTTGCTTCCTCTTCCCATATGTGTGACATCTGCACAAATATTCACTGAGATAAGTGACCCTCTCAACTGCAATTGCATGGCAAATTCTTCGGCTACTTGCAGTAATCGTGGATGGTCCATAGGGTTTGCACTTCCAAATGCGAGTGTCTTGAGAAGGTAGGTCAATTCTTCATGTGAATGGATGTCAAGTAAAATTGGCTTCACAGTTCCAAGTTTCTCTGATTTTCTAAACCTGCTTATGGTTATCACCTTGCTTCCTTCATTCATTTGTGCTAGACTTGTATAGAATTCCTCCCAATTTTTCTCATTCAAATCTGAAACAAACTCAACAACTACCAACATCTTCCCTGACAAGAGAGTATCACTGTGTGCTATTCTCAAAAGATCATCTTCATTCAAATGCAAAATTGAAGAGAACTGAGATTGAACCCGCTCATCAGCGCATGCATGTGCAATCAGAGTTTTTTTCCCAACTGCATGACCTCCCACGATTGGAAGAACAGCAGGAAGACTTGGAGGGTTGTATTCAAACAGGAAATTCAGAAGCCTCTGCTTTTCAGTATGACGGCCAAACATGAAGTTGTCTATGTAAAGATATGCATCATATGGCCTCCGCGACATTCGCTGGCATCCACCCAAAAGCACAACAAATTCTGGCATGTGATCAACAGCTGTTTCTAATATCTCCAAAGTTCTATGAATCTCAAAGTACCTGGCCTTGTCCTTCCCAGCAGCATCAACAATTGCGCGAAAACGTTTGAGAGGGGGAAATGGGCTGCCAACCTGAACCTCCTTGATGGAATTCTCCTGAGTTAAGGTCCAGCACCTGAGCATGTCCAGAACATGGTGCCCTCGGTACATGGCATCTGCAAGCCCCTTCAGCTGCATCAGCATCCCAGAGTTGGTGATGTATCGCCCGTCCGCCTCCTCGACGACCGCGCATATTCGTAGGAGCAGCTGCTGCAGTCTTTCCAGCTGCTTATCCTCTGAAATTTCATGGCTCGAGTACTTGCTCAGGAGGAAGGAGATGAACCGGCTGAAGAGTTCACCAGTTACTGCTGATACCGCAATCTCCATGTCCTGATTGTTCAAGCAGAAAAAGGAGATAAAATGTGGCTGGTATATATGATTTGTGTAGTTGGCTGTGTCCATCCTCTCATGGATGTAGAGGCCGGGTTTCTTAATCCATTATCTAAAAAAATGATTTGTGGAATTTCATAGGGGATTGATTTCTCAAATTGGTTTTTTTGATCGTTGTTAGGCCTGTCAGAATTGTTGGGTTCAACTCTTTGTGATGTTCAGCTCAAGCAGACAACTTTTAAAAGCATTTACACGTTGTGAGTTGTGATAAGGACAGGGCAACTACTACTGGATGCAGGATGTATGTCTGTACTTGACAGAGCAGCAACCAATGCAACATATAGGAGAGAAAATCCCTAGTATATCTCTGAAATTTTAGCAAATCCCTTCTATACCCCTGAATTTTGCTTACTTCCTTGCATACTCCCAAAATTTGATTTTGATCTCTTCCATACCCCTTCCGTCAGTTGACCGTTAGTTGACCGTCTAATTTCTATAAAAATAAACATTTTACCCTTTGGATGAACATAGAAATTTATGAATTACATTATTAAAAATGTAAAAGCTTCTCGCACGAGACTATTATATTATAAGTTTGTTGTGCGATGCATTATTTATCCCCAAAAAAAAATTATATAATGAAATAAAAATTATGTATTTATTTAAAAAAAGTCATAAAAAATGAGGAGCATTCATACACAGATATACACGTAGTCAAACTATAATTTTGACCAATAACATTGTAGCAGGTCAAAGAAAGATATACTATGAGTAGGTTTGTTT
>CM020187.1:1117229-1163097 GCA_009805545.1 Oryza longistaminata | reverse complement strand
CATAGCAAAGATCACAACATTTTTTTTATGAATGCTCCCGATAAAAAAATCCATTGTTCTATTAAATTTTCAAATAAAAATTTAAATATATTACATTAGTTTTATTTCCAAAATTTATGTCAAAATTTTATGCACTAATTATTTACTCTCATTAGTTTCATAAAATGCACATATTGTGAACTCAAACAAAATTTTCAATCGTTTTTTAAGCTTATATTCAAAGCTAAAGCATCAAGGGCAAAAAAGACATTTGCAATCAAACGTAATAGCGAAATGATGGAAAATGTAACGGTAGGGGCAATGGAAGGAATCAAGTTGAAATTTCAGGGGTATAGAAAGGATCAGGTAAATTTCAGGGGTACGAAAGGGATTGAGTGAGTTTTCAGGAGTACACAAGGAATTTACTCCATAGGATATGTGCATGATTGGCATCTTTTTTTTCTATGAATATGTTAGAGTTGGTTATGTTAGGTTGGTGTCGAGTATGTGTACAAAGTCGATTACAGTGGAGCACGGTTGTGATCAATGAAAAATTTGATTGGTGAAATCGAACACTTCAGGCAGCGGCATAAACTGTTTGATGGCTGCATTCAACAGGGAGATGACCAGTCCATGGTGCTCGGGTTGATGGTGTGGAAGTGATTGGCGATCCAATCGGTGGGCCAGACACTTTGGACGGGAGGCCCAGACTTTCGGTGAGCTATTGTCAACAGGGAGATGTGGAGCACAAGTTGTGATCAACGGAATTTTGATTGGTGGAATCGAACACTTCAGGCAGCGGCATGAACTGTTTGATGGCTACATTCAACAGGGAGATGACCAGTCATGGTGTCAGGTTGATGGTGGTGGAAGCGATTGGTGGTCCAATCGGGTGGGTCAGACACTTTGGGTGGGTGGCCAAGACTTTCCGGTGAGCTGTTGTCAACAGGAAGATGTGGAGCACGGTTGTGATAAATGGAATTTGATTGGTGGAATCGACAACTTCAGGCAGCGGCTTGAACTATTTGATGGCTGCATTCAACAGGGAGATGACCAGTCATGATGCTCGGTTGATGGTGATGGAAGCGATTGGCGATCCAATCGGTGGGTCAGACACTTTGGGACGGGTGGCCCAGACTTTCCGGTGAGCTATTGTCAACAGGGAGATGTGGGCCCCGCGCTCGGGTGATTGAAGCTGGAGGCGATTGGCGTTCTCGATCGGTGGATCGAACACTTGGGGGTGGGCCGACCTGGCTTTTCGGTGAGCTGCGTTTGACAGGGAGACAAGTGGACATAGCAACATGGGTCGTTTGGCGGCTGGGAAGACGACATGCGACTTGTCGGCTTTGGCTCTTAACTAGATTGATGGCGTTCAATCGGAAGTCAGAGCAGGTGGTTCCTAGAGGCCGATTTGGAGGTGTTGATGACAAGGTACTGCATGGAGGAGTGCTACTTAGCGGCGTACATGCGATGGATTGTAGAACAGAGATAGTCATCTAATGGTCAACACAGATTGGTGGCAGAAGTCGTTGACGATGTTGTTGGTCGTGCTATGTGTGCTTGCTCTAGAGCGAGGATGTCGCTGGGGGTACATGAAGCTTGTAGGTCAGGGCGGTGTGCACGGTTTTGCGTCGAGGCCTGGTGTTGATGTTATTCAACAGAATCTTTCATTGGAGGAAAAATAGCAACATTAGTAGAGCTTGGTTGGTTCATGTATTCCTTAACAATCACAAGTTCAGTTTTGAGTTCCTCTCTTTGTTCAATTGTAGGAAGCTCTAAATGATGAGCTTCTGAACGTAAGATATCTAAGATGGTGGCAATACAAAGATTTGTTTTTTCAGCAACGGAAAACAACACAGATACCAGCTGCTCAGAAATCAAAATGTCATGGTTATGTCACTATATCCTTTTAGTATCCAATATCCGAATTACAATATTGTCAATTAGGAGAAGAGAGAAAAATGAGGATAAGACTTGATGTATTGAGTTAGGTCCAAAGGGCATATGTTGACTACAAGAGGCATCTTGCGATGTACAGAGGCATCTTAACATGGGAGAAGGCCATCTACCTAACCTTGTCTACTACACATATACAAGAGACATATATCCTTGACAAATATCATATCTAAAAATTAAATAAAATAATGTTTGTAAGATTAGGAAGGAACTCCACGACGCTTCCTTCCTGACAAGGGTGTATCTTTAGGAAAATCTTGAGAATAATTTGGAACAAAGTGAACGAATGATGTATAAGGAGGTAGCCTTGATTCCCATGACACTAGATTAAACTCACTTTTGGTCTAACAAAAATATTATTATGATTTTATTAGATATTTCATTTTCTTAAAAATAAAGTTTGTATTGGTTTATCTTTTTGAGACCACGTCGCTGTTAAATTTCAAAAATTATATTTACCGCAGGTACACAATAACTGCAGCTCAGTTACTCATACTGGCATGGCTTTTGAATTTAAGAGGTGGTTTGATTTTTAACTGAATTGAATTTTATGATCTGTCCTGTTTTGGTTTTCACACCTCATTGCTCACATCTTAGTGTTGATGTTATTCAACAGGATCTTTCATTTGAGGAAAAATAGAAAAAACTAGTATAGCTCGGTTTGGTTCATTGCCTGAATATGATGGAAATTCATGTATTCCTTAAAAAACAATCACTAATTCAGTTCTGAGTTCCTTCTGTTTTTCCAATTGTAAGAAGTTCTGAATGATGAGCTTCTGAAGGTAAGATATATAAGATGGTGGCAATACATAAGATCTATTTTCAGCAAGGGGAAAACAAACAGGTACCAGCTGCTCAGAATTCAAAATGTCGTGGTTATGTCACTCCTTTTAGTGTCCAATATCCGAATTACAATATTGTCAATTTATGAGAAGAGAGAAAAATGAGGAATAGACTTGATGTATTGAGTTAGGCCCAAAGGGCATATGTTGAGTACAAGAGGCATTCCTGACATGGGAGAAGACTATACTATCCTAACCCTTGTCTACTAGTACATATATACAATGACACATATATCATTGACAAATATCATACCTACAAATTAATGAAAATAATGTCTGTAAGATTAGGAAGGATCTCCTCGATGCTTCCTTCCTGACAAGGGTTTATCTTTAGGAAAATCTTGAGAATAATTTGGAACAAAGTGAATAAATGAAGTATAAGGAGGTAGCCTTGATTCCCATGAAACTAGATTGAAGTCACCTTTTGGTCTAACACTAGGATCTAGTAATAGTTCTCTTAATGTAACCCTTTGTAAGTCCTTCAGTGCACTACTGTGACCAGCAAATGGTATGATGTGCAATGGAGCAGCTGAAGATGAAGCAAAGTTGGTGATATCTAGACGATGACCTTGTTCAAAAAGTGACCTAACATGCTTACCGTACAAGGAGAAGTTCTTTTCAGCCACTGTTATGCACCTGTTCAGTATACTAATCCAGAAATTGACATCCAAATTCCATCTTAATACATCTGCACAAATATTCACTGAGATAAGTGACCCTCTCAACTGCAATTGCATGGCAAATTCTTCGGCTACTTGCAGTAATCGTGGATGGTCCATAGGGTTTGCACTTCCAAATGCGAGTGTCTTGAGAAGGTAGGTCAATTCTTCATGTGAATGGATGTCAAGTAAAATTGGCTTCACAGTTCCAAGTTTCTCTGATTTTCTAAACCTGCTTATGGTTATCACCTTGCTTCCTTCATTCATTTGTGCTAGACTTGTATAGAATTCCTCCCAATTTTTCTCATTCAAATCTGAAACAAACTCAACAACTACCAACATCTTCCCTGACAAGAGAGTATCACTGTGTGCTATTCTCAAAAGATCATCTTCATTCAAATGCAAAATTGAAGAGAACTGAGATTGAACCCGCTCATCAGCGCATGCATGTGCAATCAGAGTTTTTTTCCCAACTGCATGACCTCCCACGATTGGAAGAACAGCAGGAAGACTTGGAGGGTTGTATTCCAACAGGAAATTCAGAAGCCTCTGCTTTTCAGTATGACGGCCAAACATGAAGTTGTCTATGTAAAGATATGCATCATATGGCCTCCGCGACATTCGCTGGCATCCACCCAAAAGCACAACAAATTCTGGCATGTGATCAACAGCTGTTTCTAATATCTCCAAAGTTCTATGAATCTCAAAGTACCTGGCCTTGTCCTTCCCAGCAGCATCAACAATTGCGCGAAAACGTTTGAGAGGGGGAAATGGGCTGCCAACCTGAACCTCCTTGATGGAATTCTCCTGAGTTAAGGTCCAGCACCTGAGCATGTCCAGAACATGGTGCCCTCGGTACATGGCATCTGCAAGCCCCTTCAGCTGCATCAGCATCCCAGAGTTGGTGATGTATCGCCCGTCCGCCTCCTCGACGACCGCGCATATTCGTAGGAGCAGCTGCTGCAGTCTTTCCAGCTGTTTATCCTCTGAAATTTCATGGCTCGAGTACTTGCTCAGGAGGAAGGAGATGAACCGGCTGAAGAGTTCACCAGTTACTGCTGATACCGCAATCTCCATGTCCTGATTGTTCAAGCAGAAAAAGGAGATAAAATGTGGCTGGTATATATGATTTGTGTAGTTGGCTGTGTCCATCCTCTCATGGATGTAGAGGCCGGGTTTCTTAATCCATTATCTAAAAAAATGATTTGTGGAATTTCATAGGGGATTGATTTCTCAAATTGGTTTTTTTGATCGTTGTTAGGCCTGTCAGAATTGTTGGGTTCAACTCTTTGTGATGTTCAGCCCAAGCAGACAACTTTTAAAAGCATTTACACGTTGTGAGTTGTGATAAGGACAGGGCAACTACTACTGGATGCAGGATGTATGTCTGTACTTGACAGAGCAGCAACCAATGCAACATATAGGAGAGAAAATCCCTAGTATATCTCTGAAATTTTAGCAAATCCCTTCTATACCCCTGAATTTTGCTTACTTCCTTGCATACTCCCAAAATTTGATTTTGATCTCTTCATGTGCTTGTCTGTGGATGGTAATTCTTTTATATCTTGGAGACATGCATAACCCCTTCAATAGAGCAAGTTTAATAGTATAGCCCACTACTAAATTCAATTCATCTATAGCCGATCTAATAGCCAATTCATACCATAGTTGCTTAGTATACTATTAATATATGGTCCCACCTGTCATACGTACATTGCGTCTTGGAGTCCGTGCTGCAGCTGGCTATAAATCTGTAGCCCGCTGCTCTTCTCTTTCATCGTTTATCTCATTAAAATATGTTTGTAGCTAGCTAATAGCCTGCTATTGTACCTGCTCTTATAGGGGTAGGGTTTGCGCGCGTGCGTTCATAGGGGTGAGTGTGCTTGTGTTGTGAGTGTCTGCGATGTACTGTGTAATTAAAAAAAAGATAACATAAATATTATTTGTTGTTTTGTAGTGGCAGTACTATTCGCTGGTAATTTGATATATGACTATCATCGTATATATCACTAAGATTTTGCGTGGTTTAAGAAATGTTCAGATAAAAATTAGATATAAAAAGATCAAATTTAAAACAAACGAATGAAAAAAAAAGATAACAGATCAGAAGAGAAACTAAACCCAAGGCCCGACCGGCCGAGGAAACGACCCAACCGGTCCAGCCATCCACATTCCTCAGCCATCGCGCCGCCCCCCAATGAACGGCGGAGTAGATGCCACTCCTCTCTCGCTCCGTCGCTCGACTCTCTCGTTGCTCCTCCACCCTGCAACCCAACTCTCCCGTCTCCTGCTGCCTCTGCTGTCTTTTTCATTAGTTTCATAACATACACATCATGTGCACTCAAACAAAATTTTTCAATCATTTTTGAAGCTTATATTCAAACCTAAAGCATCAAGGCAAAAAAGACATTTGCAACCAAACGTAATAGTGAAATGATGGAAAATGTAACGGTAGGGGCATGGAAGGGATCAAGTTGAAATTTCAGGGGTATAGAAAGGATCGGGTAAATTTCAGGGGTACGAAAGGGATTGAGTGAGTTTTCAGGAGTACACAAGGAATTTACTCCATAGGATATGTGCATGATTGGCATCTTTTTTTTCTATGAATATGTTAGAGTTGGTTATGTTAGAGTTGGTGTTGAGTATGTGTACAAAGTCGATTACAGTGGAGCACGGTTGTGATCAATGAAAAATTTGATTGGTGAAATCGAACACTTCAGGCAGCGGCATAAACTGTTTGATGGCTGCATTCAACAGGGAGATGACCAGTCATGGTGCTCAGGTTGATGGTGGTGGAAGCGATTGGTGGTCCAATCGGTGGGTCAGACACTTTGGACGGGTGGCCCAGACTTTCCGGTGAGCTATTGTCAACAGGGAGATGTGGGGCCCCGCGCTCGGGTTGATTGAAGCTGGAGGCGATTGGCGTTCTCGATCGGTGGATCGAACACTTGGGGTGGGCCGACCTAGGCCTTTCGGTGAGCTGCGTTTGACAGGGAGACAAGTGGACATAGCACATGGGCCGTTTGGCGGCTGGGAAGACGACATGCGACTTGTCGGCTTTGGCTCTTAACTAGATTGATGGCGTTCAATCGGAAGTCAGAGCGGGTGGTTCCTAGAGGCCGATTTGGAGGTGTTGATGACAAGGTACTGCATGGAGGAGTGCTACTTAGCGGCGTACATGCGATGGATTGCAGAACAGAGATAAGTCATCATATGGTCAACACAGATTGGTGGCAGAAGTCGTTGACGATGTTGTTGGTCGTGCTATGTGTGCTTGCTCTAGAGCGAGGATGTCGCTGGGGGTACATGAAGCTTGTAGGTCAGGGCGGTGTGCACGGTTTTGCGTCGAGGCCTGGTGTTGATGTTATTCAAGAGAATCTTTCATTGGAGGAAAAATAGCAACATTAGTAGAGCTTGGTTGGTTCATGTATTCCTTAACAATCACAAGTTCAGTTTTGAGTTCCCTCTCTTTGTTCAATTGTAGGAAGCTCTAAATGATGAGCTTCTGAACGTAAGATATCTAAGATGGTGGCAATACAGAAGATTTGTTTTTCAGCAACGGAAAAACACACAGATACCAGCTGCTCAGAAATCAAAATGTCATGGTTATGTCACTATATCCTTTTAGTATCCAATATCCGAATTACAATATTGTCAATTAGGAGAAGAGAGAAAAATGAGGAATAGACTTGATGTATTGAGTTAGGTCCAAAGGGCATATGTTGACTACAAGAGGCAATCTTTTTTTTTTTTTTTGCGATGTACAAGAGGCAATCTTAACATGGGAGAAGGCCATGCTACCCTAACCCTTGTCTACTACACATATACAAAGAGACATATATCCTTGACAAATATCATATCTACAAATTAAATAAAATAATGTTTGTAAGATTAGGAAGGAACTCCACGACGCTTCCTTCCTGACAAGGGTGTATCTTTAGGAAAATCTTGAGAATAATTTGGAACAAAGTGAACGAATGATGTATAAGGAGGTAGCCTTGATTCCCATGACACTAGATTAAACTCACCTTTTGGTCTAACACTAGGATCTAGTAATAGTTCTGTAAATTTAACCCTTGGCAAGTCCTTCCCTGTACTATTGGCACCAACACATGGTACGATGTGCAATGGAGCAGCTGGAGATGAATCAAAGTTGGTGATGTCTACACGATGACCTTGTTCAAGAAGTAACCTTGTATGCTCACCGTACAAGGAGAAGTTCTTTTCAGCCACTGTTATGGACCTGTTCAGCATGCAAAGCCAGAAGTTGACATCCAAATTCCTTCTCAATACATCTGCAAGAAAATTCGCTGCGACAAGTGAACTTTTCAACTGCAATTGCATGGCAAATTCTTCGGCTATTTGCAGTAATCGTGGATGGTCCTTAGGGTTCGCACTCCCAAATGCGAGCGTCTTGAAGAGGTAGCTCAATTCTTCGTATGAATGGATGTCAAGTGCAATTGGCTTCACAGTACCAAGTTTCTCTGATTTTCTAAACCTGCTTATGGTGATCACCTTGCTTCCTTGATTCATTTGTGTCAGAGATGTATAGAATTCCTCCCAATTCTTCTCATTCAAATCTGAAACAAATTCAACAACTACCAACATCTTCCCTGATAAGAGAGTATCACTGTGTGCTAATCTCAAAAGATCATCTTCATTCAAATGCAAAATTGAAGAGAACTGAGATTGAACCCTCTCATCGGCGCAGACATGCGCAACCAGAGTTTTCTTCCCTACTGCAAGGCTACCAATGATTGGAAGAACAGGAGGCAGACCTTGTGAGTTGTATTCCAACAGGAAATTCAGGAGCCTCTGCTTTTGAGTATGACGGCCAAACATGAAGTTATCTATGTACAGGTATGCATCATATGGCCTCCGCGACATGCGATCGCATCCACCCAAAATCACCACAAATTCTGCCATGTGATCAACAGCTGCTTCTAAAATTCCCAAAGTTTTATGCAGCTCAAGGTACCTGGCCTTGTTGTTCCCAGCAGCATCAACAATTGCGCGAAAACGTTTGAGAGGAGGAAATGGGCTGCTAACCTCCTTGATGGAATTCTCCTGAATTTTGTTCCTGCACCTGAACATGTCCAGGACATGGTGGCCTCGGTACATGGCATCTGCAAGCCCCTTCAGCTGCATCAGCATCCCGGAGTTGGTGATGTATCGCCCATCCGCCTCCTCGACGACCGTGGATACTCGTAGGAGCAGCTGCTGCAGTCTTTCCAGCTGCTTCTCCTCTGAAATTTCATGGCTCGAGTACTTGCTCAGGAGGAAGGAGATGAACCGGCTGACGATTTCACCGGTTACTGCTGATACCGCAAGCTCCATGTCCTGATTGTTCAAGCGGAAAAAAGAAGATCAAATGTGGGTGGTATATATGTTTTGTGGAAATTCATAGGGGATGGCTTTCTCAAATTGGTTTTTTTTATCTTTGTTAGGTTTGTCAGAATTGTTGGCTTCAACTCTTTGTGATGTTTCAGGTCAAGCAGGCAACTTTGAAAAGCATTTATGCGTTGAGTTGCGAGAAGGACAGGGCAACTACTACGTCTGGCTGATATGTGCAGGTGGGCAAAGGGCCTGTTTGGAGGAGCTTCTCCCAGCTGCAGCTTTTCCTAAAAGCTGCTTCTGCTAGAAGCTGCCCTAAATAATCCATAGCTTCTGAGAATCTGTAGTTACAGATTCTGAAAAATGAACTAAGAAGCCAGAAGCTGGAGAACCTGGGTTTCAGAGCTTTTCCAGATTCTCAGAAGCTGGCTACCAAACAGCTGCTTCTCAGAATCTAAAGCTCCCCAAACAGGCTCTTAGGCGCAGTCTGCAGCCGTAAGACTGACGTGATGAACCATATAGTGAGCAAGTTAACATATATCCAAAAATTAACACATCACTAACTTAATAGTCTACTAATAATACAATAGTTAAACCTTTATTTAGTTCCCAACTTTTTCTTTAAACTTTCAACTTTTCCATCACATCAAAACTTTCCTATACACATAAACTTCCAACTTTTCCATCACATCGTTCCAATTTTCAACCAAACTTCTAATTTTAACGTGAACTAAACACAGTCTAACTACCATTAATGCATTCCACACAGTCTAACTACCATTAATGCATTCCCCATATTTCTCTCTCAGGGCAAGTACTATGGGCATCTAAGTACAAGCCCCAAGATACCACATAGGACTAAATGAGGTAGAGGAGAGAAGAAATATGAGAGAGAAATAGTTACCTCTCATGCAAGGGGCAACCCTATACAAAATTTAAGAAATATGTAAGAGTGTTAGAGATATTGAGAATTGTATGGTAGAGGCAACCTATTATGTATATTACCCCTTAATTTAATGATGTATATATTATAACGAAATTAGATGTGGTAGTCACCTCTATCATAAAATTTGCACTCACATGGCTCATTGGAATCTGTGCTGCAGCTGGCTATAAACCTGTAGCATGCATTTTCTCCTTTCCTCCACATAAGCATAAATATGATGTGGCTCATGTATAGCCCGCTTATATCATCTTATTGTACTCGCTCTAAACACTGCAAAAAAATCTGAAGATATATTTCCGTTTTGATGATTATTACCGGATAGCATGTCTCTGGAGACAGCTGGAGGAATCTTTCCCGCACAAATTTAACCTCGATTTCCGTTAACACACTTTTTCCAAATTGTTAAATAATATATCACAGCGCCACGCGCACTATCTAACTATGAACGATAATACTCCATATGTAGGTTTGTTTAGCTGACAATTTCACTTTAGCACAATAGTTTTCACAAGATGTAACAAGCCACTACACTTTTAAGACAAGTTGTAGCAAGAAAATGTACCAATCATGAATGGTCTTGATTTCGTAAAAGTGGTGCTATACCATAGCTACACCTATCCCTGTGTATAAGATGATCGACCGCTTATGGCCATGAAATTTAGGCCCTAAAATCGTATATTTCAATCTACACAGATGCATTTTAATATGCTTAGTTCTCTTCATTTCACCTTTTTTTTTTCAAAATCCTTTCTTTCTAATCCATTAGATTTGAGTGGAACGAGATTTTTTTTCTTGGCTCTGGTAAGTGTTCGATGACAACCATGGCTACCTCGAATGGTTGTATCTCGTGACAACAATGTGAGTGTGTGTTCCAAACAATAAGGATTCCATTGTTCCACTTAGTAAGAAAAATTAAGGGCCTCTTAAAAAAAACTAAATTGGTAATATTGTCAAATTTTTGTAGATTAATTTATTTGTTTCATGATAACATAAATTTGTATGAAAAGTAAACATAACATTTTCTATCTCCCCCTTGCCCTTATAAATAGAGATAAAATTTGAAAATACTGATGTTTTGTTTTTGAAAACTAATGGCTACATCTCTTCCTCAATTTAAGAAACTTATTTTGAGGGGTCTTGATATTTTGATAATTATTCGTTACCGTATTCGTTTCGATTCGTATTCGCTCCGTATCTGTATTCGATAATATTCGATTCCGTTTTCGTATCCGGGTTTCCGATTCCGATTTCGATTCCGAGAAAAAATATGAAAATGAATATGATATAGCTAGTTTCCGACCGTATTCGATCCGTTTTCACCCCTATGTCTAGCTACGAGTCAGGTTGATTTGTGAGTTGTTGCAAAGAACCTTTTGGAATTTGTCCACATGTGAGATGTGACTCTCTTTATGAAAGGTTGATAGAGCACATACACATATAGCAGTTTCAGTTTCATTTCAAATAATAGATATATGCAAAACAACGTTGAAGCATGTATACTATTCACTGTTCCTTGGCTTGTTTAGTACAAAAGTAATCAATCCCCATCTCATCAAAATCCATGATTGTCGACATAATCTAGGAAGGTGAAAGAATATGACAAAAGGAAAACTAGGGTTTCATCTTCGCCCCGTACTGTTGCTTGCGGTTTTGGGTGTGAGATGTGCAGATTTTATTAGAGAGAATCTATTCTATGCCACTGAGTTTATCCCAGTTCAACGATTCACCACTGACATTATCTCTTTCTACAATATACCGATGACTTTATTAATTGTTCTACAATATGCTATTGAGATGGGGCTCTTTTTAAAAAATACCCAAAATACCCTTAGAGACATACATGGTTAACAATTAATTTATCTCATTAGAAAGTTTCACAAAAATATGAAATTTTTTATATGGCCTCCTCACACAACAGGAAAGTATGTATACATATTTTCAATGTTTTTGGTATTTTTTTTAGAAAAAATATTTTTGTGTGGTATACCAGAGAGAAATAGCTTACACAAAAGATAACAGCAAAAAACTATCTTATGTTGCTGTTAACAGTGAACTTTAGTAAGCCCAGAGTAATCATCGGCTTAGAGTCAGCATCGGCTTCGAAGTCCTGAGATTAGCCAATGAGAGTTATCAAGTCGTCAGTTGTCGGATTCTTGCTATATTCGGTTAAGGAAATTGATCTACCAAAGGAAGCTTATCTAGAAGAGACCGAGTTCAAAGAGAATGCGGCATGGCAAGTTATCTATTAATTAAGAATAGTTTGTTAGTTTCCTTTTATCTTTAGGAAAATGCGTTTAGTGTCCGATAAGGACTTTGTGTTTTCCTTTTATCTTTAGGAAAGCTTCTTTCTTGTCCTACAAGGACTAGTATCTACCCATGGGTATAAATATGTACACCCGGGGTCATTGTAATCTATCAATCTCACAGATCAATACAACTACTCTTGGCACATCGCCACCCTCTTTACCGAGGTTTTTACTTATCATCTGGCGAAACTTAGCACCTAACGCGGGGCTGCATCAGTTTTCGATCTCCGGCGAAGGGGTAAGTCCTACGTTCCACCGGCCCTGATGAATCTATCAGCTACGCTGGTGTTGTTCAAGGCTGCATCGGTTCGATCTCTTGGATCGCTCTGGTTTTGTTGATATATTTGCCTACTTGATATCTCAATTTTATCTCTAGTTGCATTGTGTTTAGAGACGCATCGGTTTAGTTGGTACTGTCTCAGTTAGGTCCGATCTTCTATCTTAGCCGATATATCTCTACAATCACAATGTTGTTATAAATAGATTTGTTATATCCATTACATTGGACAGATCTATCGGCTCATCGAGTATTAAATTATCATATACAATCTTGTGCTGCATCGGTTAGGGTCGACCTACTATATTGTTGTTGATAATATAAGACTTGTTAAGCCGATAGGTTCATGCTAATGTTTTATCGGGGTGCTAGCCGATAAGTTATCTGGACGTTGCATCGGCTTGTAAGGATTGCATCTACATATAAGTTGGACTTAGCCGATCGCAACAAAGGTTTCATTGATTTATCTAATCTTGTGGATTTTATGTCATCGGACCTCCAGCCGATGTATGTTTTAACCATCGGATCAATACTTGTTCTATTATATCATATTGCTAGCCGATTGGTTTCTACTGGATTATATTACTGTCATATTTTATCATCCTCAGTCGATTGCCTTTATACCATTATCTACATTGGACATATAGCCGATTGCTCAAAACCCTATCGCTATCGGCTGGTATCGTGTCGGCTCCCAAAACTAATGATTCGGAAACCGATATGTTTAACTGTATCAAGCCCTAGATCAGTAGATTGATACAGCTTCAACAATCTGGATCTTCATTGCGTACATTTGAACAAGGCTCCAAAGGAGATGTAATTACATAAAATAATAGGGGAATTTACAAGATTGTGGCTAACTATTACAGCAGAAGCTATAGAATGACTCAACTCTAATATTTTGCTATAGACTTAAACCATCTAACTAATCTAGATTTGTGTGCTAGGTTGAAATAAGACTAACTAATATGATTGAACTCCCGGCTTCGGCAAGAACTTCAATTTAACTCTGGAAAAAGGGGTTTGAAGCAAGGGTGAGTACAACGTACTCAGTAAGCTATTATATTCAATAATGAATGTATGAAAATGTAATATTTGAGTAAGATTACGATTACTTGCAGAAGGCAGAGAATATAGAAATAGAAAGCCTGATGTTTTAAATGCAGCAGCATTTAGTAAAATCTTGAATTAGGTTTCTAACCAAAGTACCATATGAGTCCCGATACTCAATTCCGTGAGCACGGCTATTCGAATAGATTCATGTTTATTTTACTGCAGTAAATGTACGCTTTACCCGCAATCCATGACATGCCAATATTCATACGTCTTAAAAATTGACAAGTTTACAGGAGATGTGACGATGACTCTGGATGGAGATGACAAAGGAGGCAGTAAGGATGGTTTGGCCTGTAGACGATCTGTCGTTCACACTGCTTTGAATTATTAGCCATGAGAAAATCTACATTTTGGAAGAGCGCAGTTCTTCCAGAAGTTTGTTTGTGCAGAGCCCAATATTTATTTCTATTTTTTTGTCACAGTTGAAAATAATTGTAAATGGAGTTATGGTCATATAAAATCTATATCTATACCTAATAAAAAAAATTAGTAAAGCTTCTGGGTACTTTTTTTTTCGTCCGTTTTGTTTTTTTGTTTTTTTTTTTGCTGTTTTTCCTTTTTTGGTCGCCGTTTTCTTTTCCTTTTTTTTCGTCCGTTTTTTGTTCGCTGGTTTTTCCGGTGGGTATACTTTTTTATCCGTTTTGTTCTTTTTACGCCCTTTTTTCTTCTTTTTCTTTTTTGCTCCCTTTTTTTTCTAGTTTTTTTAATCCGCTTTTTTTAAGACGCTTTTTCTTCGCACGCGGTAAAGGTTCTGACAGAGGGAGGTAGCGGTCTGAACAGGGGCTGAAAAGAAAGGGATATATAGACTTTCGGTATAAAACCAAGGAAGAAGTATAATGTATAGCAATCCAAAAACGTTTTTACCCATTGCAAAGCACGGATATTTTTCTAGTATTATATATGAGCTGTCAATTTTTTTGGCTCTGCAAAATATCTCAGCTTCATAATTATTTATCTTAAAGCACTTAACAAATTAAATACTGCTCAGGGGAGGATTATATAATCAGTATGTAAGGGTTCATATTACACAACAATACATATAATAACACATGTTTTAGAATATACACCAAAGGCTTTTGAGATCTCATTATGGCACCCTAAAGTTGAGATAACTATCTGCGTCCCCAAAGGCTTTTGTGATGCTAGTGATTTTCTCTCTCTTTCCTACATGGCCTGAGAGGCTGAGACGTTGTTTTGATCCACTTTTGTGGCCTAAGGGCATGGATGGGATTGAATAAAAGAAGTCTAAAATCCATCATACATAAGGAATTTTCTCAAAGTTATTCATCATAAGACACAGAAAATGGCCTTGCATGCTTCCTCCCGGACAACGGTGATTCCAGATGATCTTGAGCAAAACTCGGAAAAAAGCGAGCCATGTGAACAAATGAAGTGTATGGTGGTATCCTTGACTCCCATGAAACTAGATTAAAATCACCCTTTGGTGGAAATTTTTGACCTGCTAGCATGTCCCCAAATGTCAACTTAGGTAAATCGTTCTTGGGAGAATCAGTTGAGGTGCTAGCAGGGTACAATATGTAGTCTGTCAAATGTGCTGGATGGCCTTGATCAAAAAGTTCGTTTGGATGGCTACCGGACATAGACAAGTTCTTCTTGACTACAAATCGGATCCCTTTCAATCTGGAAAGCCAGAAATGAACATTCAAATTATTTCTCAATACATATCCAAGTATGTTGGCTGGGATGAGTCTGCCTCCTAATAGCACTGCGAATTCTTCCACTATTGGAATAAGTTGTGGATAGTCCATAGGGTTTGCGCTTCCAAATGTGAGCGTCTTCAATAGGTATCTGTACTCCTCATGCACCATTCTGTCAAGAGTAATGGGCCTGACAGTTCCAAATCTCTCCAATTTCTTAATTCTAGTCAAGATTATCACTTTGTTTCCTCTGTTAAGGTTCATAAGAGATGAATGAAATGTTCCCCAGTCGTTGTCATCTACATCTGAAACAAACTCAACAATTACCAATGTCCTTTCTGACATATTTTTATTTTCGGTAATTTCCCCAAGGTTCTCTCCATTGATATGGAAAATAAAAAAGAAATGAGATCGAACCCTATCATCGTTGCATACATGTGCAACAAGTGTTTTCTTCCCAACTCCACGACCACCGATAATTGGTAGTACAGGTGGAGGACCAATAGTGTTGTTCTCCAGCAAGAAGTTAATTAGATGTTGCTTTTCCACATGTCGACCAAACATGAAATTGTCGATGTAAAGATATGTATCATAGGGCCTATGGGACATGCGCTCACATCCGGTCAGAAGGATGACAAACTCATTGATATCACCAATTACAGTCTCTATATTTTTCAGTGCGCCTTGTAACTCCATACTGAATTTGTTCTTTGTTTCAGGACAAATAGTAGTAGTGCGAGATCGTTTGAGAGGAGTGGCAAAAGACAAGGCAGATGAGTTATTTACCAGATCATTCGCACCTTTGTTGTTCTTCATGTACTTGATGGTATCCAGCACATGGTAGCCACTGTACATCGCTGCGACTATCGTCTTCAGATGTGTGAGCATACAACGGTTGGTGATGTATCGCCCATCTGCCTCCTCGACAACCATGTGAACTCTTTGAAGGAGTTGCTCCAGCCTTTTTACCTTTTCCCCGGAGTAGAGATTATCTAAAAACTTGTTCATCAGAAAGGAGATTAATCGACTGGTGAGATCACCTGTGATAGATGATACGATGAGCTCCATCTCAGGGTATGATGCTCTGTTTGTGGGAGAAGGTAGATAGCTTGAAGGTTGTGCACTGGAGGTGTTCTTGCTCTGTCTCTGTCTCTCTCTCTCTCTCTAACTTGAAGTAATGGTTTCGGTCATTACAGATCAAACGAAAAGTCACACTTCTCCACATTGTTGTAAAAGCATCCTCACCCTCACGTTTAAATGATGTGACACCTGAAGTGGGACTAAGCTAGTTGTACGACCATTTGAACTCTGACCAAAGAAGTTAACTAGAACATGCACTTGTTTTTTGAAAGCTAGAGCTTCAGTTAGGACTTACCAAAATGATATGACTCAAAGTTATCATAAAGTAAACAAAATTATAACATATTTTAGCATACAACTTGCATATTATTCAATGCAAAATTTACATATGTTACTTAATTTTGTTCACAATAACTTAATGCTATTATTCTGAAACAAAAACAAAAGTACTTCTATATAATTTTGTTCTAGCATCACTAGAATCCTATTGCGTGTGTGTACACATTTCATGGCTTTATGGTACTTGCTAAGGAGGAAGGAGATGAATCAGCTCGTGTGGCAAATTCCATTTCTAAATACTCCAAGCAGAGAGAAGAGATCAAATGTAGCTGGCATTTTTTTTTTTGGAAAATTGGTTTTGATCTTTGTCAGGACTGTCAGAATTATTGTCTTGTCTACTTGTGATGTTAAAGTCAAGCCAGCAACATTTTAAAAGCATCAAAGGTAACCTAACAGAGAGGCATGACAACTGCTACTGGATGCCAGGCTGCAAAGGGCATAAACATGCCCTGCTTGTGATGAACATACTTATTTTCTTATACTTATTCGGTAATTTTTTTAGTGGTGTTGCATACTTGCATACATAGTTGAAAAAGGAATTTTTATGGACTGATATAAAACTTAATTTACGTGCCGCGAATTATGGGCTCTGCGAACTATCTCAACTTCATAGTTGTTTAGCTCAAAAAATTTTAAAGATCAAATATTACACAAAGGTTAGCAGTGGAGGATGAACTAAATTAAAATGAGGTCTGGCTTAGCACTGGAGTAAACAGTAGTTTTTTTAAAAAGAAAAAACAGCTCAATCTGTAAACTAGGGGATTAAGTGACACCAAATACACCAACTTGACAATTTGAACCTGATGGTTCATCTCATTTGTATGGTGAATAGTGTAAGCAATTCAGTTAGAAATACAATCTTGACATGATGCGCGCGGTCAAAAAGTCGAAATAGAAACAAAGAGGACCAGCAAAGTTGAAGTCCAAACCTTATTTCATTGTATTTTTTTTTAAAAGGAACTAAACCTTATTTCATTGCAAGGAGAATTGTTATAACATAAACGGTATGACGGCTTGAAGATTTTAGATCAACGGTATAGATGATGGCTTTACGATTTCACATCTTTACGTTGTATAATTCGAATTGATATGTGCAGTCCCAAACGGAAGTATTAGGAATATATGACCATAATTTCTTAACTTGAGGAACACACACAAAGGAGTTGGCCAAAGCTCACAGTCTAAACAGAACAGAAAATAAAATTGGGGAGAAGAAATATACTTCCTCCCTGTTGTCTGTTGAGAAGTCAGCAATGGGCATCTGCCATTTCTGGCCCTCCCCTCACCTTAATTCCTGCCGGCCGCTGCCTCCAAGCAAGCAAAGGGTGTGAGAATACAAGTGTCTTAGACCTGAAATTTCATACTGGAACAATCTCTTGAACGCACACATGAAAGCTAAGCCTCAAGTTGCTCAATGCTCCAACTTTATGAGCAAATCTGATAATACAATTGTAAATGTGAGACATGTTATAAAACCAGCCCCGAAATCACATCGGAAACCAAATGCGGAAGAAACGCCTTCGGTGGAAAAATTCCTCATACCCCGAAATCTCAGCTCCGTAGTTGTTTAGGTTATAAATTTAGAGATTTGCTCCGGTGCAGCAAAAAGTATCTCGAGGTACCGGTACCTCACGGTATCAAATCGTTTCCGATCGTTGAATCACAATGCCCATCCTGCCCAGCTTGATCCAACGATCGGAAACGATTTAGTACCATGAGGTACTGATACCTCGAGGTACTTTTTGCTAGACCAGAGCAAATCTCATAAATTTAACAAATCATACTAGACAAAGCATAACTGTTATCAGTATATATGGAATTGTTCATATTACACAGTACTAGAGTTAGTGAGACATTTTTTCGCATCTATGATAGAGTAGATAAAATTACAAGATTTTACTACCACGAAGTAGAATGGAATCCATTTTGAGAATGATATCTCATTATGCTATTATAAGGAGAGAAAATCTAGAACCACACAATTTTTTTTCCTAAGTTCATCACAAGACTAGAAAATGGCCTCCGATGCTTCCTCCCTGACAAGGGTGATAGAAGCGAGTCATGTGAACAAATGAAGTGTATGGTGGTATCCTCGACTCCCATGAAATTAACGTAAAATCACCCTTCGGTAGAAAAATATGGCCTGTTAGCAAGTCACCAAATCTCAACTGTGGCAATGGTACCTGTTCCATGAACTCTAGTGCCCATGCGTTCTGAACGTACATTATCAGCAGCGTGAGGAATTCTGGCATTCCCGGAGTATTTAGGGAGAACTGATTGTATGACAACCATGTCATCGCAATCAGGGTTTCATAAAATCACACATATAGATCGTGAGATAATCAAGATATTAACCTGCGACTTGCAATCAAGGTTTCATAAAATCACACACACAACTCGTGAGATAATCAAGATATTTACCTGCGACTCGGTAAATATCACACTTGCCGTGCTCAGAATAAAATTGCCTTATGCTCGAGGACTTAAATAAGAACCACTATACAGAGGTACCACCTTTGCTAGATAACTTACTTTGCTAGGTCTATACCCATTTGAGAATTGTGGTCGTACTCGTTCGTTCTTCGCATGTACTTGGTAGTGCTTATATCGGTTGAAATAGTACTAGCCACCCGGAAATCAACCATTTCTAGCGTATTGTTCCAATCTAAGTTCATTAAATTTTATGCATAATCTAACTAGGCATCGCTAAGCAAAATCTAGCATATATCTGGTTTGCTACATGTTCAGGTTATGCATTCAAAATCATGTATGGCTAATGCATAGAATAGAGATATAGAATATAGGGTATTTAAGCTCAAAGGAGAGGAATAATAACTTGCCTTGCTCCAACACAAATAAATCCAAGATAGGCAACCTGATTATCCGGTCCTCGCAATACCACAGGTTACCATCCAAAAGACAATAGACTCTACTAAATAAGAGGAAGAACCAAATTCAATAAAAGTTATAGAATAACGAGAAAAACGATAAAATGGTGAGAAGGGCTAGGTTTATGGTATAAATATCTCCTTCATAGGGTATAGGGATTATTGGCTAATATTTTATGTATGGTTTCTAAAGGGTTAGAGGCTAAGGTGGAAAGGGGATCAAGAAACTAATGTCGCTTATATTTCTTGTGTGGGCCTTGGTTGCTTGGATAGTAAGGGATATAACTGGTTAAGTGAGTATGTAGCTAGTATTAGCTGGTGGTAGGTTGGGGTAGTATAATACCTAGGGTTTGGTTATATTTAAGCCGATTTTGGAGTAGGGCAGCATATCCGCTAGGCTTTATATTTTATGTATAGGTTGTAGGAGAGTAGGTGGCTGAGTATAGGGGATAGGCGATACTGGTAGGTGTGGAATTTGGATGATGGTTGGGATTTAACTAGCAAGGTGTCAGCTAGGGTTTGGTTGTGTGCTAGTCGATGCTAGAGCATAACGACTAGGTTTGGTATTTTCTCTAGCCGATGTCGACAGACATCATATCGGCTAGAGGGATTGGAGGGTTTGTATAGGTTTAGTAGGGCGGAAGTGTTACTCCGACAACCGTGAGTGGCGGTGGAGCGGCTAGGATCACACAGAGCTCGAGAGCTAACTGTGTAGTGTGCTGTGGAGGTCGAGGAAATAGTGAAGCTCCGACCACTATACGCATCGAGGCATGGGGTACTAGGAGCAGCACTTCGACCTTAGGTTTGGTTTTTCCGGGCTTTACAACCAATGGTTCGATGTCGGGGCCAATAGACTGCGAACGTCCCTATAGAAGGCGTAATGTTCTAACCGGCGGCTTTTTAGTGGGTAAAGGGTATTTTGGAGTAAAAGGAGATATTTGAAAAGCAAATAGCATTTAAATAAATTAGGGAAATTCAAATAAAATTATAAAATAGAAAAATTGGTATCAAAATGTAGATTTTGAATTTAGATGAATTTAGGTCCAAGGTTTGATTCACTGTAATCGGATCTACGGTTTAGGAGATATGGGCTTCTAAAAAATAGGATTTAAATTAAATAGGGAAAATATAAAATGCTACTGTGCAGGGGCCCACCTGTGAGCCTTTCTATCTATTTAACCCTTTTCTTTTTCCTTCTTCTTCTTCCTCCCGTTTTCTCTTCTTTTCTCTGTTTCACAGGAAGCCAAGACAGAGAGTGGAGAGGACGAGCGGGGCGTTGGCGCTCCGGTGGCCAGGAGGTGGAGACGCCTGTGGCCGGTGGTGTCCCGAGTATGGCGCACCTAAGGGTGATTTTGGACCATTTGCCATTCACTTAGATGTAGCATTCCCAAATGCCATCCTCCCAAATAACTTAGACAATTTGCCCCAGGTCCCCACAAACCAGCTCTCCTCTGCCATTTTACACCCAATTTTGGTCCCACGGTTGCCACATCACCAACCAAGGTGGCACTGAGAGCGTGAAATGTCCATCTTACCCCTGCCCCTCTCAGACTCACCACATATCCCTCTCTATCTCGTTTTCACTCAGCCCGGTCTCACTCCGGCGGCGGCGGCGGCGGCGCTGTCGATTCACCGGCGACGGAGCTGCGACAGCCAACGAGGTGTGAGATAAATCCGTTTTCCCCTTCTCTTTTTCAGTTTGGCAACAATTTGTCTCAGATTTGGTTGTTTTTGTTGCATATCGGATTGTCTAGGGTTTGGATTTTGGGGGTTATGGCTCCATCTAAGTGCCCGCTGGGGTAAAGGCACAAATCCCATCCTTTAACGCTCTCAGTGCCACCTTGGTTGATGATGTGGCAGCCATGGGACCTGAAATTGGGTGTAAAATGGCAGAGGAGAGCTGATTTGTGAGGACCTGGGGCAAATTGTCTAAGTTATTTGGAAAGATGGTATTTGGGAATGCTACATCTAAGTGAATGGCAAATAGTCCAAAATCCCCCAAAGGAAATCAAGCCACATGGATTAAATTGGTGGCTAGATTAGAAGGAGGAATTTGAATACTTGGATCAGGAATTAAGGATAGGTTTGGAAATCAAAGAACATGTCGATAATTAATTCCAATATAATTGGAATTGCTTTGGTTTAGTTTCAAGGGTAATATTGGAGGATTTTCTTGGACCATAATTCATAAAAATAGAAAGGGTTTTCAAACTAAATTTGAATAAAAGAATTTTAGTTGAAAGAAGGTTTTTAAATTAAAACCAAATCAAGAAATACCTCAATTTAACCAAATATATTTTTAAATGAAAAACACAAAAGAAGTTAAATACCAGATAGGGATTTTATGCATATTAGTTTTAGGAGGTCCCTCTAATTATATTTTGCTAGGTTTAAAAGGTTATTAAAACAGAAGAATCGGCATGATGCAGGATTAGAAAATTGTTAATTTTCAAGATGTTACACCAATGCGGAGCGGTACGACACAGGAGGCCGTGAAGACGATGCGGCGCGTGACTGTGGAGGTGTTTGAGCGGCATGGCCAGCATGGGAGGCCGGCACGGTATGACCGGCGTGTGGGTGTTTCGTGCTGACCTGTGAGGTGGTGGCCGCCCGCCCGGATCCAACGTCCCCGGGTGGCTCTCAGCGACGATAGCGACTTTGGAGGACAGGGTAGGCAACAGTCGTGGCACCGGCTAGGTGTGGCAGCGAGGTGGTAGCGCCCCAACCATACTCTTCCCTGTGTTGCTGATGGCGACGATGGCGAAGGGACAACGGTGACAGGGGTGGCGCGGGGCGATGGGATGTAACACCCTAAAAATTAGACCGACAAAAATCTAAACCCCAAAAATTTGGGCCTTCAAAAACTTATTGAATAAATTGCATCATGCCGATTTTATTCGATTATTTTATTGGATTTTGATTTCGGAGTTTATAAATCACGAATAATGGAATAATTAATTAGGAATAAACCCTAAAAGTAAATTGATAGGGTAAATAATTAAGGGACTCTCTATGTGGCAGACGGCTGAAAATTTTTAGGTTTTCAGCCGTTTTTTCTGCCGTGCGATCAAAACACGCGTCACGCCATCCCGCCCCTCCCCCTGTGCGATCCCGCGCCTCCCCTCGTGCGCAAAAAACAAATCCCACTCATTTTTTTATGGGCTTAAGTTTGTCATCTGTGTGGGCTTAGATTTGTCTCTTCACAGCTCATACAAACATGTTTTGTCCCAAAAAAAGCCCAGGAAAAAGAAAGACACACAGATCACCCCTGCCGTCTGCCAGCGACACCAACCATCATCACCCCGTCCACCATCTTGCGATCCAAGAAAGAAAAAACGAACAAGAGGTCAGCTCAATCAGGAAGGAGAGAATAGTGTGTGCAAAGAAAAATCTCCATGGATGCATCGTTCAAGATGAAGAAAGATGAGAAGAGGGGTGATTCAATGCTGAATTTTGGGGGAGCCCTAGGTATGTGCAGAAATAGAAAAAAAAACTCTAGGTTCAAGTACTTACCTCCCTGATTTCTGAGTTTGAAACCCTCCCTGATTTCTGAGTTTGAAACCCTCCCTGATTTCTGAGTTTGAAACCCTCCCTGATTTCTGAGTTTGAAACCCTCCCTGATTTCTGAGTTTGAAACCCTCCCTGATTTCTGAGTTTGAAACCCTCCCTGATTTCTGAGTTTGAAACCCGATCTGGAATTTTTCAAATCACTCTTTATGTTGCTTTCATAACAGTATTATTTGTGGTGCTTCACTTTGTCTCGATGCATGAACCACGGTTGATAAAACACACTGGGTTCAAAATAAAAAACTGAAAAAATATTCAGAAAACTGTCAATAGATAAAGTTGCATCATGCAACTTTTGATTAAAAAAAGTTGCATCATCCATAGTAGAGAGATGAAGACACAAACTAGTTCTTAAAGCCTCTAAAGATGTTCAGTTCACCATGAAAAAAACTGAAAATTGCAAACTATCTAATTCCATTAGTTGTCTGGAGAGCAGAGTGTCAGTGTGTCACATGAGTTGGATTATTTTTTTTATAGGTTATGTTGGAAGATCAGCATACATACAGTATGGGCATTGGCTATTTGTTACTGGGATGTTAAACATTGCCTCTAATATGTTCTGTTCTCATTGAAAACAACTGAAAATTGCTAACAAATTACAAAACACAAAGTTGTTGCTTGTTTGCATACATACAAAATTTTTTTGACAAAATTTACAAAACTGACAAAAGAAACAAAAAATGACAACTGAAAATTGTTAGCAAATTACAAAACACAAAGCTGTTGCTTGTTTGCATACATACAAAATTTTTTTGACAAAATTTACAAAACTGACAAAAGAAACAAAAAATGACAACTGAAAATTGTTAGCAAATTACAAAACACAAAGCTGTTGCTTGTTTGCATACATACAAAAAGACAATATTGGAAAAATAAACAATTGAAAAAACATACCAATTGGCAATGGGGCTACAGGATCCATGTGAGTAAAGTTTTGTCTCTGGGTGTATTCCATAATAAACTCTGAGAAAAAAATATAAAAAAATGTTTAGGTTTGATTTGGAATGAGATCCATAAAAAAAGATGAACAAAATGGAGACAAAACTGTTGTGGGAAAAACAATTATAGATTTTACAGGAGGGGACCTTGTAAGTTTGTGGGGGATTCAGCTTGACCTTGTTTGCCTTGGGGTTCTTGAATAGGACATTCACCACAAGGGGGGGTCGCATGTAACTCACTTTGGGACTTGTCATATACAGGTGTGCGATCCCACCTGGGATTGGATGTTCCAGACCCTATGGGTGTTTGTTTCGTTATTAATAGGTTTTATCTTATAAAAGAGGAAATTTCTAAAAGTCAAAACATAAGAAATAAATTTTTTTAAAAAATGCTAGTGTTATTAAATATTATAACTAACATGAACAACTTAAAACAAAAAGCTAGTACTAGTTGTGTGTTCATTTCGTTGGATGTTTACTAATAAAAATATAAATAGAAAAAAATTGAAACGTATATACAAACTTTTATACTGTGTAAGGAGGCCACATAAAAGTTTCATATTTTTTTGAAACTTCTAATGAGATAAATCAACTATTAATCTTATATGTCCATAAGGGTATTTTAGGTATTATTGAAAAATAAGCCCAACCCAATAGTATATTGTAGAACAATTGATAAAGTCGCCGTTATATTGTAGAAAGAGACAAAGTCATTGGTAAATTGTTGAACTATGACAAACTCAGTGGTACAGAATAGATTCTCTCATTCTATTAGGCAATGTTCTGTACAGTTTATGGGCAGAGCTAATCAGCCGTGCGCGAAACAAGGCATGCTATTACTGCATGATTTATTAAGTATTATAAATTTGAAAAATATACTTAATTGATTTATAAAGTTTTTAAAATTCACACCATTCAACAGTCTAGGAAACATGCTCATGAAAAATGATAGAATAGCTTAGCTTATAAGCCAAATCAAATGGCGCCTTATATGCATACTGTGACATGCAGGTCCAATTATGATTTGGCTTGTGTGGCTCATGAGAGTTGTGTATACATGTTTAGTATCACATTGCTAGTTTAGCGAGGTTGGAACCAACTTATAAGAGCTTATATCTCCAACCATACTACTCTTAGATTTACCCTTTTACATTAAGTGAGGATGAAAGTGTAAGTGGAGTGGTATGTGTAAGTGGGCTCACCTGTCGAATGGGCTGGGCTGCACGGTTCTGGAGGGCGGACTACTAGAAATGGTATCAGAGCCGATTCTCGCAGTTATGTGTACGGGTCAGTGTGCGGGCCTATACCCCGAGTTGACCATTATATTTTTTTAGATGACTATATTGCCTATAACTTATACATAAGTCCTAGCTAAAGAAAATAATTAAGTTCAAATTTAAAAGCTCAAAAGAATGAAGGGGATACAATTATTTGACTACAATTTTTTTTGAAAAAAAACTGAATTCCGAAGTGAATTTTGATTAGATTCGCCACAAATTTGAAGGGTAATTTCACCTTTTTTTCTCTCTCCCCCATAGGAATCTCTTTAGATTTGTTTCAAGTTAATAAAAATATAGTTTGGTTTCTAAGGGTGGAAAAAATAGAAAAAATGGTTATTTTTATAATTTCCCTCTATGAAATTTCAGCAAATTTGATTGCATTTCATTTTAAATTTAATATTTTGGTCTTCAAAATTTTAGTCAAACAATTTTTCCCTCTTACATTTTTTTATAAGTGAAAATTTCACTTTCATATGTAATTAGGTGTTTATAAGAAGCTAGCACTTGCAGGGAGTATAGAAGGGATAAAAACAACGAAATAGGTATAGAACGGATAAAAATTCGGTGGTATATAGGATATGTAGAAAAACTCGAGGACATAACACGAATTAAATAAGAACTCGAGGGGACGGCATAAGAGAATTTCTCTATTATGTATGCATGCAAGAAGAACAATGGGAAATCCTTAGCATACAATTGTCCATGTATGACTAGTTTTTTTTGTTAGTATTTGGAGTTTAATCCCTGTTAAATCATATGATTCATATTTATATATGACCATTTCCAGGTTCAGGATTAAATGGGGTGAGGGGAAAGACTTAAAGAGGGGGGGGGGGGTGTGTATAAAATATATATATGAATAGTATGGTAAATCTATCCACGTGATTAGTTATAGTAAACGATTAGTTGTTTTTTTAATATTTATAGTAACATAGTAATAGTCCATGTAATGCATGGGTTAATTTGTCGTATAAAGCTGTATATCTACGGGGACATATCCGGTGAAAACCATCAAATAAGTGAAAAACCGTGAAAACCATCCATATCTAAAAGTTTGTAAAATTCATTAAAAAAAAAAATACTAGATTATAGGTATAGGCATGAAATAAATTCCATACCAAAATCTCAAGTCTAAACTCAACTTCATTGGGGAGAAAAAAAACACAAATTTAAGGTGAATAGTAACATAACAATATTCACCCGAAATTTGTCTTTTTTTTTCTCTCAAATAAAGTTGAGTTTGTACTTAAAATTTGGTATGAATGTATTTCATGTCTATACCTATCTCTAATAATTTTTTCATAAATTTATAAAACTTTTAAATATAGTTTTCACAGGTTTTCACTTATTTTGATGGTTTTCACTGGATATTCCCCCATATACCTATACATAAAAAGTAAAGTAAAGGTGCACAGCATGAGTAATTAAGGACGTACCCAATTTAATGTCTTGGCATAATTGGTGGCTCCCTCTAACTCCCAAACTGCGTCGGCTCCCGTGTTGTTATGTACTGTGACGTCCGTGTCTCCATGGGACAAAAGAGCGGCAACGACTGTTGGGTTGCAGTTCTGCACCGCGTAATGCAGCGCAGTGTTCCCGTCACCATCTCGCATGTTGACGAGCTTCCGAAGATACGGTGACTCGAGGATAAATTCCACGAACTCCAGATGACCGTCCAACGTGGCTTCATGGAGACATGTCCTACCAGTAGCATCGCAATACGGAGCATCTGGACAATGATGCAGAAGCTCTCGAGCAACACTAACATAGCCACGAAATGCGGCGCAATTAAGGAGCGGAACACCATGCTTATCATTACCAAAGGCATACCCCAAGGACCAATCATGCTGCAAAAATGCTCCGAGAACTTCAGTTTTACCCCATATTGCGGCTAGATGCATTGGAGTATTCCCTTTGTTGTTGAATTCTCTAGCCAGCCCTGGACGCTTCTCCGCTAACTCTTTAGCAATAACTGAAAACAAATGATATATGCAAGGATCACCTGCCTGTGGTCATTTTAACGAATAATTAATTAATTAACGACTCTACCCGGCCAGCCTAGTATAGCACAATTCTCACCTAGATTCCCGTTTCTCACGGCAGCATGGAGAGCATTGGAGCCATAACAACCCACGTGAGCAGAACCAGGAATCTCCAACAGTTTCCGGAAGATATCATTGAAATCTCTCATCACAGCGATGAACATGGGTGATTCGCCGTACTTGTTTACACCTTGTGACAGGTCCGGTTCTGCTGCTATCAGTTCCAACGCGAGGTCCTTGTGCCCGTTGCGTATGGCATAGTGCAGGGCATTACATTCATACTGATCTTGTTTCAAGATAGCTTCTCTGAACCCCACTTCGCAGCAGCGTTTGAGCAAAACGGAAGCCAAAGCGGCACGGCCGGTGGTTACCGCGGTGAGCAGTGGCGTCTCGCCATATGAGTTTGCAATGGTGAGAAGAGAATTGTCTAACATCAGCACATCCTTGCAGAACTCAACTTGGCCATTGATAGTGGATATGTGGAGGCAGGTGTTACCCTGAGGAGTTGTGCCGAGCAATATGCTTGGATTCATGGCAGCGACCACCTCCTTCATTAGCATGGAATCACCTGACTTGGCTGCTTCCAGGAGCCGTTGGTCCAGTGTTCCTTCTGTTGAATTACTAGTGCTACTAGATGTACTGGTTGCCATCTATATATGGACATATATCTTTCCCTAGGTTCTTAATACCAAATATCTTATTGGTAGGAACAAATCAGCCCACGAGCATAGACTGCAGGCACTCTGGGACTCAATCTGTAACAACATCAGTGGAAACACAAGGTTAATTTGGGAAGGATAAACACATGCAGTGGCGGAGCCAGAAATTATAAAAGAATAGGGCTGAGATAGGACTCAACTAATGAAGTGTTAGTTTTTGACAAAATTTAAACGAGATTTTGGAGGCAGGCCTAGTGCAGGGCTCAATCTCTAGCTGCCCTAGGCCTGCCTCCACCCCTGAACACATGTATCGAGATTGCTTTCAATTACCTTGTAGAGCACTGCCCAGATTCATTAGTTATCCTATTCTCATAATTAGTGGTAGTAATAATTCAACTTGACTATTATGTGATTGTTGCTTTTCGTTGCTATACCCTAGGGTCAGAAGCTATGTCTTAGAAGTTTACAATACAAGCTTTTGAAAGCAAACTTGTCCTTGACATGATCTGTTACAGGTTGGCCCTGATCAGTATGAGAAAGCTTCCGCTGGAGGAGGACCTGATGGTGCATATGAAGGGGGTTTTGGCAATCCGTTTGAGGATATTTTTGGTGGAGGTGGCAGCGGCGGTGGAATGAATGATGTATGCTATCTTTTGTTTAATTATTTGTCATCTGGTTTTATTCTGGTGGTTCTGCTACTTTTTAGTTTGTATTGTTTTCTATCACTCATGTTGCTGAGTATATACAGAAAAAAGATACTGTTGTCTGGAAATTCATTTTATCTTTGTAGTTTTCTAGTTATTGAATTGTTTGAGTTTTAGCAGAAACTTGTGTCCTTTAATCATTTGGCACTACATACTGCGACATTGCCTCTTTAATACTTTTTCCATAAGTGGTTTTCTGTTTCTTTCATTGCATTATTTAATTATTTTACAGCTTGATAAACAAATGGCATCTCATCATCCTTCATTTTATAGATGCTGATCACATGACCACATGCTCGTATACTTTAATCATATGAGTATAACGACACTAATATGACTTTTGTTGTCTGTGTGTATAATGAAGTTCTTTAGAAACATATTCAGAGAGAGAGAATTTAGCGGGCATGATGCCAAGGTTAGCTCTATACTCATTTTTTTTCACCTATCATGTTTTTACTCTGTGAATCGCAGTTTCATGTTCCATTCTACAGGTTGCACTTGAAATATCATTTATGGAAGCAGTTCAGGGGTGCACAAAGACGATCAATTTTCAGACTGCTGTTACATGTGACACCTGCAGTACGTAGATGCGCTTCTATTTACTGCATATATCAAACTATCGATGTCCTTTGAATTGTTCCTAATCATCTAATGAGAGTTCTTTGTTTTCCCAGAGGGAGCTGGCGTACCCCCTGGAACCAAACCTGAAACTTGCCTAGCCTGCAGGGGTTCAGGATTTGTTAGTTCTTCCTCTAGCACAATTATTTCTATTTAATGTGGTATCTCATTTAAATGCTAGTACTGTGCTTATTTGTCTTTGTTTTCCATGTGCTGTTGGAAGATCTTCATGCAAACTGGTCCCTTCAGGATGCAATCAACATGCACACAGTGTGGTGGTAGTGGGAAGACTGTGAAGGTATGATGTCCCTTTGTGTTGATAACCTGCAGTCAGGATAAATCAGTTATCTAGCCTTCAGTAAATCATCTAGGAGGTTAACTGTTTAGAGTTGTTGTCCTTAGGACATAAAATTCCGTACCTACCTGACCAGAATTGCTTTGTGATGTAGGGTTCGGTATTTCTAAATTTGACCATCCTACAATCCTTATTCATTACATGTATCAACCCCTCTGATTTTTTTCAATTTGTGGTCATTTAACTTGTGATGCAGGTAGTTGTTGACTGCACCTAAGTCCAGTTGTCTGATATTAGATATATGAATTGAAATCAGCCAGAACAAAAACTTCTGAACCATGCTGTTCTTTATGAAATAAATATGCACTTGACCTCTGATGTTATATTTGCTCCTATATACCTTTTGTACAGTGTCTAGATTCTGATTACTCACGATGAGCTGGTGATTGCAATGTTCTTGTGTTGTTAGGAATTCTGCAAGTCATGCAAAGGAAGGAAAGTTGTGCCAGGAACAAAAAACATCCGACTCAACATAGTGCCTGGTAGTTTTCAAATTGTCAGCATTCATGTTATTTGTACGCATATACTCTTATTTTGTGTTACTAAATGTCCTTGAGCATTATTCTGTTCATTCAGGTACGGATGATGGTGACGTTATAAAGTTGGTTAGATCAGGTGGAGCAGATCCAGATGGTGGTAGTCCTGGTGATCTTTATGTAACTCTGAAGGTTAGTCCTCTGCACATTAGCAGTTATACCATTGGCCAATGAATGGTAATAGGCAGTTGAAACCTTACTTTGGGATCAGACAGGACCAAGCACTTGGTGCAACTAGCTGTAGGTTGATCCCAGTGCAAGAGTAGTGTCTGGTCATTTGTTCCAATTCTTTTCCCCTTGATGCAATGATGCACAGCTCTTCTGCATATTTGAGAAAAAGATGATAAGCAGATGACCTTTGTAATGCTGTTTTTTCCAGGTTCGTGAGGATCCGGTATTTCGAAGAGAGAAAGGTGATATTCATGTAGATGCTGTATTGAACGTGACTCAGGTAAGTTGAGCCTGATTATTTTTTCTGCATCCTATGCTTATATTTGCCACTGCACAGCTCAGTAATGGACATCCCTAGCGGGAAAACAGAAAAACTCAGTTACCGGCCATACTTCGTTGTCACTACATTCTGTTTTGGCTGAGCTGGTAATCTGAGTGGGAGTGTGGTAGTGGTCTGTAAGCAGGATTGTGCATAGCCTTCTAGGGCTGGGTGATAACAAGTTAGTGTTAGCAGATTATGTCTGTTCCCTTTCATCTTAGAGCAAACTGTTGTTATTAGACTGTTCCTTATTTGCCACAGAGCAGGCAAACAACAATTGTTTTTCACAGTAGTTTGAATGTTAAAACTAGCTAAAGTATGTTATCTCTAGCGAGTAACGATGCTGTGGTGATTGTCTGATAATCTCTAGTGATACTAAACAAAACTTGTAATGTTGTCGAGTAGGCATCTCCTCCACAGTTCTCATATTTCATCAGTATTCAGATTAAGATTAACTGCAAACATCTTTGTAGGCAATTTTGGGCGGGACAGTTCAGGTTCCAACTCTCTCTGGAGATGTAGTTCTAAACTCGCCGTACCTTGGCAAGAAGAGGACTGGCGCGTTGGCCGGCGGCGGCCTCGTCCATGGTCTCCCCTCCCCTGTGGCGGCGGCTAATCTGATCTGAGACTCCGTTGCTACTTGCTACACAAACAAGAAGAAGAAGAAGAAGAAGAAGAAACAATATAAAACAATATAATACGAAGATCCGGAGGTAAGGTTGCGCGACTATGGGGATGGCTGCCACCTGCCTACTCCCCTTGGCTACTTGCCGCCTCCTGTTGATGAAGAAGACAACCCGCCGCGCTAGCAGACGGGGCGAAACAACGCAGAGGTAGGTGCTGTTCTTTTGTCCCAAAGATGAATATGAAGGTGAAGATTAAGTTTTTTACGTAAAACGAGGTGGTATTAATGTATGATTAATTGAGTTTTAATTATTATAAACTTGAAAAATAGATTAATATGATATTTTAGAGCAACTTTCATATAGAAAGTATTTGCACGAAACACACCGTTTAGTAGTTTGAAAAGCGTGTCACGAAAATCTTAATCTTAATCCAACTCTTGTTGAAGAAAAAAACAAGACCGTAGTAGGTGAGTGGGTGAAGACGTGCGCTTGTCTTGCTGAGGAACTGTGCCACAAAAAAAAAATATATGAAACGCCATTAAAATCCCCACTTCAACATTTTGATCGAATACGAGAAACATGGATATGTGCTGCCTGAAACATCGAAAATTCACAACACGCATGTCCACTCTTCTCTTAGAGCATCCGTAGTGTTTCGTTGAAATCGATTTAGAGAAAAAAAAATTGAACCAACCACATAGTGGGAGTAGGATGTTACGTGTCCGAGCAAAAATCGAATTGAGTTTGGAGGTCGAACAGAAGCCATTTAAATATTTTTTGTTGCCCTTGTTACCGTTGTAACCTAGTGGGAAGAAGGGCGAGGGGAAAGGTGGGACGAAGACTTTTTTGTTTCTGGGTCCCACCAAAATCGATTATACACTGCAGGATCGAACCAATGTTTCGTTCGGTTTTTGTGGTTAGAACAAACCGACGCCACACTAAAGTTGCTCTTACTTACTCCTCTCTTGTATGCTCCCGACGATGAGGTGACGGTGTCTTCCTTGAAAGCAAGAGGAGGAAACCTTTCCTCCTCCACGCAGCCTTAAATCTGAGGGCTTAAGGTGAAGGTCATCGTATGGTGTTGTCTCCGTATTATTTTCCCTCGCTAGCCACCACGCCACTGTCGCGCACCGTCTCTGGTATCTAATCTCTCTACCCCCTAACCGCTTTGTCCCTTTGGATGTTACAAAATCTAAAGGATGGCATCGTCCCAACCAAACGAGCTCTAGTGACAATGGAGGATGAGAAGGAGGCTCATCAAAGATAAGGATTGGGATCCTCTCCATTCAAAGTTGCCATGTTTTTTTTGTCACTTATATGTGGGTCTAGGGTTTATCGAGCTCACATGTCAGTGACAAAGATGATCCTGATTCTGAGGAATAAGTCCGCCCGACATTTCCCTTGCCAACCAGACGAGCTCCACCTCTTGCGACATAGGCTAGGGGAGTGGAGTAGGAGGATGGAGAGGAATGGCGAAGGAAGAAAGCCACTAGCATGGTAAGTGCTTTCGTAGGAAAAAATATATACTGAGGGTACCATACGATCCACTAATGTCATGATGGCCTACTATATGTGGCCATGACGTACGACTAACATCCGATCGCATCTCATCCACTAATTCTTACGCCAAGCTTCTCTCTATGTGGGCCTAGGAAAACAATAGCTGTGTCTATGCATTAGTTGAGTTGGACGTGGGTCGTATGTATAACAATTTTGTAAATAAACAATAATCTCAAATGGAAACAATTTGCGGCATGAAGTGGTGCAATGGAGTGAATGCGAGAACTGTCACTCTTATTTGACGTAGGGAGAACTAAGGGTTTCTCTTTGGAATGTAGTATTTCTAAAACGCACAAATAGAAAAAGAATATATGAATATCATGTCATATATATACTTTGGATTCCTAAATGATTTTAAAACATGCAAAATCAACAGTTTATGCATTTGGATTGTCCGTAGGAAATAAAACATTGGAATTTAAGAATTTTGGAGGAAGTTATTTTGAGGAAAAATACTATAGAGAGAAGGGGAGGGAGTGCATGGGACTTCTCAAGGAAATTAAATAAAAACATGATGTCTAAGTTTATACTTGTATTCCTGTAGAATTGAGGCATCAGAAGTAAATTCATGTGATATTTGCCTGTCATATTCCTTTTCTCCAAAGGAGCCAATAACAAAAAAAGTTCCTAAGAATTAAAATCATTAAAATTTTATTTGAATTTCTCCAACCAAAAAACCCCTAAAATTAGCTCTCCCGAATATAAATAAAGATGACTGAAGAAAGTAGTACTTTTCTTTACATTGTCCTGCAATGATCAAATGAACCAGTTGAAAACAGGGGATTGTAGGGCTCATTCGGAATGGAGGAAATGTGAAGGAAAAATGGAGGATTGATGATTCCTTTGAACTGGGTACCGTAGATGCATTCGTTTGAAAGGGTTAGCTATCTTGAATTTCATAGGAATACTATTCCCTACCCATGTTTTCACAGGAAAAAAAGAATCCACTCTAGCCTCTTTGTTGTAAGAATCCTGCGCACGGAGAACAAGAAATTCCTATGTTTTTCAATCCTCTGTTTTACGCATACAATCCTACCATATTCCTATATTTTTCCTATTCCTTCGTTTTTCCTATCCTATATTCCGAATAAGCCCCTATATAGTACATGTTTATCCATCCAAATAAGGAAAAAACAAAATACAAGTTGACATAGTGTTTGAAAGGAAAGGAAAGGGAGTGATTGAGAAGATATGCTAAGAGAGGTGAGCCATTTTGTAAATATTTTTTGAGTTTTATAAAATTACACTGTTGGGCAAAGCCTTGGCAGTATTCCCAGTCAAAAAGAGGTGAGCCATTAATATATGATTAATGAATAATTAGTTATTTTAGATTTGAAAAATGGATTTGTACGGTTTTCTAAAGCGACTTTATATATAATTATTTAAAAAAAAAGGATCGGGAAGCATGCACGTGAAAAACGATGTAAATCTTCGCTCAATCTTCAACCAAAGAACACTAGTACCAACCACTTGTTCTCTAAAACCAAGTGGTTTACACAGCACCAACCACTTGTTCTCTTTTTTTAATTCATTTCTACTGTTGCACATTGCTCTACTTATTAGTAGTTTTCAATTACACTCAGCTGCTGGCGACAAGTACTCACAAGTCATGCATAAAATATTAATCATGTTTTATCATCTAACAACAATGAAAATACGAATTATAAAAAAATTTCATATAAGACGGACAGTCAAAATTGGACACAGAAATCTAGGGTTTGTTTTTTTTTTTTTTTTTTTGATGGAGGGAGTAGAAGTTTGCACGTGGAAGGTGTGTCATGAAAACATCTACAGCTAACCACAAATTCAGGTCGTGCCGTCGTGGTAGTTGGGCTGGGCCCTGTTCTTTTTCTGTCCAGGGGAAAAACAACCCAATCCCATCCTTTCTTTCCTTCTTTTTTTCTCTCTACTTTGTTTGATCCTGTGACAAACGACCTGACCAGTTTCTCTGTTCCAAGAGTTGACAAAAGGAAGACATGAGGAGGATCTCTGTATCTTTTGAGACTTTGGAGGCAAAATTATCCTTGAAGCCCTGTTTAAGAGAGCTGGAGATTGTATGAAGTAGATGGTGAGTAGCAAGCTTATGATGATATGAAAAAGCTGAGTTTTTTAGCATTTGGCTGCTGAATTATAGACAATAATTTAGACTATTTAAGAAGCTAGAGATTCTCGAAAAAGTTGAACATATTGGAAGCTCCCTTAAACAAGGTCTCAATGTCGCCTATACCTTATAGCATCTTTAACTCCCAAACATCATGCCCACACACAATATTTATGTCTTTTACGGTTCTTGAGAAGGTACTATCCCTGTGTTCGGCACTAATCCTTGGTGCACGCAAAACGGAGCAGCTAATTAACGTATGATTAATTAAGTATTAGCTTTTTTCTTTGAAAAAGGATTAACATGTTTTTTTAAAGAAACTTTCGTATAGAAAACTTTTGCAAAAAATACATTGTTTAGCAGTTTGAAATATGTGCGCGCGAAAAACGAGAGAGGTAAGTTGGGAAAAAGAACTCAGCCTATGGCTGTGTTTAGATCCAAAGTTTGGATCCAAACTTCAGTCCTTTTCCATCACATCAACCTGTCATACAGACACAACTTTTCAGTCATATCATCTCCAATTTCAACCAAAAACTAAACTTTGCGCTGAACTAAACACAGCCTATATGTTTCCAGTGTTATGGACCTGTGTAATAGCATAAGGTACTTTTACCTCAGGGTACTTTCTCAACCACTATCAAAATATGCTTGACTTTTGACTATAGAGAAATTATGTATCACGCCATCAAGCAAATCCACAAAAGTGGTAGTGATGGGTCAACAGTGAAGCACCTTTTTGTGATCTTGCCCCTGATCAGGAATAAAAATGTGAGCCATATATCACAAAATGGAGGCTTCTTTCTATAGGGGGAAAGGATACAAGATTCCTGTCTAATCACAGAAGTCTTATGCAAGATTTGGGTCTCAGAAAAAGAGAAAAGAGAGAGGCAGGTGAGATGACCATATGAGGGGCCCCTGATATATTATCATCAATTCATCATGCACATGATCACTTCTGCCATGGCTTCTGAATTCTCAATTCTTCAGCCATTTTGGTGAGTGATTTCACACCTTCCAGAGCACAGTTAGTCTCACCATTACACAGAGGAGGAGGATGAGTGACTGTCTGGATGTTACTATGTTAGTGAAAGAGAGGAATGAAAAGAAAAGGAACATGAAGAAATTTGGTTGACTAATGACTACCTAGATCAGCCACAGGCCATCTTAATTAAGTGAATCTTGACTGTTCTCTGAAGCCTGAAGACTTCCTGTCACTTATTTCTGTACCTGCTGGACAGATAGTCTTCAGATGCCTGGCCCTGTCTGACAGTAACATCCCTGAAGACTGCTCCTTGCATATTCATCAGTCATGACTAGCATGAGCGAGTCACCATGAAAAATCTATGAAGATTAAGGTACAAACCTTGTGTTGGTAACATTAATATGATAGCTAAGAAAAGTGCGCAATCCTTTTGCGTATTCCCGAAAAGAAATAATATGATAGCTAAGAAATTATTCTCATATATATCAGCAATCTCTACCTTGAAAATTACTGTTCTGAACACCACGTTTTGTACTCCCTCCGTTTCACAATGTAAGTCAATCTAGCACTTCCCATATTCATATTGATGTCAATGAATCTAGATAGATATATATGTCTAAATTCATTGACAACAATATGAATGTGGGAAGTGCTAGAATGACTTACATTGTGAAACGGAGGAAGTACTTCCAGTCCCACTGAGAATGGCTGTCAGGATGTAATGCTGTAAACAGATTGCGATCCTAACAATATTAACATAACAGCAACAGCACATTGCTATCAAATCTTCTTAGGTTGAATCTTTTGGGCGAGACCCTAGTAGTAGACCTTGTGACAACGAAAAGCGAGTTGGCCAAATCCTCTTGATTCCAGAAAATGACCCATTTGCGTTTATATGCATGATCAACACGTGGATGCAACTTAGCGCTCACAAATCTTTGTTGGCCACATTGATCAAGGATGAGTCGAAGATAAGAAATAAGAGGCAAAATTTGATGCTGGCATGAATCTGATGCTCGGAGCACTACAATTAGGCAACAGGCAAGAGCATGCAATGGCTCTAGATTCAGAGATTTAGCCTAATGCAGATCAGCATCAAAATGCAGTTCCAAGGACATAATCTTGATTTCATTCAGAAAGAAAAAAGGATATCAACTTGACAAAACAAAACAGATTTGTGACTAATCTCTAGAGATAGGTTAGACCATATGGCCATATACTTAGTGGAAGTTCAGTAACTTAATCTTTCATAGTCTTAAAAGGAAAGAAATGCAACCTGAAAATGTCACAGTACTAGCATGGTCTACAAAGGTTATATATGTTGCAGTACACTTGTATAAAACAAACATAATGCAGAGATAATACTGACATGAAACATAACCTAATTATCACAGCAAACTGATGAAACCATTTGGAAGATGGTCAGATTTCTCATGAACGGCATTCACAAGACGCTGATAAACTGACAGCCAACTGGAGAAATATTGCATGGTTAACACATGATTAAGTAGAGTGTGCCTACATAACACATTCAGAATAATAAGATACTCAAAGCACGATCCATTTAGCACACCAGAAAAAGGTTCAAACAAAATTCCTCAGATTTAAATAACTTCTCATGATGTTTCACAACTAATGCCTCGATTTAAACCAAAAGACTGGCAAAGCAAATTTTTGGGGGAAACCAAAATCGCCTACACCCCTAAGAGCTAAATTTAAGATGATGCCGAAATGCGGTTTGTGATAGTAGTAGCTAGCTTGATAGATAGTAGCTTTCTTCATTGGCTAGACGAGTTGCCTATGGAGGAGTATGGATGCGAGCACGACAACGTCGCTAGCCACATCAATGGCAATAATGGCGGCGGCGGCTAGGGCTCAGGCCCTAGCCACGGCCTTGCACACGAGCGGCGCCGCCATCTCCAGCGACATGCCGAGGCGCTCGGACAGGTCGACGCCGGCGGCGGTGGGGGACCAGTCGAAGGCGTGCAGCAGCTGGGCGAGCCAGAGGTGGGCGGTGGCGAGCGCCAGCATCCTGCCGGGGCAGACGCGGCCTTGTTACTAGCCACCATATCTCTGTTCTAAAAAAAAAGTACCACATCTCATTGTACTCATGACTCGGTCACCGTCTCTAATAATACAATCAAATTTCGAGACAAAATATAAGCCCAAACCTTCGAATAAACCATCGTTGTTTTATACAATAGCAGACTATAAACTAGCTATAAATACATTTTAAGGAGATTTTTTTTAGATAAGGGTATTTTTTACCCGACCTTTACATCCAATTAGATATATGCAACATTTTTAAAATTAGGAACTTAGCCTATCGAACATGAAACTTAGCCCTCAAATAACACAATCTAGAATTCGCTCCAATGGAGATTTGAACTCAGGACCTTTGGGTGCTACTCAGGTCACTGCAACATTTCAAGGAAATAAAAGAGGAGAGAGAAGAGTAGCAGACTACAGATTTATAGCCAGCAGCAGCATGGACTTCAAGATGCATGTGTATATGATGGGTGGGACCGTGTACGAATCTGGATATACATCCGTCTAGATTTATTGTACTAGAATATGTCACATCTGATCCTAGATTCATTTTTTATGGAATAGAGGGAGTAAGCTTTATATCGATATGTGCGAGAAGTTAAAAATGAAGTATTTTTGGGACCGAGAAAGTAAATGCTCAAAGTCCTTACTACCCCTTTAAGACTAAGAGGATTTTGCCACACTTCTCTTCATTGAGTATAGAACCTAATTTATTAAGAGGGAAGCTTGCTACAACTTTAGCTACAACCATATAGTAGCTATTTATTTAAGATAATCAGACTGGTCTAATCTTATACTGCTACTACTATATATGTAGCGTAACTAAAAAAGCGTTGCTGGCAACCAAATATTCCTCACTCACTTACGCCGAGCCCTTCTACTACCATGCATGTTTTTTAAAAATCGAATTAGCCTTTTTGGCGCCGTGAGAACACTGCTCTGGTCGGCACCAATTGCCTGGGGACCATTACTGCTGTTAATTTGATCGTGCCCCGATTTGGTTTGGTCGCTGTTAATTTAATTGTCACTTAGTTTCCGGTTGACCAGATCCATCTAACATTTGGGATTCAAAGCTTCTGTAGGCTTTCTTTTAGGAAATGGAAAGGCCTTATCTAGGCTTTGCACCATACATAAAGATTTGGCTACCTATTAGCTGCGAGAAGTGGTTGCACTCGGTGGTGCCTTATTACTAGTTTACTACTCTCTTTCTTTTTTCGTGGGGTAAAGCTTTTATTCTGAGTTCGTTTATTGACTTTCCCAACTCACATCCTATGTTTTACGCACACATTTGCTTTCAAAACTACTAGAGGGTACATTTTTTTCAAAAAATAATCTATACGAAAAGTTGTTTTAAAAAATCATATTAATATATTTTAAAAAATACTCCAGCTAATACTTAATTAATTATATACTAATAAGTCGCTCTGTATTATATATGCATGCGAGGGGTTAGTTTCCAACTTCAACGAACACGGTTACACGGCCTTAAAAATGATGGTGAGGTGACCAAGCAGGGGGTGCAGTAACCCAACTGGTGAATCATTTGCACGGATCTCTCAAGGATATTTGGCTTCGGCTGTGGATCTAAACTTCAGTCCTTTTCCATCACATCAACCTGTCATACACACACAACTTTTCAGTCACATCATCTCCAATTTCAACCAAAATCCAAACTTTACGCTGAACTAAGCACAGTCTTCAGGAGGTTCGCTATTCAGGTTGGCAAACAGCAAACTGTAAGATTCAGTATCACTGGAATAGTCAGGGTATGTTTTTTTCCGGGAAGCATTATGTCGTTCGAGATTAGCGTACGTTTTTAGGCGAGTTTACCCCTTGTAAAGTGGGGTTCGTTTCTATTGAAAATGAAGTTGAAGTTAAGGCACGGAAAATAAAAAAAATATTCTTACTGCATAATTAACTGAATTTTAATTATTACAAATTCAAAAGAGGATTTATCTAACATTTTAAAGAAAAAGTTTCCGAATGAAATATACTATTTAGCAATTTAAAAAACGTGCTGATGAAACCAAGGTAAAATATGTATGTTAGTCAGAAAAGAATGGGGACTGCTTGTGTAGTTTCCAAAGTGAGAGAATTCAAAGATATTTAATATGGGTGAAACATGAAATAGATGTCCTAATTAATTACTCTTGATAAATGAAATTATGTCAATATGATAGGACACTATAATAATTATCCGTTGGAAAATAGAATTATGTTGAGGGAAACCGAGCTTAAGATGTCTGACAAATAGATATGCCCGACATGATTTATCCTGCGGAATGGCAGCATGAGAAGTTAGAATTGCTCTTCCCCATTCCAAATTCATGAATTGGCTGGTCGAATCCACTTGGAAAGTTAGTAAATATATCTGCAGTTGTATATAGTCAGTAGTTAGATGGACAGGAGCATATGATTGATGCAACAATTCTGTTCCGAGAACCTTGTTTAGATATACAAACACAAATGATCCCACAAGTGGGGTTGATTAGGTGATTCACTCATGGTCATGGACCCAAAAGAGTGGCTCAGACAAATCCTCCAATCGTTATGTCGATGCTAGATTCTACACATACATATCTGCCGATTGATTCCTCCTTTTGCATGCTTATTTTTAGATCAGGAGAAGGAACATATATATAATAGATAGATTAATCAAGAACCTGTCACTATTGCGACGTTCTCTGTTCGAGAGCGACAACGGATGATCCAGCTCGATCTCCTCCTCTTCCTGCTGATGCAGCTGCTGGTACGTATGCAAGCTCAGTGATGCATGCATGGGATGAATGATTAGTATTGCTAGGAGTATTAATTATTATGATTAGTACTAAATTAATTGTGCCAATCATGGGTGTGAACTGCTGTTTGGTTCTTAGCTATAGCTAGCTCGTAATTAAGTGATGAGAGCATGGTTGTTGCTAAGGCCCAGTTTAGATGCGATCAAACAATTGGCTTGCAATTTGCCTCACAGGCTTGCAAGCTAGGGTAGCATACATTTCTACAGCAGACCTTCGATGGGGAGAAAATGTTGCATGGTACGGGTACCAAACCATTTATATTGACATTGTTGCGTCCTTCATTCATGGATGCACTCCTGGTGTAATCCAGATTTTTACCTGAAAAATAACAAATCTTTTACGAAAGCAAGAAAGAAAAAGAAAAACCGTATGCAATAAATGGATATGTGAAGATGGATGTCTAGAAGAAAATTGGAAACACAAATTTTACACTGAAAGATATGTTTCCTTAATACATCGTGATTACCACCGAAGAATTGAATAATTGTGAAATCAAAATAAACCTTGGATTCACCACTGAGATTCAATATTAGATAGTAGATTACCATACACGTGGCCAGGAATGCTAAAACAGCCTAGAAGGGCCAACAACAGAAGCAGAAGTCCTCGGCTATAGTTCGGCACCTGCTTGCCCATTTGTGTGATTGCTTTGTATGAAGCTGTGGCTTGTGTTTCTTCTTTGTTTTACGATGGTTATATAGACAGCACAACTGAAATAAATAGGCAAAAGTAATCCAATGATTAATAGTATCCAAATATAAGGCTTATCCTAAACATATGTACAGTTTTGTTATATATTAGTGAAATGGAGTATGGTGGATAATCTTATCTAATCTTACCATCTGCAGTTTACTCATATTGCTAAACATGGACGGTGGCCTATGTAACGTCTACTAGACACTCAATGTGATAGCTAAATATTTGTTAATGTGTTTATTCTGCACAATCTATGTGAAGTTATTCCCTCGTGTAAGTAATATATGATCTTTTGCACGATGACACGGTCTGACATATTAAATTTTATCACTAATATTTTTTCCAATATACTCTGTGAAAAGTCACTAGAATTACAATATTATAAAAAGATGATTGTAAAATTAGTTAAACATATTTTACCAGCTCCTATAATCTCTACCTCCCAATGAAAATTTGAAAAGCATTTACGTATTTACGTGTTGTTTGGTGATAAACCTGTTTTATGGTGAAAGTAGATTTGTTTGTATTATATAATTCCTTATTTTGCATATGTTACCTGGTATGGATTTTTTGTAAAAAATATTTATGGATGTTGATATTTTTTTCGGAATAGATAATGAACATAGGATTGGTGGATAATCGTTTCAGATGTATTTGTTGGTCTATTTTTGTAAAGTATTCTTGACGGTTAAAGCGGTAATAAACATTTTACGCTGAACTACTAGGTAGTTGGAGGTGGAACTAGACATGCTAAGGAATTTTACCTAATTCGTATAGAATTGTACCAACTGGAGCAGGTGGTATGACCTGAGAGGTGCCATGTTTGATCGGGGGGAGGGGGTGCGACTACAACTTTAGGCGAGCTTGATTCCATGCATAGCTCTTGACATTGGACAAGAATCACTTGTACAACCAAACTTCAATTATGGTTGCATGATCAGATGCAATTGTCTGAGGAATATGATGTGAACCACAAGGTATACCACGAGAAAAAGGTAGAGGGAAGATCTCAAGCTGGCAAAGGTGTAAAGTCAACAATACCTATCTAGGACGCCCATTTTTTACAATCTATCACGTAGAGTGAAATTGTATTGAAAACAAAACACATCCTTGTGATTACCACATTTACAAAATTTGTGGAAACAGGTTAGTCCAATGAAATAGATGCATCGAATATCTATATTGCCCATTTTATTAGAATAGGTTTGTAGTTGAAATGGGGAAGAAAAGGGTGACAATGGCGTCTCCATAGTGGATACTGAACTGGTGATACAAGTAACAATCACACGAGGTCGTGCCTGTTCACTTCATAATCACGTAGTTTCGTTCTTAAGGTTACGATATCATGATTTCTTGAAAGGAGTACAACTAAAAGAATCCTGTGATAATTCACGGGCGAAAGATTGCTTGTGATAATATTATTGTGGATAAGAACGAAGGAGATGCACACTTTGGTAAAAAAACAAAGGAGATGCCCACAGGAAAAAAATGATGATACACTACAGAAGGTTCCAATTTGGCCTGCCACACAGACCCATGTTGAAAAGGTTGCCCATTGATTCAAGGCTTCGTTTGGGTGCCATGCAATGGTATATTCGATTTGGCCTCAAAACTAAATTTAATCTAGTGGACAGCACTTGCAAAAAGAGTACCTACTTTTTTCTGTAAACGAGTACTACGATCAAACCTGCATACATGCCATATAGACCATACGATGCTATTTATTGCGCTTCTTCTTATGATTCTCCTGTAGCCATCTCCAGTTATTTATCAATAAGACAATTATAGTTTTCCCCTAGACAAACGGACAATCCATGTTCATCTCTGAGAAGATTGATCATTCTCTTGATTGGTGAACAACGGACAATATTATTATCATTTCTTTAGTATTACAGGCTTGATAAGCCGATCAAGCAATTGGTTTGCAATTTGCCTCACAGGCTTGCAAGCTAGGGTAGCATACATTTCTACAGCAGACCTTCGATGGGGAGAAAATGTTGCATGGTACAGGTACCAAACCATTTATATTGACATTGTTGCGTCCTTCATTCATGGATGCAATCCTGGTGTAATACAGATTTTTACCTGAAATATAAAAAATATTTTACTAGGAAAGCATGAAAGATACAGAAAAACCGTATGCAATACATGGATATGTGAAGATGGATGTCCAGAAGAAACTTGGAAACACAAATTTTACTCTGAAAGATATGTTTCTTTAATACATCGTGATTACCACAGAAGAATTGAATAATTGTGAAATCAAAATAAACCTTGGATTGACCATTGAGATTGAATATTAGATAGTAGATTTCCATACACGTGGCCAGGAATGCTAAAACAGCCTAGAAGGGCAAACAACAGAAGCAGAAGTCCTCGGTTACAGTTCGGCATCTGCTTGCCCATTTGTGTGATTGCTTTGTATGAAGCTGTGGCTTGTGCTTCTTCTTTGTTTTACAATGGTTATATAGACAGCACAACTGAAATAAATGGGCAAAAGTAATCCAATGATTAATAGTATCCAAATATAAGGCTTATCCTAAACATATGTACAGTTTTGTTATATATTAGTGAAATGAAATATGGTGGATAATCTTATCTAATCTTACCATCTGTAGTTTACTCATATCGCTAAACATGGACGGTGGCCTATGTAACGTCTACTAGACACTCAATGTGAGAGCTAAATATTTGTTAATGTGTTTATTCTGCACAATCTATGCGAAGCTATTCCCTCGTGTAAGTAATATATGATCTTTTGCACGATGACACGGTCTGACATATTAAATTTTACCACTAATATTCTTTCAAATATACTCTGTGAAAAGTCAATAGAATTACAATATTATAAAAATATGATTGTAAAAGTAGTTAAACATATTTTACCAGCTCCTATAATCTCGACCTCCCAATGAAAAATTTAAAAACATTTACGTGTTGTTTGGTGATAAACCTGTTTTATGGTCAAAGCAAACTTCTTTGTATTATATAATCCCTTATTTTCCATATGTTACCTGGTATGGATTTTTTTGTAACAAATAGTTATGAATGTTGATATATTTTTGGGAATAGATAATGAATATAGGATTGGTGGATAATCGTTTCAGATATATTTGTTGGTCTATTTTTGTAAAGTATTCTTAACGGTTAAAGCGGCAAACATTGTACGCTGAACTACTAGATAGTTGGAGGTGGAACTAGACATCCTAAGGAATTTTACATACTTTGTATAGAATGGTACCAACTGGAGCAGGTGGTATGCCCGAGTCGGGGGAAGGGGGTGCGATCACAACTTTAGGTGAGCATGATTCCACGCATAACTCTTGAAAATGGACAAGAATCACTTGTACAACCAAACTTGAATTATGGTTGGATGATCAGATGCAATTGTCCGAGGTATACGATGTGAACCACAGGGCATACCACAAAAAAAGGTAGTGGGAAGATCTCGAGCTGGCAAAGATGTAAAATTCAACAATACCTAACCAGGACGCCTATTTTTTACAATCTATCAGGCAGAGTGAAATTGTATTGAAAACAAATACATCCTTCCGATTACCACGTTTACAAAATTTGTGGAAACAGGTTAGTCCAATGAAATTGATGCATCGAATCTCTGTATTACCCATTTTATTAGAATAGGTTTGTAGTTGAAATGGGGTTGAAAAGGGTGACAATGGCGTCTCCATAGTGGATACTGAACTGGTGAAACAAGGAACAATCACACGAGCTCATGCCTGTTCACTTCATTATCAGGCAGTTTCGTTCTTAAGGTTACAATATCATGATTTCTTGAAAGGAGTGCAACTAAATAAATCATGTGATAATTCACGGGGGAAGATTGCTTGTGATAATATTATTGTGCTTAAGAATGAAGGAGATGCACACCTTGGTAAAAAAACGAAGGAGATGCACACCGTAAAAAATGATGATACACTATAGAAGGTTCCAATTTGGCCTGCCACACGGACCCAAGTTGAAAAGGTTGCCCATTGATTCAAGGTTTCGATTGGGTGCCATGCAATGGTATATTCGATCTGCCCTCAAAACTAAATTTAATCTGGTGGACAGCACTTCCAAAAAGAGTGCCTACTTTTTTCTGTAAACGAGTACTACGATCAAACCTGCATACATGCCATATGGACTACACGATACTATTTCTTGCACTTATTCTTATGATTCTCCTGTAGCCATCTCCAGTTATGTAGCAATAAGACAATTATACTTTTCCCCTAGACAAACGGACAATCCAGGTTCATCTCTGAGGAGATTGATTATTCTCTTGACTGGTGAACAACGGATAATATTATTATCATTTCTTTACTATTACAGGCTTGATAAGCCGATCAAACAATTGGCTTGCAATTTGCCTCACAGGCTTGCAAGCTAGGGTAGCATACATTTCTACAGCAGACCTTCGATGGGGAGAAAATGTTGCATGGTACGGGTACCAAACCATTTATATTGACATTGTTGCGTCCTTCATT
>CM020187.1:1097024-1117129 GCA_009805545.1 Oryza longistaminata | reverse complement strand
TACTAGTATACTGTACTAGTGTCAATATGTCATGCATGAAGGCTACCTTAATTAATTTCAAATGCTGTGGTACTCCGGATCCAGAATAGCTTAAGAACAAGTGCTATAATACTCTTAACATAAGTTCTAGCATACCATATATGATTAAATGGTGAGCTAAGGTAGGTAGGAGCCATCTTAACTAGAGCAAGTTAATTTTCTAATTCTATCCGCGTCATCTACCCATGAATTAGAAGTTAGCATATACAATACACAACCTCTAATACACTAATTAACTGCAATACACACTACTATTTATTTTATCCATTAGCAGTCAATCTAGACGGGAGTATACTCTTGTCATTTAATATTTTTTGTAGTTTGTGATTGTGTCTTTTGCATGAGAGGTGGTTGTTACTCTCTCCTAACTTCTCTTCTCCACCTCACCCTCTAATCCTATATAGTAGTATCTTGAGGTTTGTATTTAGAGCCTCTACAGTACTTGATCTCATGCAAGAAACAATCTTCATGTAATTAAACTCCAACAAATATGAATAAGAGAGGAGTGCATTGGATGATGTAAATAGATAAAATAGTATGATGTATTGGAGCTATATTGTATATATATGCCGACTTTTAATTTATGAGTTGATGTTTGCAAAATCACCTCTAGTATAAAACTTATTCTAATTAATTAGTATGACAGTTTACAAGGATATGTATCCCAATTCCCAATGGTACGTATGATTAGCTAGGATTCTGCTGTTAGCTCATTCATCCTTAATGATGCCCTCTTTTTTCCCTTTTCTTTTGTTTTCATGCAAGGCTATATAAAACACTAGCGTCTTAAGAAAAAGTAAGCCTTTTATCTGCTTCATCTCTCATCATTTGTTGCGTCGCAGTAGAAAGTTTAGCAACCTGCGTATTGCTTTTTCCTGTTCTTGTTTTAACTTCTAAGAGGGTTGATACCACGCTTGAGAGACTTCGATAGACCATATTAATTACTCTTGATCGATCAGGTATAATTCATGAAACTAGCCTAGGTAGGAGAGTACAATATATCTCACTAAATTCTTCTTCTATCAAAAATCTTTAAGTGCATCACTAAATTAATCTCACGGGTCAAAGTCCACGGCACTAAGGATAACCTACCCTTGTGTCATGCACGCACATGCTTGCTTGCCTTTACGAAAAGCAGGCCGAGGCTACAAATTAATTAAGTTTTTGATAATATAAAACACTTGTATTCCTGTCTCCTTGGTAGCTTAATTTGGTCATACAAAACGGCGCCATGGTGGAGCATGCCTTTTCACACTGTCATCGAGCTTGTTCTAGTTTATGCCCTTAATTACATCTTGGAATGATATATTGCGCGTCATAATGCAGATATATAGTGCCTAATTTATCTACCCCTCTATGTTTTAAACGAGGAGAGGAACAAAATGAGTCCAATGTCGAATATGTTTGGAGGTGCATCTCATTATTGGAAAGAAAAAAACTACACAGCCTTACATGTACACAGTACCTAGAAAAGTCATGCAGAAATGGTACAACCTGCCAATTATATAATATAAGACTAAACAAAGAAAAACATAGCACCATAATAGAAATTCAGGTAAAAAAACACAAAAAGGAAAAGGTCAAAGTTCATAGAACCATATGACTACGTACCAAGCCACCTACATGATACGGACCTTTTGGAATTGTTTTTGGTTTTAGCCTTTTCATAGATAGTGTACATGTTTAAAATGGTTCATTACAATACTACATGCATGATCACGTTTATAAAAGTGCAATAACAATAGAAACTATATATCCATAGTAATAAGGGTGGATCCATTATGGGGCTATGGTGAATTAATCTAGCCCTCCTACAATAGTAGATTTCTGTAGAGAGCAATGAAAAATGAAAGGGCCGGGAAGAAGGAAATTAAAAGAGAAAGAACAAGAGGAAGACTGGAGGAAGAAAAAGGCAATTAATGAACCCCTTGTCTAGCATGTGATTGAATCCAGTGATATATTCAAAGTGAGTTACTTAATTATGTACCCAATAACAACGTTTGAAGTGAAATATTAGGTTCTGGTTGGAACTTCGATTGGTATATATATGAGAATTGAAAAATGTCGATAATGATATATTATGTGCATTAGCTACTAGAGTGTCGATCGTTCTAGATAAGAAGCTTATGAAAGCTGATATGCTGTAGTTGGAGTAATAAACCTTTAATTAGTTACTGTCTTAATGGAGGAATTATACTTTCTCCATTCTAAAATATAAAAGTATTTCTAGGATTTGAATTTTGTACCATAATACAAGCATTTCTGTACCGATTCCCAAAATTTCAATCATTCCAATGATTTCAGAGCAAATCAGATGCTTAGAAAGGGAATCTAATCAATTCAAAATTCAAAAAGTAACCATTGACGTGACTAAAAGGAAATCTTTTAACATCTTCTTATTCTATGTTAAACAATATAGAACAGAGGTAATAATTCATACGAGGAATTTTATGGTCTTTAAGAAAGTAAGCTGAGGTACTATTTTTTTTAATATTTTAATACCTATGTGTACGAAGTATCCATGAGGTATTGAATGTTTGCATTGAAAAAAATATGGTATCTCGAGACAGGATGATTGATAAAATTATTACCAATTAATATACCCATACTACATAGCTGTTCAAAAGGTGATGGCACGTACGCCGCAAAATATCATTAAGAAACTCTGCGACAGTACAGGCGTGCATGCATCTCGTTTCTGCTTTTCTAATTGAAAACAAGAATGACTTTTGAGCGGCCAACACCGACGAAACGAGTATATCTCTATCTTCCCAGCTCCATTCGTCTTCCTCCTCTTGCCTCTTGGTCCCCTTAATGCTCACCTCACCGGCCGGCCGGCCGGCGCCACAGATCCGGTCATCTTGCCATCGCCGGCAAGTTGACCGGCCGGCGCTGCCTCGCCGGAACGTGAAGGCCGGATCAGGAGCTGCTACAAAACAAAGTACATGTGTGTTTTCTTTGTTCTTTGGGTGTGGTTTTATTTTGATATGGTCATCAGGCTTGTTGTTTCTAAGTTAATTTCCACGCCGTGAGTCTCAAATTGCCTTTCATGGAAAACCAACTTTGTTCTTGTGCAGCCGGCGCAGAGCATGATGAGCTAGGACGAGCCAAGGAGAGAGTTGCGTGGGCGCCGTAGCGTGCAAATCAGGACTACAGGTATAAATTCCTTCAAATTTCAAATGCTTACAAAGCATGATATTTCAAGAAAAAAGGGTTATAAGGCTAAGATATTATAGCATAGTTTTCCGGAAGTGCTCATAAGGATAAGATTTATGCGTGATACTTGTAGGAGCTAGTATGTTAGGCATTGGACGTATGATATATGCGATGCCCGACAATATATATTATTTTTTTGTAGTTTTGCGAATTTTTATTGATTAATATCTCCGTCCCAAAATATAAAAACTTAGAACCGTATGGAAAATTTCCTAAGACTACGAATCTGGACATACTGTACTGCATGTCCAGATTCGTAGTACTAGGAAATATCTTATCCAATTTTATATTCTTATATTTTAGAATGGACGGAGTAGAACTTTGTTTAAATAAATAATATGGGTCGAAGTGATGAGAACATTTCAATTGTCATTCAAGGATAAGAAAAGTTATTAAAACTTCAGTTACCTGCAGAAATCCAAAGGAAAACAAGCCTAGCCTGGTGCTCTTCCAGCTGTACGTAGTAGGTAGATGTTGATGTTACATGTTCCCAGGCTCCCAGCCTTTCTCGCTGTTTTTATTTAGGTTTGAGACAAGCTAGCTCGCAGCTACCGGAAACACGAGTCTTTTGGTTACCTCTCTCGGCTATCATTCTATACCTACTATTTGAGCAGACATGCATCGATCTAGCCATTGATGACATACTCCCTCCGTTTTTTAATAGACTAGTAGGGTGCCCGTGCGTTGCTACAGGAAATTTTGATCACGGGAAAAAAAATCTGGCAATCTAAAAGAAACTACGAGTTGCGGCGGCCGGTTGTGTGCGGGCCGGCGGGTGGGCGGCGATTTTCGCGTATTTTTTTAATTTTTTTTGCTCTTCGATTAAATCTTCATTGCCCAGTCATTTTTCAAAGAAATCCAGTGATGGGATGCAATCTTCGAACTTACATTTTTTAGCACGGCAGATCAATATTGACAAGGCAGGAAGAAAGTGACTCAAATTTTGAGCTATCATTGTGTTGTTATATTTTGATAGTATCTGTCCAGCCAGATGGTTTATATCGGGAACAAAGATCTTCCTATTAAACTTTGAGGAAAAACTTTTTAAGAAATTTTGCGATTAACAACTAACAAACGCTCAAATTCTATTATTTTGCAGAATCTGCCTCTAGTTGAGCTGGTCTCCGGCAGACATACAATCTCAAGGCAATAAGTATACATGTTGTAAATTAAAATTAAAATTTCTAGGTGTAACAAAATTATCACCCTTTTGTATCCTGAGGTTTATTCACATGCAAAGCACCAGAGTTCAATAAACCATGAAGATGCTTCTTTTTTTACTTTAGAAGTTGTTTCTAACCTAGCTATTAAGTTCAATATGTCACTATGGTCCTAAACTGATCAGTCCTGAAGTTGTTCTTTACACTCCAGCAATGCTTATAGATGTCTAGTTGATTACAACTTGATTTTTACTCCACAAATTTGGCATCCATGAAAATGTCCTCTCTAATTGAGCTATATTAATTGATCATTTGTAGTTGGGGATAGAAACTTTAGAAAAGTTGATTGAATACCCAGAATCTGTGGGGACTACACCCACATGCTTTGCAAATCAATTCTATCTGCTATAGTGTTTCCAAACATGTATTGTATATTTCCAAAGTACCAATAGAACAGTACCAATCAGACCAAATGACAAAATGAACCGTGAAAAAACTGATACTAAAACTAATTTACATAGAAAGGCTTCTTAGTTTTCAATCACAGAAAATGAATGCCTGTCTTAGTAATGCAAACTCCCTAATCATCTAATTTCACTGAAAGGTAGTTGGCATTGAAGTGGCATATGGCACAAAAGGCCAATCAGGATCATCAGAGGATGGCCTCCTGATTTACCTTGTTTGCATCCCAACAGTATACCAAAGGCATAGAACATATGGATCTCTGTCTATAGGCAAATCCCCCTATGTTATCCCTGTCAGCTGCTTCAAATAAAACAGCTATATCAGTCCTGTATTATGTGCCATTTTTGCACATGATTTAGCTGATTTTGGAGTTCTCCAGACAGTAAAATTTACAAACTCGACAAAGTAAGAAACCCCAGGCATCTGAAACTAAAACTAAATTATATACCATTATTAAGAAAGGAGGAATGTGATCACAAAACAAAACACAGAACAAGGAGGAATGCGATCAGTTTACCTAGAGCAGCAGGCTAAGTTAGTGTCAGATGCGATGCAAAGGGCAAAGTTGAGAATTTTTTTTTAAAAGTAAAACTGCAAGAGCACTTTATGTGTCACCTTGCTTTATATGGCTTCGTCTGAACTTTGGTCACCTAAATTGCACCGCATATGCACTTTTCTACACAATTAGGTTGAGCAAAAGCTTTCAGACCTAAAAAAATCAGAAACTACACAAGTATTCACAAGCAGAGTTCAGTTGTTCAGTAATCTATCTCCAAGAGTCAGTTGTTCAGGTGTTGCAGTCCAAACCTTTTGCAATGATGAGAAATTTGATTAGTTGCATACATTATGATATAGTTATTGTACTTAAAGTCAACCATTCTCCTCAAATTTCATGCACTTTCACAGCTATTACCTGGCAACTTGACAGTCCTTCTGAGAGAGAAGCTCGCAACCTGCAATCTATAATAAGCATCAGAAAATGGGATTGCAATTTGGCATTTCAAAGTTCACACTTATAGTATATATATACTCCCCCCATCTATCTTTGATCAGAATATAACTTTGTGACCAGTTGTATTGCCTGCGATTTCTGAAGGATGCAACAGAGCACTATATCACCCTCAATGGGATTTTTGGAGCAGAGAATACAGTCTGCCAAAAAGAGAAGAACAAAGACAAATTAGAAGAAAGGATGCAACAGAGCACTATATCACCTTCAATGGGATTTTTGGAGCAGAGAATACAGTCTGCCAAAAAGAAAAGAACAAAGACAAATTAGAAAAAGATTGAATCCCCAAGCCAACACAATACATGTGAACTCTTGGTAGATGAAGAAACCGCTAAAAGTGGAAATTGTACCTCGTCGATGCAGCCATATCCAGGGGGAGCTCACGAATCCTACGGTGGCGGCGTCGAGAGGCGAGGCGGCAGGATGAGGAGGCGACACAATGGGGGAGTGATGGCTGAACAAATGCATAATAGCCATTGATAATTTAATATCAGGATTATTTACATTATGCTGGAGACGGCAATCGAATGAGAAGTCCATTTATATAATAAATTTTGCGTCACACATGCACATAATCTGATTTCAATTATCTCACTGATGTATGCTATTAGTGGGAGAGAGGAAAATTAAGCTGCAAGTATATATAAGCAAAAAGAAAACTGCTCACCGAGTCTAGGCAGACTTGCCGTAGGCCATGTGTGTAGGCAGATCGAGTAGTCGATCAGGGGAAAGGGCGGCGAGGCCTTCCCGGCGTTCGGCTGTGGAGGCTGAATGTTTTGCCTCTAGCTTCTTATCAAAAATTACAACGGAGATCCCGATCGACCGGCGTAGGGGAAGGCGATGTGGGAGGAGACCGATGGCTGCGTGATTTGGGAGGTCGCCCAGAAGCTGGCGTCGGCGATCTGGAGGCGGAAATCGGCGGCGGCACGATGACGACCTCAATGGCGATACGAGGCGGCGCGATGGCAGGTCGCCGCCGGCGTCGCGAGTCGATCTAGTGGCGGAGATCGAAGGCGGCGTCGACGGCGTTGCGAGCCGCGGGCGACGATGGCGATCTCGAGGAGTAGTAGTCGCCGACGGAGGTGGGTGGGCAGCGCGCGTGGCAGGTGTGCAGAGGAGTCGGCGTCGGCGGCGGGGAGGAGAAGGAGTAGGAGTAGACCCGTCGGCGTGATCTGGAGCGGAGTCGACGGCGGCGGCGTTGGCAGCAGTTGCGGGTGGGCAGCGGCAGCGTCGCCGGCTGGGGCGAGTGGGCGAGGTGAGGAGGCGACGCAGGGAGGAGGGCGAAGGACGCGGATCCGAGAGAGGAGCGAGCGTGGGGAGGAGATCGGTCGTTGGATACTTGGATATGCAAATCGGATGGTTGAGATTACACGTGTCTGTCAGATGCGTCTGCTATGTCAGGAATCAAGACCACCACTACGGATTTTTTAAGTAGTAGAGATAATGGTATATGTGGTGTAAAATTTGAGTTAATAATACTCAAAATTTGGATACAAGTGACACTGTTTGCTATGCTCTCATTTGCAAAGAGGCCTTGTTTTCTTTTGAGAATATGCCTATCTCTTTTCCTCCTGTGGTCACTAACTTTTCGTAGGAGTATGAGGATGTGTTTCCCAAGGACGTACCACCAGGGCTGCCACCGGTGCGTAGAATTGAGCATAAGATCGACTTGATTCAAGGAGCTTCACTACCCAATTGTGCGCCATACTGAACCAACTTTGAGGAAACAAAGGAGATTCAGCGTCAAGTTTAGGAATTGCTCGATAAAGGGTACGTACGCGAGTCTCTTAGTCCATGTGCTATTCCGGTGATTTTGGTACCAAAGAAAGATGGATCATGGTGTATGTATGTTGATTGTAGAGCTATTAATAACATTACCATTAGATATCGCCATCCTATTCCTAGGTTAGATGATATGCTTGATGAATTGATTGGCCCAGCCGCCGACCCCCGCGCCTTCGTCCGCGAGGTCGGCTGCCTCGCCGCCTGCCGCGGCCACCGCAACATCGTCGTGGTCCGCGACGTGGTCGAGGACGCCAGCACCGGGGACATGTTCATCGTCACGGACTTCGTCGGCGGCCGCACCCTCCGCCTCGACCTCTGGATGGCCCATCCCGACCCCGAGGAGAGAGCCCGGTCGGTGATGCGCGACCTCGTCGCCGCCGCCGGGGCGCTGCACGCCGCCGGCGTCATGCACCGCGACATCAAGCCGGACAACGTCCTCGTCGCGAACGGCGGCGGGCTCAAGCTCTGCGACTTCGGGTCGGCCACGCCGGTGAAGCCGCCGGGGAAGCCGTACGAGGAGTCGCGGGTCGGCACGCTGCTCTACACCTCGCCGGAGCAGCTCGCCGACAGCGAGTTCTACGGCCCGGCGGTGGACATGTGGGCGCTCGGGTGCATCATGGCCGAGATCCTCACCGGCGGGCCGCTGTTCGACGACTCGTCGGAGGAGAGGATGCTCAAGGAGATGGCCGACATGCGACACCGGCTCGAGTCCACGGGGACATGCAAGCTGTTCGACGAGCTGCCGGAGTTGTCGGCGGCCGGGCGTGAGGTCCTCGCTGGGATGCTGGCCTTCAACCCCGACGAGAGGATGACGGCGGCGGAGGCGCTGGACCACCGGTGGTTCACCGGCAAGCCGGAGAGGCGATCATAACTGTAGTTGACACGTGTAGCTCGCATGCACTTGTCTGTGTGTAACTCTTGTGTAATGATTCATGCTGAAACAAGAAGATTCTTTTGTTGAATTGTTGTAATTAAGCATATTTAATTGCTGAAACAAATGAAACAACCGATCTTTTCAAATAATTTATCGATCCAGTTTCAACAGTAATTCATGTGTATACCTTTAATCAAGCTAATAAATAGTGTTTGTAGCGCCAACAATAACACCTACTATAGTGGTAACGGACCTCTACCGCTACCGCTACAAGATAGTGAACTGCAAATAGCTCATTGGAACTTAGTGGCCGCTATAGCGCTTCGCAACCGCTATAGCACCCTGCTATAGCGCTTCGCAACCGCTATAGCACCTGCTATTGATTTTGTTAGATCGCTATAATGCATAAACAATGTGCTTGACATATGGATAGAATAACTTAGCATTGTGTGCCTTCTTTATCTTATACATTTATGTGTTATTTCATAATTTTTATGTTATGAAATGTAGGAGCAATTAAACAGACAGTCTAAATTTTAAATTTTAAGTGAAACTTGATGTTAATATTGATATACAATCTAAATTTATGGTTATTTTTCTTAATTCTGCTATTGGAACTTAGCGTCCGCAATAGCGCCCGCTATCTTTGCAATCCGTTACCCAGACACTAATCCGCTATCAACCTGCTATACGCTATTTATTACTTACTTGACCTTTATCACATACTTCCTTCGTTTCAGGTTATAAGACGGTTTTATTTTGGTTAAAGTTAAATTGTTTTAAGTTTGACTATATTTATAGAAAAATATAGTAGTATTTATAATAGGTATTCTATGCCCCCACCTCTCAACACTCCCCATCCCACCCGCGCGCATGATGCCGCCTGCCCTGCGCCTCCTTCCCCTAACGCGCGCGCTTTGTCAGCCCGCTCGTGCCGGATCAGGATCCCTGTGCAGTTGTTATTATAACTGCAACTTAAGCAGTTATATGTGCATCACACGATACTGAATTAAAGGTCCGGATAAACAGCAGTACTGTAGCATTCATCCAAAGCCGTTGGATCAGAAAACGAATGGCCAAGATTGTGTGCAGTTACAATAGCAACTGCATTTGACCTCAATCCGCTCGCGCCTCCCTCCACTCGCACGTGCTCTCCCCCTCCCCGATCGAGAGATCGATCTCTGTTATCCCTCCCTCTCACGATCTCTCTCTTCTCCCTTCCTTCTCTTCTTTTCTTCTTTTCTTTTCTTTCCTTCCGCGATTGATCTCCTCGATCTTCCCTGTGCCACTGTCTCTCACGATCTCTCTCTCATCCCTGGCTTCTCTTATGCAGCCAATAAGATTTGAGCACTAGACCCTTTAACTAAATTACCACAAGTATTAACCACTAAGCTACACCTCACTTTATGATACATAAACTTTAGTGGAATATTATCTTCTTAATTCAAATCTTATGATGCTAATCCTCGTGACACTTGGCACAATATATGCAAATAGTTGTTACTGTCAATCGCAAATTGTTTTACTATACGATCTGTTATTGTGTTACTATAGCATTACCATAAAAGTGGGTTTTTCTCTCCTCTAGGAAACCAAAATTTCCTCCTTCATGGCTTGCATACGTCTACCCATGTCATTCACGACAAAGAAAAGAAAAGAAATCATTAAGAAGAATTGAACTCTAGACCTCCCTTTAAGCGCATAGGAACCACCACCACACTATAGCTATTCCGTATATCCGTACGTTACTACCGATACTACTCTGTGTTACTACACCATAGTAGTAACAACGTGTGAAATAAATATAGTAACCACATACCTAACGTGTACTTCCTCCGTTTCATATTATAAGACTTTCTAGTATTGCCCACATTCATATATGTGTTAATGAATCTAGACATATATGTGTGCCTAGATTCAATAACATCTTTATGATTATGGGCAATACTAGAAAGTCTTATAACCTGAAACGAAGGGAGTAGTAAAAAGTAAATGTCTACTCTATGCCATTGTAAACTATGTGTACAATCACATCCCTTTGGAATAATTATTCTACACCTCCTGGCTCCTCCAAATTGTTTGAGCTATCATATCCTCGACTCATGCCTTAGTTCGCATGGTGCTCCTCCTCGACCACAAGCGAAACCGCGCCTTCCTTCCCTCCACCATAAAAGAAAAAGAACGATAATAGCTTATGAACAATTACAGTACAACAAGGCATTAAGATATATAACCTCTTCTATATCTTAGCTCCATTGCATAGCACACTATATATACACAAATCACCCTGTTTATGTCCACATTACTGCATGATCCATCCTGTGTTACCGCAGAACATGATGTGTGTTACTATACTAGGTTGACATGTAGTAACGAGCTATATTATTACGAGTGAATATATGTCATGAATATATGTTTTACTGTAGAACATATAGGACATTACTGCACTTTTGGCAGTAACATCGTGGTGAAATTATAGTAAACTAGAAACCGAAACAAAAATATATGGATTAAAAATCTCACATGCTAAATGTACTTGTTACTACACAAATGTTAAAGTGTTACTGCATGACAAGTACACGTTACCACATGTTTAAGCAATAACACTGTCTAAAAACTGCAGTATGACACATTACTGCAAAACGTATAGTCTTTACTAGACTCTTACAGTAATGTCGCGATAGGATTGTAGTAACGTACAATAGACAGCAGTAACAAGTAATACTAGTTTTGAAAAGGCCTAGCTTTGAAAAACAATATGTCTCATGTGATGTAATATTTTTTTATGACCGTTTGCGTCATGATGCTAGAAAAAAAGTGTTTATCAAAAGTAGATCCGTCATGACTATATTTTAACTATATTTGAGAGGTGTTACTACGCATAAGACATAGTGTTACTGCACAGTGGCCATCGTGTTACTGTACCTTTCTGCGAGACGAGAGCTGAGATGAGAAGAGGTGGGTGGTGGGGGGGGTGTTAGTAGGCGGATTGACCGAGGTTTGACTGGCGTGGGGACGTTTTAACCGACCTTTGACTGAGTTGGGAAGTGGGTTTTGGGCCCTTAGAACAGAGGGAAGGTGGGTTTATCCCTTGGGATGGGAGGGGGTATAGAATAATTCTATACCGTGGGTGTAGAATAGTTTTGCTGTATTTATAATACTAAATTAGTTTCATCAAATTAATAATTGAATATATTTTCATAATAAATGTCTTGTGTTGAAAATGTTACTAATTTTTCTATGAACATGGTCAAACTTAAAGCAATTTAATTTTGATCAAAGTTAAAACATCTTATAACCTGAAACGGAGGGATTACTATATTTTTAGTTGGACATAAACTAAACAATGGTCATTAATATGGTGTTTTTATTCTTACTCATTAGGAAAAAATTGCTGATAAGAGGGGAGACAAAAATCGTTGCTATGGTTACCACGGCTCAATTAACATTACATAGCCTCTAAAGAATGGTAAGTTCCTTGCATGATTGTGGGAAAAATAGGACTAAATATCAAAAAGTCCCGTTGCACTTTTTAATGGGGAGTCCCGGTTCCTATTTGAACAGGCACTAATGTGATTTTGCCATCCAGGCAAAGATCACTTCCCCAGTAGTGTCGTCTTAACCGTCGTAAATGCGATTATTTTTATTTTTTAAACCTTTTTTATTTTTAATTTTAAAGATAAACCTTTTCAAAAATTATTTTCAAGATCTGAAAAATTTAGCCACGTAAGCTGAATTGACATGGCAAAATAATATTGTCATGCCGGTCCCACTATCGTGGCAACATTATTTAACCACGCCACTTTGACATGGCAGAACAAAGCTGTCACGTCTGCTGCAGGTGACGTATCAGTGTTGTTTTGCTACGCCAGACAGGCTAGCGTGGCCACAAGATTCAGATTTTGAAAAATAAGTTTTGCAATTTTTAATTTTTCTATTACTATTATAAAAATTGAAGATGTTTCCGCGGTCCGTCATCCATGTTTGAGTCAGTTATAAAAATTGAAGATGTTTCCGCGGTTCATCATCCATGTTTGAGTCGGTTATAAAAATTGAAGATGTTTCTGCAGTTCATCATCCGTGTTTGAGTCAGTTTCAATTTTATGTGTTGGTTTTAATCTATATCTCTTCTTTACTATTATAAAAATTGAAGATGTTTTTGCTGGTATTTTAGTACGTCATCCGTGTATGAGTCGATTTTTAATATCGTTTGCTTTTGGAAATACATATCCGTATTTGACTCGGTTTTAAAGATCGTTCACTTTTGGTAATACAGAAGGAATCATATAAGAAATCTGTTTAAAAAAACTCGCATGCTAACTTGAAATGATTAGACTACTAAGTGCAACTCATGATTTTCTAAATATATATATATCCAAGCGAACTCCCACAGTGAATTTCATCTTAACTAAACCATATAACAATAAAAATATTAAAATAGACTTCACCTGTCGCAATGCACGGATATTTTTTCTAGTATAATTAAAAATTTAAAAGGTTAGAAAATTCCATAAAAGCATGGTATTTAAGTAAACGTGTATTATCTAAGGGAATGTTCAAAGGCAAAGACTCTTACAACAATTGAGACCCATAAAGGCTCCAATAATATGCACCAAAATATTTTTTAAACCTTTTTGTTCGTTTCCTCATCCTCATACAACGAAGTTTCCATAAACGTTAAGAGTCTATGTTAAGTCGCTGTTAAGCTTAACATGGATGTTTCTCTCATCTCCCCTCTCTCTTCCATGTCATCAAATTAACTTACCAAGCTTGTTAAGAACATAAGAGAAACTGCTATTAATTGCTACTGAACATGTCTGAGCTCTACCTTTCATCGATCGTTAACTTACCAAGCTTGTTAAGAACATAAGAGAAACTGCTATTAATTGGTACTGGACATGTCTGAGCTCTACCTTTCATCGATCGTTAACTTACCAAGCTTGTTAAGAACATAAGAGAAACTGCTATTAATTGGTACTGGACATGTCTGAGCTCTACCTTTCATCGATCGTTATGGATACCATATACCTAATAGTAGTTGACTAATCTCGCAGGGCCATCACATACATGTCTTATACGGAAACAAACTTGTATATAGAAGGGGTTCCAGATAAGGAAGGACAAATATAGTTATACATGAAAACGACCAAGGACTACTCAGATCATATCCATATTATCTCCCCAGTTCTACTTAGATAAGGGGGCACCTATGGTTATAACTACAAGGTCCCCTAGGTGGAGAGGGGACACACCCACCATAATCTACGAAGCCACCAGATCAACACAAGCCAAGACATGCCGCCAGATATCAACATCAGAGATTAGCCAAGACATACCCTATCCGGTTCCTACGGAGGCCGGCAAGAGGATCTAGCACAATCTCTGATCTCGCTGAGTGCGGATTCGAGGAAGAAGACTACCCTGTCGTCGACTACGAGTTGGTTATCTATGCCGCCAAGTCAAAGACAGTTAGATGGGTTATACCAATTATTGTACTAGTGTTGATTTGATGAATAGAGCGACATCGGCTCGGCTAACAGGATATAGGGCTATTACCTGTCAAATAGGGGCCTGAACCTGTAATAAAAATCCCTGTCTCCATCTCTTTTGCCTCAATCTCGCATATACCCGCGTACCGACGATCCTATACCATCCAAATACCGTAGTCACGATCTCAAACGTCGACAGTGGTGCGCCAGGTAGGGGATCTTGGTGCTTCAAGATTTCGACAAGATGGGTTCAAGAGATGAATTCTCCAACAAACAAGCTACTCAACGACTTGGCTGTGAGGAGATCTAACCCGACCAGAGTACGTACCCCGTGAGATCAGAATCATCGCCGCCGAGAAGGAACACCGACCTCCACCAGCCGTGCAGCTGTTGTTGCTCCGAACACTACGCCTCTATGAGGACTGGCGACTTGCAAGCCGACTTGGTGACAAGATTAATCTCAGGACAACCAAGCAGGACATCGGTCAACTACGTCACCTGTCAGCATGCATATGGTGGGACCATGTACAGTAATACACTGAACGTACGAAGGCTATTTTAGCCATAGGCATACGTGCGTACGTATATAGGGGGGCCCTCCACACATGCTGATCGTTGAGGCAGTTGGGTTGGCTTGGCTAATAGGTAATTAGTGGACTGATTTTTTAAATTAATCTTCTAATTTATAGATAATATCCGGTATATACTCTACACAGGTACGCAATATTTTATATGTAATTTATTGTACCTATTTTTCTAGTCTATACAAAACTGTCAGATCCATAATTTATTATGTCTATCTAGAGCATGTTTTTTATTCTTACTCATTAGGAAAAAATTGCTGATAAAGAGGAGAGACAAAAATCGGTGCTATGGTTACCACGGCTCAATTAACATTACATAGCTCTAAAGAATGGTAAGTTCGTTGCATGATGGTGGGAAAAAATAGTAATAAAGTTTTTTAGCTTAATGATTAGAGCATGACAAATCATAAACCGGGAAAAAAAAATGAACACCAACCGGGACTAAATATCATAAAGTCCATTGCACTTTTTAACGGGAGTCCGGTTCCTATTTGAACCGGGACTAATGTGATTTTGCCATCCCGGGCAATCTTAACTGTCTTAACTGTCGTAAATGCGATTATTTTTTTATTTTTAAACCTTTTTATTTTAATTTAAAGATAAACCTTTTCAAAAATTATTTTCAAGATGTGAAAAATTTAGCCACTTAAACTGAATTGACATGGCAAAACAATACTGTCATACCGGTCCCGCTAACGTGGCAACATTATTTAACCACGCCACTTTGACATGGTAAAACAAAACTGTCACGTCCGCTGCAGGGACGTACGAGTGTTGTTTTGCTACGCCAGATGGGCTAGCGGGCCATAAGATTCGGATTTTGAAATATAGTTTTGCACGTGTTATTTTTTCTATTACTATTATAAAAATTGAAGATGTTTCCGTGGTCCGTCATAAAAATGAAGATGTTTCCGTGGTCATCACCCGTGTTTGAGTTGGTTTTAATTTTTGTTTTGGTTTTAATCTATATCCATTCTCTACTATTATAAAAATTAAAGATGTTTTTACTGGTATTTTGGTACGTCATTCAATGAAGTCGATTTTAAGTTCGTTTGCTTTGGAAATACATATCCGTATTTGACTCGGTTTTAAAGATCGTTCACTTTGGTAATACAAAAGGAACCATATAAAAAATCTGTTTTAAAAAACTCACATGCTAACTTGAAATGATCGGACTCCTAACCGCAACTCATAATTTTCTAAAATATATATATCCAAACGAACTCCCACAGTGAATTTCATCTTAACTAAACCATATAAACAATAATAAGATTAAAATAGACTTCACTCGTTGCAACGCACGGACATTTTTTCTAGTATAATTAAAATTATAAAAGGTTAAAAAATTCCATAAAGCATGGTATTTAAGTAAACGTGTATTATCTAAGGAATATTCAAAGGCAAAGGCTCTTACAACAATTGGACCATAAAGGCTCCAATAATATGCACCAAATATTTTTTTAACCTTTTTGTACGTTTTCCTCATCCTCATACAATTAACGTTTCCTCATCCTCATACAATTAAGTCGCTGTTAAGCTTAACATGGATGTTTCTCTCATCTCCCCTCTCTCTTCCATGTCATTAAATTAACTTACCAAGCTTGTTAAGAACATAAGAGAAATGCTATTAATTGCTACTGAACATGTCTGAGCTCTACCTTTCATCGATCGTTCCATGAGTGAGGCTCATGAATAAATGGTATGGCAATATGTCAAGTTTGAACATAAATATTCCATGATTTTCTTTTCGTACGTAATCATGCAGAGAAATCATGAAAAGCACTATGGCATTTAAAACGCATGGAAATCACCATAATTCATAACTTCGCAGGTTCCTCTGTTAAAAAGATTATGATTTATGGATGCATGACTTTGCTGCTCAAAGGAGAGGTGACATGCATGATCCTTGCCATGATGAAAGTATGAGAAGGTTGTGATCTTAGATGCTTCATGATGAAAGTATGAGAAGGTTGTGATCTTAGATGCTTCATTTCGATTGAGATAGCACATCAGACCTATAAATTTTGATGTTGTATCCTTGTTCTATTGATGTAGTAGTACACAACACTAAGCTAATAAAGTTTGTTTGAGAGAAATGTACATGAGTAACATAACGTAAGGTGTGTTGTGTTGATATGTCGTCTTTAGATTAAAATAAGAGATGAGATATTAGAGGATTACTGAAAAAAACGATATTAGAGGATTACTGAACAAAATGCAAAACTAGCCTGAGTTGCGATGTTGTTTGATATGAGAGACAGTCTTGCCATCTCCAAATTGAAGCCTTGACGTGAAAATCTTCGAGAAAAGTGAGTTGGGATGTTGTTTGTTGCGATGTTGTTTTGATATGAGAGACAGTCTTGGCATCTCAAATTGAAGCCTTAACGTGAAAATCTTCGAGAAAAGTGAGTTGAGATGTTGTTTGATATGAAATTTATTACATCAGTTTGAAATTTCTTCATCTTCTAGGTGGAGATCAAACCTTGGAGACCTGTATAATCAAACAATCTGTCAGTCAAACAGATTCTTACTCGGTTTTTTACGTGTGCAAGAAACACTAGACTCCTGCAACATGGTTTAATATTATTACGAGTTAAATAAGATTATGCCCATGACATATTCTACCGACTGCCTTAGTGCCTAGCACTAGCAAAAAGCTGTATATAAAACCATGGCTACTTCAAGTACTGAAATAGTAGATAAAACTAAGTTTCTCAGCAAAAAAGAAGAGGCAGTAATGCTTCAAGTACTGAAGTAGTAGATAAAACTAAGTTTCTCAGTAAAAAAGAAGATGCAGTAATGAAGTAGTAGATAAAACTAGAGATTCTCAGCACAAAAAGAAGAGGTAAAGTAATATCAAATATAAGAAAAACACTATTCTAGTTCAGTGCAGTGGTTAGATATCCTAGTGGCATGAAAAAGAAGGAACAAGATTTCCCGCATCCTCCACACCTCTAGTTTCCGTCCCTACCCACCCTGACCCTTGTTTTCTTCTAGCTTTTGTCTCCCTTCTGCTTTTGTGGATGCTTCTCCTGGACCCTCTGCCATATTCAGAAATGCTAGACATGGTACCAGGCAACAGCATAGATGTGTGCTGCATCCAGGATTGCCTTCCTCCCCTCCTTTGTGCCCCCACCTCTCTTCCCTCCGCAGCAGTACAGGTCTGTTTCTTCCCACTAATTAGCAACCATATTGCCATATAAGGTTAGATTTGTGTATAATGTCGCCCCGCCCCAAGCCCCATACTCAACTAACAGGTGTGGTGTTAAATAGGCATATCACCTCATCTGATATTGTAGCATCGCATACAAAACAATCTGATTTTGTTGGTTCTGAAATGTACTGATTTACAGACAAGCAATTACCTGCAGTGTAGAAGCTCGTGTAGGGATAGAATGAAGTGACGAAATTGCTTTCAAAAAGATTCCTGAACTGCAGCGAATCGAGCTGAATCATAAACACGCCAATAGCCGTCAGCACAAAAACTGCATTGCTCTCCTCGGCAAAGCCTAAAACGACCGGGCGCCATGGCTCGGCCTGCGGTTTCAGCGAAAGGATCTTCTCCAGTTCAAGGGTTCTCCGCAGCAACCATTCAGAAATGGCCATCCTCTCCACAAACGGATGCGCTGTCCACTCAAAATCCCAATCCCAAGCTTGCTTCTTCCATCGGGAACATGAAGCTGCTCGAAGGGCGGCTATTATCCGGAACATGCGCCAGCCCTCCGATTACAGACAGGATCTGCTTGTCCAAATTGAACTCAAGGATGCAAATAGGGCGATGAATCAACCAGCAAAGAACATTCCCAACCATGGTGCTAGTACCCACTGAAGAAGTCCATTGTGTAAACAATGTTGTTGAGGCGATATCGCCCCATGTACCGGACTCCGAATCGTAGAACAGACAGAAATTTGTGTTCGTCCATTGTCAATGAACACCAATGCCAGCTTGAAGGGGCAATTGCCGTGCACATGGACATGGCCATCATCGGCCGCCGCCGCGGCGCACAGCACCGCCCCGGCCGCGGACGAAATCACCTTGGTTGATGGCGAATTCCGGTGGGAACGCCACGGCGCGGCGGCGGCCGGTGACGGGGTCCCACACGAGGGCCTCGAGCCGCGGCCGGTTGAGGAGGAGGGCGAGGGCGTGCGGCAGCCGAGGAAGGACAACCGCTCGCCGGGGCCCTGCCTGAGAGAGAGCGCTCGGCGGTGATGCGGTTGGGTGGATCAAGCGTGGGATGTAACAGGGCGTCGCCGTAGTCGTCGATGAAGAAGCCGAGCAGCGGGGGGCTCCGGTGGTTGTGGGCGCGGAAGCGGCGGAGGAAGACCGGGCCGGCGACGAGGCGGCGCCAGCGCTTGCAGACGAGGAGGCGCGGAGGAGGGACGACGTGCGGTGGGAGGCGGAGGAGGATCTCGGAGAGGAGATCGTCGTCATCAGCAGGCGATCGCGGCGGCGGCGGCGGTGAGGTTTCCGGAGAGCAGGAGTGGGGCGGTGTCGAGCCACGGAATCCTCACCCATCTGGTGCCCCGGCGATGGTGTACGGAATGCGAGCGATTCCGACGGCGGCGAGGTCGCCGTCGCCGCCGTCTAGGGAGGGACGAGCGGCGGCGGGCGCGAGGCTAGAATGGAAGGGGAGAGAAGCAGGCTGGTATTTTGCGGGCTTTTGGGCCGTTATCTCAGCCCAAAGGCGCTAGTTTTCTTTTATTTTTTTTTAAAAAAGTGTTTTAAACGAATGATATTTAAGGGAACTCCTAATGCAAACGCATATGAGGGATCTTCCGCTACCTTCAATCTTGCCGAGTTCATATTCGAGGATAAATACTAGATTAGGTCATCCCAAAATTATACTCGTGTGATACTGTATATAAAAGCAGCACCGGTTTCGGTCAATAGGAGTAGAGTTATTACCTATCAGATAAGGGCCCGAATTTGTAAAAAAATTCTTGTCTCCCATCTCTTTTATATTTCCAATTACCGTAATCACGGCGAACCCTCGACAAATAATGCTTCCCAGAAAACTTATAACAAAAGTTTTGAAAATACCATAAATAATAGTAATAACAATGCAAAGCTTAAAAATATACTTGTTAATATGATTGAAGTATGTGTTTTTATCAAAGAAAGTACAAAAGAAATAATTTATTTGGTAAAATGGACCTTTTATCAAATCTAGAATTGATGTTCAGCCGAGTGCCGACCTCTCCCGTCTCTTCCCTCACTTTCCACTTCGGCACAAAATCGATCTGGCATATGTATATCCATGGACTAGTTCATTTAATACACACCTAAAAAGTGTTTACCAAGAAAACGTGTGCTTGGTCTATTTGCCGAAATTGCTAATTAGTGCGTATGCACCATAAGCTTAACTCGCGCGCGTTTCTGGCCCATACTCGTACATGGCCCACACACTCCCACTTACCCATCGCTTCCTCTTTTTTCGCTTCTTTCTGCGCAGCGTGCACAACGGCTGTTTCTTTTTTTTTGTG
>CM020187.1:1061094-1096999 GCA_009805545.1 Oryza longistaminata | reverse complement strand
TTTTAAATCTGTCCCTTTTTTCTCAACACGTGTGATTCTTTTTGCAATATTTTATAAATAGAATCTTTACCTCCAATTTCACCTGAGAGTTTTGAATTTGAGTTGAATTTTTTTAAAAAAATTTAAGTTGAATGTTTTGAATTTTAAGATGAAAGTTTTTAAATTTAAATTGAATATTTTGAATTTTGAGGTGAAAATTTTAAATTTTGAGTGAAAAGTTTTCAAATATTGACTTGAATTTTTCTAAGTTTGAGTTGAAAGTTTTTAGATCTAAGTTGAAAGTTTTTAAGTCTTGACTTGAGAATTTTCAAATTTGAGTTGAAAATTTCAAAAAAATCTTGAGTCGAAAGTTTCAAATCTTGACTTACAAGTTTTCGAACATAAATTGAAAATTTTAAATCTTGAATTTAAAAGTTTGTTGCAGCTAAATTCCCGTACCTATCCCAATTTATCGTGTCCTAAATAAAAGGAATAAATTGTGCGGGCGGTTATTTTTCCAAAAAAAAGAAAACATAAAAGAAAAGTAGAAATGTTACTCGCACTGCTGATCCCGCGCGCGAGTTAATCTCCCCGCGCGCACACACGGGGTAGGAGGCCCCCTATTTATGCAATATATTTTTATGTAAAGTGTAGTTTAGATATTATGGCAACATTCTAATTGTAGTTTATACTTATAATATTTTACTCCCTCTATTTTCAAATATAAATATTTTTAGATTCGAATTATGTATACAATATATATATAAGCATTCTAGAGTAGTACTGGTCTTATCAATCACTTGTCATTGAGATTTGTATATATCTTACTCTCAACTTCCCTCCCGCTCTTGACCACCCCTCATTTACTGAACCATCACTATAGTCTTTTCTTCTCGAATCTTAATATCTACTTAAAGAACCAATAAATGTTTATATTTGGAAATGGATGAAGTAGTAGATGTGCCTTCTTGCCCATAGTTATTGGCATTGCTGAGAAGGGTTGCGAGAAAGAAACTTTATCTTAGTCTACATCATTTTTATCCCAAAATAACTTTACTTTTATTCTGTTATCTGCCATCGGTCCATAAATCGATGAGCTTTATTAATTCCTTCCATACTCATACCATATATTTACCTATCAAGCCACCAATACTATTTTTCTATTAATAAGTGGCATTTTGGTCATCTTGTCTCTACCTTGTTTTGTACTACCTCCGTCCAAAAAAATTGCGTTTCTAGCTCTAAAGCTTTGTCCTCCAAAAATTGTATTTCTAGCCATGTGGGGCCCAGCAAATTGATTCATCTAGATAAGTTTCCTTAAGTTCTCTCAGCTTGTAATTTAAGTGTGCTAATTATATGGGTTAATTCTCTCAAACTTCCTTTTAATCATTTGTATATATGAAATATGTGTATGCAATGGGTTCATTAAATAAGGTCATTGTGGTCATTTTCCAATTCTACTGTTTTGTCCTAAATTAGCTAGAAATGTAATTTTTATGAGACGGAGGGAGTATCTATAAGGTTAAAATTAAAGGTATTTTGGGAAAGAGTGAATAGCAAATTACAGTGCCAACTTTTCTTTCCCGAAAAGGAGATGCACTGTTTGGTTTGATCCTATTTTAGGACCTTAACTTTGTTGACTGATCTACTTTGACCTGTCACTTGTCTCCAAGCTCGTCCAATGCATGCAGATCCTTTGTCACACTGACAAATGGGATCAGACATGTGTAAAGGAATTAAACAAGGAAAAATATCGATAGATCTGCAGCCCAAACTTCTGAGTTTTTAAACTAGTTTGAAAAATAATTTTCTTGCAATGGATTAGGTATTTGGTTTATCCAATCATGCAATCTTTATGTACACTGTTGTATTGGCAGATCAGGTGTCTTGTTTTAAACATGTGAATCTTCCAAGGTCTCTCTGGTTGTCTCTTCTGGTCTCTGTAATAGGTGGTAGGGATTGACCGGTAAACAGCTCAACCAAGAACCAACCACCCATCCATGATGTGGTGGTAGTTTCGCAAGATCACCTTAGACTGGTTTGAACACAACAAAGTTTGACCAAGAATTTGAATAGGCAACGAGAAGCCTTACATGTATATGTTTCACTAGCTTCAGTTCAGGCATGTTTATTTTTTGATCAAGCAATGCATATCAATCAAATTCACACATACTATTGGGAGGTGTTTATGGCCCCCCACACCCTGAGTAAGGTAGAGGAAAATCTGCAGTTTGCTTATTAAAAATTCCCCACACCTTAGACTGCAGTGGGGAATACTAAAGAGAGGATAAAGTTTGAATATGATGGCACCACGATGAATAGTTTTTGAGATAAAATATAATGGCTCATGTATTCTTGATGGTGTGGGTTCACCTAAAAGCCCCTTTATAGCATTATAGCTTTAAATATATAGAAAGAATGGATGTAAATATACAAATATGCAAAAATAAGTTTTGCATGAAGAAAAAGGACTTTATTTTAGCCATTATGCGAAAGATAAATTATATGCAAGTCAAAATTTAAAATTATTTCAACGATTCCATTATAAATTCCATGTTGGATTGCAATGATTTGTATTAATAGACCTTATTATAAATATTAATAGATGACATTATCACCAAAAGTTAAGAGAAATAATGGCCATTGAATTACTGTACAATGAACGGTTCAGTTTGGTGTATCTAAAAAGAACTCCACACAAGAAGTTCTGTTGCTTGAGATTTATGTTTCATCCTAAATGTTAATCTATTTTATCACATGCCTAAATTAGACTCGGCTCACTGAAGGCACGAACTAGTTGGGCTCAATCTATGTTTTGTTTATGTTTATTGTTTCATCTCACAGTGAACATTGGTGTCATTGTTCATATGAAATTATGAGGTGTCCACCTTTGGAAGATAGTTAAGAATGCAGATCCTTCATTGTTTTCCTCTGATCTTTCTTCTCTAGGATATCTAGATGCTGTGTTTGGTCTATGGTCTTCACTTGATACTGTTCTTATTCTAGATTGGTTGGTGATCAGCAAAAAACAAGTAAAATATGAGGAAAAGCTAGTCTATATAAATTAAAAATATGATGCACTCCCCTGAAACCTTTGGTTTCTCTCCCCATGGATCCATAGCTTGTGAGAACCACGTATTCGTGTCATGGTTTGAAATTTTGGGTATTTTGGACCCTATCGGTAAGCACAAATCTCCCCTGTTTTTTTTTTTGGATTTTTTTCAAATATTTATGAATTTGGTCAAAATTTGTTCAAATTTCAAATAGTTTCGGACAAAAGACTCCAAAATTCATGAAATTTTTAAAATTTGGCAACAACCGAAATTTTAGTGGTTACCGAAATTGCAAACTCGGATTCTTGTACCGATGTATCTTGCATAATATTTTTTGGTACAAGCTGGTAATCTTCTGGAGTTTCCTTTATAACTAGTAAAAGCACGCACTGAACTATATGCAAGGTATTTGATAAAAATATGAAAACAGTATCAATGCAGTATAATATAAAGCCTCCGTAAAAAATACTCCCTCTGTTTCTTTCTGATGATGTTGGTTAGTACTGACCAATGTCAAACATTTCAAAACGGAGGGAGCATGCAATGCAAAACAACAAATTTAAAAATCATAAATAATATTACTTGTTTGATACTCTAGGGTTCTTCAGCTTGCATCCTAGCTAGGATGTGCCATATATATCTAGCTTACATAGTTTTCAGATGCATGGCCTCGTTTACAAACAGTAAAATGCTTACCTTTAAGCAAAAAACTAGTTACATTTCCTATATAAATTGAAGCAGCAACGTGTACGTGCACGTAAACGTAGAATTCAGATAGTTTGCAGTCACAATAATTCAGTTATTATACTTTAATATTATGCTTTCATCCTACCCACATAGGTAGCAACAACACACATCTTGCTTTGTTGGTTGTTTCCAAGTGGTTTTTGTTTTTACAGAAGCATGCAGCACCTGATTTTGACCACTACTGGGTATGTGTGTCTAGACCCTGACCTTGATGATTTATGTTAAGCAATGCATGCAGCTCACTTGGTTTGAGTTTTTCCTTCTGATGGTGATCCAACGTATTAATTTTTCACTGCAAGTTTTGGACTAATTTGATTCACCTCTGCGAGTTACAACGGCGCATTCCGATACTCTGAAGACAGAGGCAGGTAAGTGGTTTTGATCTGCTACTAGTCTAAAGATAATCTTGCCAGTCAAACATGGTGATGCCTGGAGATGCAACACAGAGGTAACTGAATATTCAGACAGTGAATATACAACAAAACCTTGAGAACCATTTTTTTTTTCAGAAAATGGAAATGATTTACATTTTCGACCTCTACCAACAGGCACACAGTCAATAAATAAAAAGACTAAAAGTTATGGGAAAAATCCCCATTTTTTTCCTCCTAATAATATCGAACTGAAATACCGATTAGAAAACACGTAGAATCTGTAACGATATTCTAAAACAACTATGCCATCCAAAGTGGAATAAAAAGAAACCTAGCTACCTATTCCAACAGTGTAGCTTCATGCATATAGGATAGAGCTAGGTGAGCTGATCTTTCATGTACAACGTAACAACAGGAGTATTTATTAGTTGATGACGACGTCTTCATCGACAGGCATGGAAGATTATTTCAAGCGTTGAACGAAGAATTGTCTTCATAATTTTCCACGATTTTGAATCCATACCACAGATTGTAGCCTCTATGCAAATTTAAGATGCTATTTGATAGAAGATACTGAAAAGGGTCCAGAAGGAAGGCGACAAACACACGAGTTGATAGTGCCCTCAAGAATACAGTGATAATGGGCAAATGGGCATAAACTGAACTCTCAGGATATTGAGAATATATGTAGTGAACTCTGAAAGTCGAAAAATGGGAATACTTTGACCAAAACATGAACGACAAAACCCAATCAAACATATTTATATGTGTGACAGAGACATAGAGCGACCAGACACTTACAGCATGTGAATATCTATGGTCTATCATTAACCTGGAATCTAAGAAGACAAATAGTATTTGAGCCACAGAAGCCTTGTGCCAAACATAAGAAATCCAGAACCTCTTGGAAGCATGACCATGAAAAGTAGAGTGCCAAATTCTTGAAATAGGATTATAACATATTTTTGGGCATCTAAATAATGCATAAATCTTTCAAGTCTGTCAGATTTATCATGATTCTATAATTGCTGTCTTGGCATGCAAGATATTCCACTCTGATTTGTCACCATTGAGTTGGATTCAAGAATCTTTGGTAGAGAAGGGTTTCTCAAAATGTTTAACTCAAAACTACATGGAGTATAATGCCTCAGTAGCAAATATACAATATAAAGCAACATTCCAGTGGTAACTCGGTAAGTAGTATTAATTGTTTTCCACTTCAAAGATTTTAGCAATCATCCTTAAAAGTACCAACATGTAGCATATAGCATTCACAAAATGCATTGCCCCTACTTTTGAAGCAAACAATATATCTCTTAGGGGAATTAAGCAAAGTTTAGTTGTCCTCCTAAATGATATAAAGTACCGACATATCATACATAAACTTGGAACTCAGACGCTTTACAGTCAAAAGAATTCAGTTATGTTGTGACTTTATTTGGCTTTGAGCCTACCACATGGGTAGGAAGAACAGTTATCCTGCTTTGTTGGCTCTTTCCAAGTGGTTTTTTGCAGAAGCATGCAGCACCAGTGTTTTGACCACTACTATTATGTGCTTCTAGATCCTGATCTTGATCTGTCATGACAAGACAAATGCAGCTCACTTTGTTTTGAGTTTTTCTTCCTCGTGGTGAGCTAATGCATCAATTATATCATTCAGAAGTTTTGGGATGATCTGAATCATCTGCTGCGTTTTTGCGATGCGAGTTAGAACAGAAGCCTGCTAAATTGGATTATTCTGAAGAGAGGGATGATGCATGTCTGGTTCTCTGCAACTTGTCTAGTATTTTGTAATTCAAACATGGTGATGGCTGGAGCAGCATGCAGCTATTGAATTATTCATAGAGTGAATAAACAGTCCGACCTTTAGATAACCATAAGAGATAAATCATGTTCAGCTGACTAGTTAAGATTATTATTTTTTTCCCCTGATGATGTTGCCATTGACTAGATGTCTGGATTGAAAGATTAATCAAAGTGCAATAGTTTGAACGATGAACGATCGCCATCATATTCCACGATTTTGAATGCATAAGATAGATCATGGACAATAGAACGATCATGTTTAATGGAAGATATTGAAAGGATGGAAAGGAAGCTGACAAACACACAAGTTCACAGTGATAATGGGCAAATGGACACTAGACTGAGCTCTAAGCATACTCAGACTGAACTCTCTGTGTGCAGAAAAATGGGAATGATACTTTGACGAAATGTTGTTGATCATTGTTGATATGTATGAGGAGAAACTAACAACATGTCAATATCTTTGGTCCCATATATGATTAAGACTAAAATACGTCCTTAAACATGGATCAGAATGCCGCTTAGGTCCATAATCTTGCAAATTGCTCATTTAGGTATATAATTGGTTTAATGTATCATCCAAGGTCTAAACACCCTTTGACGAGTCTGCGGCGCTTAGATGGTTGTGCACGGTGAGGCTAAAATGCAAAATGGTTGCCACCCAAGACTAGTAAAAGGTGCTTTGGACCTTAGTGATACAGTAAATCAAGATTACATATCTAAATATGCAATTTATAAGATTATAGACCTAAGTGACCACGATCTAAGTTTAAGGACTGGACATTGATTTTACTCTATGTTTAGTTACCTACAATATAAGACTGATAGCAATTAGGCAATAGAAGTTGGTGTGCCAAAAATAAGAAACCTAGAGCATCCTGGCATGAAGCGTAGCCATAATACGGTGCCTAATTCTTGATGTAGGATTTTGGCTCAGTGTTGGATGAGCAATTTGCAAGATAATCATAACTCTTGTAGAGAAGCTGTATCATAACTTTTTTGGCAATCAACACATGACTTGCTCGATTCTGGCCACTAAGTTTGAATCAAAAGATTTATTTTTAGTTCTTTAGATAATGAAGATTTTTTTTTCATAAATCCCTCCAAACGTTCAACTCAAACTTGTACGAAATTTGGAAAGTCGTATTTGTTCAGACTACCTAAACAAATAAGAAGTTAACTTCAAGCTAGCACATCAAAATTTTTCAGAAGTGACGAATTCTTGATGTAAGATTTTGGCTCACTTTTGGATATGTAATTGATGCATAAATCATTCAAAGCTGGCAGCTATATCATAACTCTTGTAGCGAAGCTGTATCATAACTTTATGATCTACGATGTCCCTAGTCCCTTTGAAATCAAGAAGTCACATGCTCGACTCTGGCCACTGATTTTGGAATCAAAGTTTTTTTTTCACACAGCGCTACAAATGTTAAACTCAAACTTGTATGAAATTTGGAAACTCGTATATGTTCAGACAAACAAGAAGTTACCTTCAAGCACATCAAAATTTCACAAGTTACCAATTTGATCCATAACTCATTTGCTGGACAAAGACAAAAGATTTAAAACTTTTGTACATTTCCTAGCTAAAAACCCTCTCATGATGTAACTAATCTAAGTCATATTATCATAATTACAAGTTAGTTTTTGGGATTCAAGAAACCCTCTTGAGCCCTCTGAAATCCATGGCGTCAATGCAGTCACCTCCTCCTCTAGTCTCATACTTGATCATCAGCTTGAGCAGCTCAGTCGCCTTCTCCTTGGTTGCATCCCTGCACCCAACCTGCAGCAGCATCATCACCTTCTGGAACGCGCCCACCTGCACCGCCTCCACGACGGCGCTCCGCCTCGCCGCCGGCGACCCCACCTCGTCGTCATCACCGTCGTGCCATTTCTTGCAGATGCGGTGGAGCGCCGACACGACGAGCTCGGTGGCCGTGTCGGACACGCGGAACATCTTCTTGACGAGCACCGGCACGGCGAGCGCGTCGGCGCGGGCGCGCGCCCTGCCGGCCTCGGACGCCAGCGGTCGCGTCGCAGCGGGCGAGCGCTTTCTCGGCCGTGCTCCGGTCGCTGTCGATGAGGAGCTCGACGAGGACGGCACGAGTCCGGCCTCCGCGAGGCGCGCCGCGGCGCGGTCGTCGGCGAGCGCGAGGTGGTACGCGGCGACGAGGGAGGCCTTGGTGGCCTGAGGGGAGATCGGGTCCCGGATCGTGCTCACCAACACCTCGATGATCCCTCGAGGTTGCCGCTGAGATCAATGGCGGTGGCGGCGCCGCCGTTGCGTGAGCAGCACGAGGACAACGCTACGATCTCCCTGATGACGACCACCGCCTGGAGCCTCCTCTGCAGGTCACCGTGCTTGCGACGTTGGCGAGCAGCCCCCACGACGCGGCCGACGAGCCGATGGCCACGATGGCCTCCTCGTCGAGCGGCATGACGAGCACCAGCGCCGCCAGGACGTCGTCGAGCAGGACCGACGACGCCGACGCCGACGCCGACGACGAGTCACTCGCCGCGGCGAACGACGCGACCGCCGCGGCGAGCGCGCGGCGCCGCGCCGGCGGACGCGAGGCACCGGCGGTCCCGGTCGGACTCCCGCGCGAGGCGCCCCACCTCGCGCACCGCCGCGACGCACCTCGCCGCGTCGCCCGCCCCGCGGGCGGCCTCGACCTCGCCCAGCACCTCGCCCGCCTGCGCCGGCGTGACGGGCACCCGCGGCGTGGGGATCCGCTCGACGCCACGGCAGCGGTTGGCGACGCACCAGCCTGGATGACGCGGCGGAGGGCGTGGTTGGGGACGAGGTCGTCGGCGCGGAGGTCACCTTTGGTAACCGGGCACGTCGACGACGCCGCCGCCGTCTTCCCCGCTCCGGCGGCGAGCAGCCACGCCTCGATGCCGGCACGGTCGTAGGTGATGCCGGTTGGCCCCACGACGGGGTCCGGCATCAGCTCTAGCGATATCGGGCACCGGAACTCCGGCGGGACAGGCAGCTCCAGCTCCGCCGTACTCCGACGAGACAGCAGCGACGGCGACGACGACGACATGGATGGATCGGGGAGAGATTGTTGAGTTGCTTGAAGAGGAGGAGATCGATTCAATGGAGGAAGAAGAGAGGTGAGGTTTTATATAGGGTTGGAAGGCAACACGGCATGCAAGGAATGGAATTGAATGTTTGACCGTTGAATGGGAAGGCCAGCTTTGAAAGCGCGGGAAGATAAAGAAATGGCTTTATTTATCTTTTATGGCCGGTAATTAATGGCAGTTACGCTGATTCGGGTAGGTAACTATATGGAGCCATCATTTCCCTTATTCGTGCAATAAGCAAAACGACATTTCGCAAACAAAAAGTAATTTTTGAGTAAAATTTTTATATACGTGTTCTTAGCGATCTAAAAACAAATGCTGAAAAATAAACTTGATAAAAAACCTCAAAATCAGCTTCAAATTTAAGGTTGAAAATTTAAATTTTAGCTGATAAGTATAAACATAAGTGAAAATATTAGCCCTATTACCCCTAAGCTTCGGATAGAACGAAAATGTTTCTTAATGTTTTTTAATGGAGTTATTTAATTTTGAGAAATTTCGTGGGGATTGAATTGATTCGTACGAAAAATCCCTCGTTTCAATACAACTATTATTTAAATTGTGCATACATGCATTTGTAAGCCGTTGTCATGCCCCTATATGTGAAATGAGTTTGTGGGATCAACAAACAGATTTTTTACTAAAAAAAAAGGATAAAATATTTGACATGGTGACTGCGAGTAATGCACCACTACTCCATCTACTTCCAATACTATTTCCATATCTACATAAATATCACAACAGGCTAACCATAATTGTACATTGTATTAGAGAATAAAAAATTAAGAGCCAGCGTCTTGTAGACGTAGATATGGAAAATGTGTTTTGGAAACACGGGTGGTATGATGGTTGGAAGCTAACTTTTTACGACCACCTAACTTGCCAAAAGCATGAGAATGCTAATTCGCGTGCGCGCGTTGTCGGCGCGCATTTCCAGCCCACACAGCCTACACACGCGCGTGCACGTTTCTTTTCTCTCTTTTCTTTTTTTTTTTGCGCAGTTTGCTACCGCCGTTTCTTCTTTTTTCCTTTTTTTTTCACAGTTCGCTGCCGCAAGGGTAGGAGAAAAATTCGTAATTAGTTTACTAGTGATTAGTTTCCTATTTTACCAGTGATTAATTCACTAGTAATTTTTAAATATTTACTTAAAATTTTCAAATCTCAAGTTGAAAGTTTTCAAAATTTTCAAATCTGGACTTGAAAGTTTTTCAAAATTTTCAAATCTGGCACTTGAAAGTTTTGAATCTGAGTTGACAGTTCTCAATCTCAAGTTGAAAGTTTTTTTTTTCAAATTTGGACTTGAAAATTTTTAAATTTCGAGTTGAAAGTTTTCGAATCTGAGTTGAAAGTTTTCAAATATCGAGTAGAAAGTTTTTTAAATTTGACTTTAAAATTTAAATCTTAAATCGAAAGTTTTCAAATCTAACTTAAAATTTTTTTCGATCTGTTAGTAAAAAAATCTCCAAAAAAAGAAAAATCTTCATAATCTTTCCTAATTACTGTCATGACTGTCAAGTGTTAACAAATAGATGTAGTTAAGCTGGAGTGCACGCTAGCGGCGCGCACGCGCCAGCTAACCACCTGACAAATCATACAAAGTGTAGCCAATAAATAAATGGCCTCATAGCAATATTTAGCTATAAAATGAGTCTATGGCTATGCTTAGGGAAAGTTACTATTATGAGAAACTGTTGGTGAGAGAAGCAAACTTATGAGAATATGGAAAGGTTGAGTTTCTTAGCTTCTGACAAAGTTGATTTTACAGAATACATAGCTATAGATTCTCAGAATGTGGACGATGATCTAAACTGTTTGAGGAGCTTATGTTAATTAAAAATTGTGATAGAAGTTGCAGCTGCTGGAAGCTTTTTGAAAAAGACCTATGATATGCGGAGCAACGAGCTAGTAGAATGGGAGTTATCATACTTATAATAACGAACCAAACACTAACCTAACAAAATATGAAAGTGTGACGCATCTGGCATGTGACATGACAAACTGAACCAAACAATAAAAAAAAATTAGTAATAGTAGCAAGGGAGCATGCCACCGTGTAATACCAAAAAAAAAAAAGTTCGATAAGATTCATGACTGCTTAAACATTTTTTCTCGGATTTTAGAAATTCTGTTATCCATACAAATGCTACTCCCTCCATCCCATTTTAAGCGCAGTCATGAGTTGATCCGTATCTAAGTTTGATCGTCCATCTTATTTGAAATTTTTATATAATTAATTTTTTGTTATTAGATGATTAAACATGAATATATCTTTATGCGTGATTTATGTTCTTTTATTTTTTAAAAAATATTTTAAATAAAACGATAAATTAAAGTTGGACACGAAAACTCATGGTTATGTTTAAAATAAGACAGATTGAGTAGCTTTTAGAGTGTACCTGCGAGTCATCAGTACATGACATGATCACAATATGTGCGGTGTGCAGTGCAGTGCAGGTAGGCACGTTCGTGCCTGTGCGATGCCACCACGTCCAAATTAAAATCAAAAGTACTTTTAACTGACGACGACGCATCTCGTGTTAATTTGTTGATGAGGCCAAGCGCCATGCACGTGGAACGCGTGCCATTTCTTTTTCATTAACAATTCTCTCCTTTTTATTTTCCTTGTGCTAATTACGTACTCATTTATAAGCAAGTGTCGACCCAGAACAAAATACAGTACTTATCTTTTTTTTTTTCTTATCTGACATCTATGGGAGAATATATAGTTTCTTAATTCTTAAAGATTTCGACTTAGGCACAAAAGACGATGAGCTGTAGCATGAAACGAGTGCAAAAGTTCAAGTCTAACGCAACGACCAGACGCTGATCATACCAGCAGACTTGCCAAACTAAAGTTTGACTTACCGAAATGAACAAATTCTGTTTGAAAGAAACAGGAGCTCCTCCTGTGCTGTTATACCGTAATTTGCAACTGTACGATAAGAAGATGAACTTGTAGTTATAGAGCTTAAGATTAACATCCTAAGGAAAATGTTATGCAACGGTGCAAGAAAAAAAATGCTTATATCTTTATGACTGTCACTAATTTGTCACTAGCATGCTAGCCTATGTGAAAGTTTTTACAAGTTATGCGACCCCCAGATTTAATTTTACAAGACAAAAACAGTAATAACAATATACTATATCACAAGTACCCTCGTGATCATCAGCTGATTTTATTGTCCCTGGACAACTCCCAAATTTTGATGACCAGTACTTAGAGTGCAATATATAATGCAGTAGTTGAATATATCAAGGTAAGTCCTGTACAGTGTTACCAATAATTTCAGCTGATTTTCACGTGTATCAGTATAAAACGTCATGCCAATCAACAACATGCCAACATTAATGGCCACCTCAGTATCTTTTCAAAAAAAAAAAAAAATGGCCACCTGAGTTTGCTCATTACATCAACTGAAAATATGTTTTAAAAAATGTGATACCATTGCTACTGTTTCAGTGCAAAATTAAAGGAAGCGTTGCGTTTCTAAGATTGTTACACGTATGGGGAACACCAGGGCTACAAAATTTGGGACAAATTAAGTAATTGTATTGAAGCTTTGCTATGTGAATCCGAGAAAAAGAATGGAGTTACTGTAGTTGACGTACGTACCCAGTATGCCAGTGCAAGGCCCAGCAGATCTCAGAGAGGTATATATATATGTGCTGATATCATCCTTCGCTGGTGGTGGAGAGGAGATCGATGGTGCTAATTAACAAGATCTCCGGGGATTATTCGTTTAGGGACCTAAAGTGAATTATTCGTTTATAGAGCTCAGCCAATTGGCACGATCTCCAACTCTCGGCAGGATCTTGGCCATCAGGCCCAATAATACCGGCCTCTTGGGCCTCCTACTTCAGGCCTTGTCATGACAAGCACGTAGTTCAACTATAGGCTGCGTTGTTGCCCTGGCTTGGTAAGTAATCCCTCCGAGACATAAAACGAAGCAACTACTAATTAAAAATTAAATATTTTTTAAAAAATAGATTAATATGATTTTTCTAAAGAAACTTAAAAAAAATACATCGTTAGTAGTTTAAAAAACGTGCGCGTGAAAAACAATGGGTGAGTTGAGAAATCCAACAAACAAACTCAGCCTAAGGATAAACGAATTTGGGTCCCTGGCAAATAAACCAATTTTGAAATTGAAAACCCTGCCTATTATATGTGGAGCAACAAGCTAGTAGAGTGGGACTATCATACTTATAATAACGAACCAAACACTAACTAGCAAAATATGAAAGTGTGACGCACCTGGCATGTGACATGATAAACTGAACCAAACAACCCAAAAAAAAAATAATAGTAGCAAGGGAGCATGCCACCATGTAAAAAAAAAAAGTTCGATAAGATTCGTGACTGCTTAAACATTTTTTTCTCAGATTCTAGAAATTCTGTGATACAGTACCCATACAAATGCTACTCCCTTTGTCTCATTTTAAGCGTAGCCATGAGTTTTTCGTATCCAATTTTAATCGTCTGTCTTATTTGAATTTTTTTTATAGCTAATATTTTTATTGTTATTAGATGATAAAACATGAATAATACTTTATACATGACTCATGCTTTTTAATTTCTTAAAAATATTTTTAAATAAAATAAACGATTAAAGTTAGAAAAAAAAACTTATGGCTATGCTTAAAATAAGACGGGAGACTAGCTTTTAGAGTGTACCTGCTAGTCAGTACATCACATGATCACCTGCTGTGCAGTGCAGTGCAGGTAGGCACGTACTACGTGCGTATGGGATGCCACCACGTCCAAATTAAAATCAAAAGTACTCTTAACTGACGACGCATGTCGTGCTGGAGTAATTCGTTGATGAGGCCAAGCGCCATGCACGTGGAACGCGTGCCATTTCTTTTTCATTAACAATTCTCCCTTTTTATTTTCCTTGTGCTAATTACGTACTCACTTATAAGCAAGTGTCGACCCAGAACAAAATACGGTACTTATCTTTTTCTTTTTCTTATCTGATATTTATGGAAGTAGTAGTATCTTAATTCTTAAAGATTTCGACTTAGGCACAAAAGACGATGAGCTGTAGCATGAAACGAATGCAAGTTCAAGAAGATCCATGGACCGGTCTACGCAATGACCAGACAGCAGACTTGCCAAACTAAAGTTTGACTTGCCGAAATCAGCAAATTCTGTTTGAAAAGAAACAGGAGCTTCTATCCTGTGCTGTTATACCGTAATATGCAACTGTGTACGATAAGAAGATGAACTTGTAGTTATAGAGTTTAAGATTAATTAACATCCTAAGGAAAATGTTATGCAACGGTGCAAGGAAAAAAATGATTATTTCTTTATGACTGTCACTAATTTGTCACTAGCATGCTGGCCTATGTGAAAGTTTACAAGTTATGCGACCCCTAGATTTTACAAGACAAAAACACTAGTAACGTGAGAAAATATATATATCACAAGTACCCTCGTGATCATCAGCTGATTTTATTGTCCCCGGACAACTCCAACATTCTACAAAATTTTGATGACCAGTACATAGAGTGCAATAATGCAGTAGTGAATCAAGGTAAGTCCTGTACAGTGTTACCAATAATTTCAGCTGATTTTCACGTGTATCAGTATAAACGTCATGCCAATCAACAACATGCCAACATTAATGGCCACCTCAGTATCTTTTCAAAAAAAAAAAAAAATGGCCACCTGAGTTTGCTCATTACATCAACTGAAAATATGTTTTAAAAAATGTGATACCATTGCTACTGTTTCAGTGCAAAAGGAAGCGTTGCGTTTCTAAGATTGTTACACGTATGGGGAACACCAGGGCTACAAAATTTGTGACAATTAACTGTATTGAAGCTTGCTATGTGAATCCGAGAAAAAGAATGGAGTTACTGTAGTTGACGTACGTACCCAGTATGCCAGTGCAAGGCCCAGCAGATCTCAGAGAGGTATATATATATGTGCTGATATCATCCTTCGCTGGTGGTGGAGAGGAGATCGATGGTGCTAATTAACAAGATCTCCGGGGATTATTCGTTTAGGGACCTAAAGTGAATTATTCGTTTATAGAGCTCAGCCAATTGGCACGATCTCCAACTCTCGGCAGGATCTTGGCCATCAGGCCCAATAATACCGGCCTCTTGGGCCTCCTACTTCAGGCCTTGTCATGACAAGCACGTAGTTCAACTATAGGCTGCGTTGTTGCCCTGGCTTGGTAACTAATCCAACCGACACATAAAACAAAGCGACTATTAATTAAAAATTAAATATTTTTTTTAAAAAATAGATTAATATGAGCAACTTAAAAAATACATCGTTAGTAATTTGAAAAGCGTGCGCGTGAAAAACAAGGGGTGAGTTGAGAAATCCAACAAACAAACTCAGCCTAAGGATGAACGTGGACTCATGCCTATCCAATTCAACTCTAGAAGTTAATTCTTTTTAGAATGGAGGATATAGACATGTGATGCATACGATATTTGGAAGTGGATCGTCTGACGTTACGCGTGCAACGTCTGAGGGACGTTGGGCGTCGCTCCTTCGTTCATTCGCATCACACGGAGCTGCTGGGGTGGCCACCAGCGGAAGAGGCAGCGGGTGCTGTGGCATCAGCTGTGGTGTAGGGAGGTGGCCGGAGGGACACAAGTGTGCCATCATGTGCTGCTTCTCATTCTCCGTCATTGTTGTCACCTCTGTTTGCGTGCTCGTGGCATCGTATGCAGGGATGGCACCGCCGTCGCCACCTGGACACTAGGAATTTGATGGACAAGCTTGTCGCGCGGTACCCCTCCCCGAGGTCGCTGGCCACCTTGGCTGTTAAGGTCAAGAAGAAGGATTGGAAGTTGGTGACCGTCGCGGTCCACGGAGAGGACTAAGGAAGAGGGAGTATGCTGCCAGCGGTGGCTGTGGCTGCGACGTGATGTAGCAGCTATTAAAGGAGTTGGAGCAAGCGCCACCAGTGCCGTCGTTTGAGGAGATGACGACATAGGGGGAGCTGCGGCGGCGGTGGACGTCGAGGTAATGGTAGTGCTGCTGCTGCTGTCGTTGCCCGAGTCAGTCTTGCTCGGCCTCAGAGCAGTCGCCTCTCCTCCCCTCTCCCTGCCAAAGCAGGCCACTAAATTTGGTCGTGCGGGCGAGCCCTCTACGACGGTGACAAAGTAGGTGACGCCGTGGTGGTGGATGTGGTCGACCGCGACACAAGGCCAAAACTGCGTGGGGAGTACGGTATGAGTGGAGAGGAGGGAGTTGACCGGCGGTCGGTGCCCTTGTCGATTTCCTCCAATGGCCTCCTCGAGCGACCCCTGGTTCGCCCATATCCGCAGGGGCAGGTATGCCGAGTGGTTGGGGACGTCGTCGAGCTCGGTGCCTCGGTGGAGCGTCCTTCATCTCCGCCTCACCGCGCTTGCTCCTTCCCCTTGAAGCTCGAGCTTCTCCTTCCCTCGGCCCTCGCCACCGCCAGTCTCCCACCACGTTCCTCTCCGCCTCGCCTCACGGCTACCGACTTGATCCCGCCACGTTCCTCTCCGCCCATATCCCCCTTCCTATACTCGAGCTCGGGAGAGGCAACGTGGACACGGCACGGCTCGAGCACGCAGAGGAGACTGGACCGTCGACACTTTGCTCGCCCTCCTTCGGCTCTACCTTGTTGCCGCGGCCTTTCCGATCTCATCTCGCCGGCCGGGTAAGAGGTGGAGAGATGAGAGGATTGTATGCGGTCCCATTGTGTTTTTACTTTTTCCTCGAGGGATTTACATGTGGGCCTTGCCTTTTTTTTTGCGGGGAAAAAAGTGTATTACTCGTTCAAAACGTCCTCACAGACTAGCTGTGAAATGAAATTACAACTTCCTTCCGGCCAAAGCCCAGAAATTGAATCGGCCCTAGCCCTATTAGCTAAAAGGTGGCTAACACCGTTTTGGCTACGATGGATCTTGGTAACCAACACTTCCCTACGCTCCGACAACAGGCGTTTAATCTCCTGGACTAAATTAGCTAATTCAGACAGATCCCTATTCCCTTCCTTCAGAAGATTGACCAGCGAAACACAATCTGTTTCAATCAAGATAGGGCGCATAGTTCACTGCAGGGCCAAAATCAATCCCTCCATGCAAGCTCGGATTTCTGCCTCCAGGGCATTCTTGCAGCTATCCAGGGACTTACATGCTGCAAAAACTGTACTACCACTGTTGTCCCGTAGAATCATACCGATACCTCCCTTCCCACGATCAGCATCAAATGAGCCATCTACATTAAGTTTCATCCAGCCCAGCCTCGGCTTCTCCCAGTGCAAACGGGTCGATGCAGCAGGAGAACCATCTGGTCCTCTTCTTCTAAGCACACTTATAACAGATCTGCTAACAACAATTTTACCTTTTTCCAGATCAGCGTGGGGGTATTCCCTGATTTGGAACAGAATAGCAATATAACTTTCCAGGAATGACTTCCAGAAATTGATGTGAATTGGGACTCTGATTCAATACTGAATGTGATAATAATACTGCCAAATTTTGATACTCTGATTTCTATGAGCATTTGAGAATGTGAACAAGTTAATTGAGTCATTTTAAGACAAAATAAGATTAAGAGTTTCAGATTGCAATGGCAGAAAGTTGACAGGCTTGGACAGTGAATACTCAACATTACAATGTGATTCTTGTTGCTGCATTGGACATCTAAAGCCTGAATATATTTTGTTCCCCAAGTTTCGCTTTCAAGATAGCAAAAGAAAACTAGACATATATATACATCATTGAGTGCTGCCAATTTAAGAGTAAGACTTCGACAGGATTGCCCCAAAACAGGAATGCTTCACCAGGATCTAGCCAAAACAAAATTAACCATACACAAAAAAGTTCTCCTGAATTTTTTGCCCCCAGCTCCATCGTACACGATGGGCCTACACAAAGAAAAGGGAGTAAAAATAGACATATTATATATCACGGTCCAAAGAATATGGACGAAAAATATACTTATTTTAGCTATATACTAGCAAAATGCCCGTGCGTTGCACCGGGTACTAGCGGGGTGACTGAAATTTGATATTAATGATTTACCAAAACACCATAGTATAATTATTAGCATCGGTTATATGTACAGTGAAAAAAAGCCATGTTTGTTTTTTACTGTTAATCTCAATCTCTACTACATCATCCGTGTATGAGTCAGTTTTTCTAAGTTCGTTCGTTTTTTTAAAATACAGCAAGGACTCCTAATTGCATCTCATAATTTTCTAAAAACGTCCAATAAACGACCAATGAAACCACACACAATCCTAAAAAAGTAAAACAAAGCAACAATCAATTCAAACTATATATGCCATTAATTAGATCTCGATTTCAAAGAGATTATGGAAGTTGAACGGAGTCAAACAGAGTTATGGTTCACAAGATATGGATTTCCGAAGTTTGAAGGATTTATAAACCGAGGGGAAGAGTGTCTCGGTGAGGAGATGATTTAGACTTCCAGAGGGGTCTTTGGGTTAAAGAGCGATGTAACTTGGACTTTAGCGGACAAAGAGGACTTCACACGGACTCCTTTAGAGGGATCCATCTCTCGGGATCAGCCGAGGCAAAAAAAGGGAGCCAACACAGACTTGTACAAGGAATCGACTTCATGGGCTTGGACAGAGAAGTAGGGGAGATGATATAGACTTTTAGAGGGAGAGAGTTCAGAGAGGAAGAGTCTAGACTGTGGGTCCCACCCCCTTTCTCTTTCTATTTTCCTTTCCCCTCTCTGTCCGGTCTCATGGCCGGGCCGGCCTTATGGCCATCTATAATCATACTTGTACTATCACAGAATTGGATCCAAACTCGGGTTATTCTCCGGAACATGACTTCATTACTAAAATGCATCGTTGGCTAAAAGATCATCATATATTTATCGGCACATGCAAGCAAAGTAAAAGAATAATCATTGGTTGTTTTTATATATATTTCCATAGCTATTTAGCTGCAATGTATTACCGTCAAAATCTGAAAGAAGCTATTCAGGTGCATGTATTCTCCAGGCTCCTCCTTGTCCAAAGCAACACTATCTTCTGCCACTTGTGTTGCTGCACCAATATGGAGTGTATTTTCCCTAGTTTTTTTGTTCCTTCCAACAAAATAATGTAAAAGGATGAAGAGAACACATGACTGAATAGTAACACGGTATTGCAATATCTGTTTAGAACATACATTCGGACTTTTACCTTTTTATAATTCGTCTGGTTTCAAAATTTGTCTGGTTTCAAAAGTTTAAGGCTATCAAAAGTCTGGTATTATAGGTTTAGAATATTGGACTCTTTCTAGATAAGAAAATTCCATTTAATTTCTTTGTCACTTCCCCACAGGCCTCTGTCCATCATGGGACCCTCATAACAGTAAAGAAATGTCTTTTTTTTAATGTTTTAAGGTTTGAACCTTCTACTTGTGCGCATTTAGCAGAAAAATGTTGAGTGTGGTGTATGTAATGGTTGAGTCTGAATCAAAGAGACACAAAGTGCTCTTATGTCCGAATCTAAGAATGTGCTTTCTATCATTCTCTGGGAGGATGATGGCTGTACTGAGTTGTTTTGTTAATTGTTTTCCCTTCTCCTTTTGCAAATTGTGAAGTAATTAACTGGATGCAACAAAGTTACCTGTTTCGTCCTTTTGTTTTGATTTCATTTTTCTTATTGAAGTGGATTGCACGTACACGAGTAGTCGAGTACAATGTTTTGGAAGGGATCACTGTTCTTCTGTCCCTTGCTTTATAATGCACCCTTCATTTTTTTTGTCTTAAAAAAAAGAATGCACCCATGCATTGAAATGAGATTATGGCAAGCAAACACTCCCAGTAAACATGAAAAAGGTTGTCAAACATTATAGGAATAAAATCTTCTCCAATCTATATATTTGTGCAAAAGAAGACCAAATCCAACAGAAAAGGAGATACGGCATGATATATATATTTGGGAAATAAGGCCAGCATGTTCATTGCTAACAGATGGCGGAAGGCTGTCAACATTTTATAATCTGGTGAATATCCAGATGTATACATTATTAATTTGTTGCACGTACTCAAGCTAAGGTCAACTGTAGAACTGATCCCTTTTTTATGCTTTGCCGTTTTATATTTGTATATTACTCTTCGTTGGTATCTAGGGCTGGACGAAAAACTCGTGGCTCGTTAGCTCGCTCGGCTCGTGTCTGGCTCGGCTCGGCTCGGCTCGGCTCGTTTGAATTTGCTAACGAGCCGAGCTGAGGTTTTATTTCGTTAGCTATAATGAGCCAGCTCGAGCTGGCTCGCGAGCCGCTCACGAGCTAAACGAGCCCAGCCCAAGTAGCCATTCAGTACAAATATATTTACTTGTTATATATTTGAACAAACGTTGCTACACAATGAGTTTTGTGTGTTTTCGTTTACAGAGGTACTTACTTGGGCGAAGGAAAAGAGGGCGAAGGAAAAGAGACCGAGCGTAAGTAATGCATGGATGATCAAAGAAGTTGATTGGGATCAAACCAAGACCTTCTCCAAGTCTACTTCTACCTCACGACATCAATTTTGGTCCATATAAAACAAGAGATAAAGTTTTACACGTTTTGGATTCGGATTCGGGCCTTCTGATAGCATCAACTTAAAACGGACCTAGCCGCTGATTAAGAATGAATTTCAGGGCCCATGAGCACTTGTTGGAAAAGCTTATGGACTCTACTTTCAGATGGTTTTGATTCCACGTCAAAATTCCTACCGAGCTGTCGGGAATATGCAAAACAAGCCACGTATTTCATCCAGTCCGAATCTGATTTGCCCATGAGGGTGTGCGCCCTAGGGCAACCCTAGGACGTCCCTAATCATAATTAATCAGTAGCCGTCATCATTTAGAGTCGGGTTTTGCTTAGATTATTCTGTTAAGAACAGTTTCGCCGCTAGATCGGTTTGTGGAACCCTAAATTCGAGTGCTTAATCATTCATATGCAATTGGGTTGCAATCTATTTTGTTCTTACTTGTGTTCTTTGATTCGCATGCAGGGATTAGCCTTCTCGACGAGGTCAACCGGGTTTCGGCATGTTTGATAACCAAAGGAGACGTGGTGCTGGGATTGCGGGGCTCAATAGCGTGTTCGTTCAGAAGCCGGATCGAGTTGTGTCGCGATTCTGTCCAAATCGACTGTTTATTAATACCTATCGAAAAATCGGGTTCTAACATCACTCATCAATATTTACAAACGTTAAATTTTCAAGCCAGCTGGTCTGCGGTGCTGTCGGGCCTTGCGGGTCCAGCATCCGAATCAAAGAACCAAAACCTGTAATTAGCGTTCTATTTAAGTACAGATTACTAGTAGATCAATTTTCCTTTTTTTTTCTTTTTTCCATAATTAAGCCGAGATATGAGCACTATCCACTTTTCTCCTCTTTATTTTCTTATAAAACTAAATTTAAGGCTTTCAGTTATATTTTTTTGAAAAAACTCTACCCAAAATTTGAAACTTTTAACTCAAATTAAAAAATTTTCAACTCAAAATTTGAAACTGTCAACTCAAATATAAAAGTTTCAAGCCAAATTTTAAAATTTGGACTCCAATTTGAAAATATCCAGCTTAAATTTTGACAACTTCAAAGTTAAGTTTGAAAATTTCAATTTACATTTTAAAAGTTCTAACTTAAATTGTAAATAATTCTAACTCATATATGAAATCATTAATTTGATTTCTGTGTTTAAATCAACAAACGATATGTATAATTCAGGAGAAAAGACTGAAGGCACAAACAAACCAATAGGATAGGAGCAAATGGAGTCGGAGAGAGAGGCTCCTTCGTGCGCGCCACTTATTTTCTCTGGCGCCAACGCGTGGGCGCGCACTAGGAAACCAAAGGAAAACCCCCCTATACTTATTTAGTATATCCTCCGTCTCGTCGTCTCCTCCGCTCCTAGCGCCAAGACGAGTCGCGGCTCAACAGGGAGGGCCGCCGCCGATCTCCATCGAGCGAGCAGAGCAAGGTATCCTGGTGAGCATCCACATCCTCTTTCTTTCTGATTCATCTCTCTCTCTCTTTCTCTTTCTGGGGATCTGGAATTCGCTTGCGTTCGTTAACCCTTGTTCCCACCTGACAATGTACATGCTCAGGAAAACAGGAGACCATCTCTGCACTTGTTATTATCGATTTTGTTATAATTGTGTCCACAAATCTTCTTCGTTTGTTTAGCCCCTTGGATTTCCTTTCAGATTTGTGCAAGCGTTAGTTTGTATGGATTTCTTTCTCTTTCGCCGTTCGCCCGCTGCTCGTAGAGCCGTAGTCCAAACTCAAGACTTTATGATGAGAGACACATACCTCCGAGAGAGGGCTCACCTGGCACCTATATATAGATTTATGCACATCTTTTTTTGGCTTATGAGGAACCATCGAAGTAACAGTATAGTGATTAGAGAGCATAAGTCAAATGGATATGAATATGATTGTTAGTGATTAGGGTTTGTGGTGGAGTTGGCGCGGCAGCGAACCTCGTGTCGTGTGCCGCCCCGGCCTCCACCCTCTGTTTTATATGGTGCAGGGTGACAGGGCCCACCAGTCAATGGGCTGGGCGCCCCCGATAAGGGCGCGTCAAGGTCCGTTGTGCCGTTGGACCGACGGGTGGGAGATCTATCTAACACATTAATGAAGTCAAATTGATATGAATATGATTATTAGCTAGTGCGTAGTTACTTTTTTTCATTACTTAAAATAATAACTCCAATTGGCTTTATGAATGGATTTTTTTTCCAACTGAATTTGCACTGTAAATACGATGATCTTGTAACTTTGAATTTTTACCGTGTAAATATTATGTTTTTACACCACTGTTTTTGGAATCATTTTGTTTTCTGTTTTTCAAGAAAATTGATTTTGTTTTCAAAATGTTTTTTTAATTATTTTGTTCCAAAATAAACAATCATGCTATATTGTTATCCCAGTTTGTTTTCTTTGAGGGTAACACACCAAAATTAGTCACTCGGACTCTTACGGTCATCTACTAATAAATAAGAAATAAAACGGGGAGGGGAGGGGGAGGGGGACCAAACCTAAGTCGAGATACAATTTTTTGAAACACCTCCTTTCGCTAGTCTGTGTGCTACTATGTTTGCCAAACGGCATACCCACCGCAGGTTCAAATCCTGGAAGTCCATCAAAATGGTTTTGAAATTTTGAATCATCACTCCATGGACCGACCTGCTGAACTCCCTTTGTTTCATAATCTTGACAACCTCCAATAAATCAATATATCTCAATTACCAACTTTTCAACTCTGCTGCCCAACCCAATCACTCGCTTACACGCAAGGATTTTTGCGCACGTCGTATCCCCGATTGCTCTGTAAACACGAGCAGCAGCTGCCACCATAAAATCTCCCTAATCATCTCTCATTACCACAGCTGCAGCCCCTCTATTTTCGTTTCCTAAGAAAGTTTCATCCGCATTCACTTTCACCCACCCCTCTTCTGGTTTTCCCAATACTTTGTCAGACGGACTACAGTGCCCATCTTATTTTCTTGGACATTCGCTTATTCCTCTATTTGTGCCACAATTCTCACAGCTACTCCTGTTGGATTCTCTGGCATCTGAGCATGGCGTCGATCATTTCGAGCAGCCCATAAGCTACATAGAGTCACAAAGACTGTAGGTGTTACATGGTATGCTTGATCCATAAGTCTGTCCAACAACCAAAAGGCAAACATTTATAGTTGTTGCATTCATCATTTAGCACCAGGAAGTCGACACCTAGCTTGTCTTCCACCTTACTCCAAATATTTTATAGTCGAAGGCTATCGCTTGTTTATATTTTGGATTCTTTCGGTGGCTGGCCAGGGATTGTCAAGGGGATCTAGGATTATTTTTTTTTGAAATTGAAGGGGATCCAGGATTTTGGTACATTCTTGGTTCATTGTGGTTTTCTAGGCCTTTATAATTTCTTCATTTGATTTTTGATGCTTCTGGTTGTGTTGCATGTCATGACTTAGCATTATTCAAATTGTTCCAGATCATAACACCTATCTTCCCCTTAGATTGATTTCCTGCTATTTTTTGAGTGAAATTTAATTTATTTTCTGTTATTCAAGTGTTCATGTGAATTTTGGGCTTGGTTGTAAATTAATGCGTTTAATTTGTGTCTTCTAGCGCAATTTCAGGCGCCTGTAGGTTTTCATCATCTGGTATCTCAATGTTATCATTAATTTATGTGTAATTTATAATCTTTTCATTAATTTGGAAAAAGGAACAAATGCTACTAAACTTATAATTATACTGATGGACTATGATATATTACCTTGAGATGAGGCCAATTAGTGTCTAACATGCCCATTGCTGAAAGCATTAAAAAACTCCTTGCAAACTGATTATTTTACACTGCATCATACTGCCAAGCAATACTTTAGGATATCAAGATATTCAGGAAATTGTTCGTTTTCTCCTTTGTTATATATTGAGACATAGCCTGTGATATAAGCAAATAATAACATGCATTATTATTCAGGTCTAGATAGGGCGGAACAGTCATGACAGAAGTCCCGTCGAGACCTCTCGAACACCGTCTAAGCTCTGGTAAGTAAAGCAAATAATGGTCACAACCATTTCTTATTGTTTAAAGTGGATTATTAAGCCCTAATACTATCTATTTTTTTTTATTAAAAACTCATTATATTCCCTTCTGTCTCAAAGTATAAACATTATTTTCAGATGAAGTGTATGCCTTTTCCCCAATGACATTCTTCTACTTCACTATCAAAGAATTAATTTCTAACTTAATTGTTCAGAAAATATTTAGAATTTGGTATATTACAATATACATGACTAACTGACATACACGATGTGTCAGCAACCTTAGATGGTCACTATGAAGAGAAGAGGAAATCCAATGTTGAATACTCAGAGGATGAGAAGAAAGCCAAAATCATGTCACTGAAGAAGAAGGCAATGAGTGCTTCACAAAAATTAAGGCATTCAATGAAGAAGGGGAGGAGGAGTAGCAAGGTCATGTCCATCTCAATTGCCGATGAACGTGATCCTGAAGAGGTGCAGGCTGTAGATGCCTTCCGTCAGCTCCTTATACTTGAAGAGTTGCTACCATCTCAGCATGATGATTACCACATGATGCTAAGGTGTATAATCTGAAAATAGCACTTCATGTTGTTATTTAGTTTCAAATGTGAAAACAAGTATTACTAAAATTTGAGATTACACAGGTTTTTGAAGGCAAGAAAGTTTGATGTTGAGAAGGCAAAGCAAATGTGGGCTGACATGTTGCGGTGGAGAAAGGAATTCGGTGCAGATACCATTCTTGAGGTAATTGCATCTATCAAATAGGTTAAGGTTAAACTATATTTGGACTAATCCTTTTATGGTTGATACATACCTTTGTTTATAAGCAGTTGACACATTTTTCTTCAAATTCTATCTCAGGATTTTGAATTTGAAGAAGCTGGCAAGGTGGCAGAATGCTATCCTCAAGGTTATCATGGGGTTGATAAGGAAGGAAGGCCTGTCTACATTGAACGACTTGGACAGATCGATGTCAATAGGCTAATGCAGGTCACCACAATGGATCGTTTTATCAAGAACCATGTTAGGGAGTTTGAGAAGAACTTTGCTGTTAAGTTCCCAGCTTGCTCAATTGCTGCCAAGTGCCACATTGATCAGAGCACAACAATTCTTGATGTGCAAGGGGTGGTATGTATGTGCAATATTTGGATAATTCATTAAATTATTGCACTTTTACTATTTATAATCTAAGAGAAAAATGCATTTTTAGGGGATGAAACAATTCAGCAAAGCTGCAAGAGACCTTATTGGTCAGCTTCAAAAGATTGATGGTGATAACTACCCTGAGGTAATGCCCTCGATGTAAAATATATTGGTTGTAATTCTGCAGAAATTTTGTACTAGATTTATTAATATTCTTACTTCATGTAATTGTTTGCCTAGACACTGTGTCGAATGTTCATCATTAATGCTGGGCCAGGATTCCGACTTCTTTGGAGCACAGTGAAGAGTTTCCTTGACCCAAAGACCACAGCAAAGATTCATGTTAGTGTTCTTCCAATACATTGTCTATGAGTGCTCAACTTGAAGATTGATTATTGATAATCTGTGGCTTCTGTGCATTTCTTTAGGTGTTGGGCAACAAGTACCAGAGCAAGCTTCTTGAGGTGATTGATGCTAGGTAGAACACCCGATGCTCTAAGTTAACCATCATATTTGAAGACAATGTTCACCATTTTAATGTTATTAATTTCCGTTGTCCAGTGAGCTGCCGGAGTTTTTTGGTGGAACTTGCCAATGTGAAGGTGGTTGTATGAAGGCTGACAAGGGCCCCTGGAAGGATGATGAAGTCATGAAGGTGACTGCTCCAATCTGATCCTTTATCCTTGAACAAATTCTTAAATTACAGTTGATAAAGGAAAAGGAACTCAAAATTTCTATGCTATATTATGTTTAGATGGTTCAAAGCGGGGCTGGGTGGTGTGGAAATCTCAATTTGAATCATCTAGAGGCTGAGGAGAAAATGATGATTTGTGAAGATGACACCATGTACACCAAGGTAGCAAAGATATTACCCGCTCTTTGCAGTAACACATTCATATTTAGTATTTCTAAATGCATTTGGATCATAATACTTAGACACTGTTATTTTATTTGTGTAAAATAAAGAAGCAGGAGTCTTTCAAAGATGAAGGGCGCACTTTGTCAAGAAAAATATCTCGTGCCCGAATCGAACATCCTACACTATCGCCTGTTCGTGAGGAACTTCCTCCTATGATGCTTCCTGTGAGTTACGCTTTATCTCCGATGAATTTCCACTATTGTTCTAGAAAAAGAAATGCCACTATTGTCCTACTAACAATGACATCTTTGTACTTTAACAAATTTGTAGTGTTTTTTCTTTGCGCAAACAAAATTGTAGTTAGTGTTGAACCATACGGCTAAAAGGATTTCTCATGCCTTGTGGATGAAACACCAGAATGAAAAAAAAATGAGTCTCAACTTATAAGCTTAAGCGGGTTCGTTACTTGATAATGCAGTTGATAAGCACGGACAAGTAACTTCATGATGATATTTCATTTCCAGGGAAAGTGTAAAACCTCAATTTTTCCCAAGATTAGTCATCATATAAATTTTCATTCTTGTGGTGTATTGGTTCACATATTTCTTTTATAAATTCCCAAGCTTAGTCCTAATATAGAAGGAGTTTTTGTAATGCAGACCCCAAGATCACCTTATTCTTGTGATGTTCCAATGGTGGAGAAGGCCATAGATGCCATTTGCCAGAGTAAGGGATCACGAGATGAGAATGTCGCAATAACCAAAGGTTAACCATTAAACAATCTTGTGACCTAATATTATTACTCTTTAGTTAGTCTTTAACTGACAGATTGGACAATCCTTTTCTTGTAGCCATTGTAAATGCCTCTAACGGATCCAACCCTCCACTCTTTGGGGGTGTCATGGCTCTTGTCATGAGCATTGCAACAATGCTCCGTGTTAGCCGCAACATGCCAAAGAAGGTACTTGGTGCTACCCTTGGGGCACAAAGTACATCCAAAATCCAAGCACAACAGCTATCCAAGATATCAATGGAGGCTGTGTCAGCAGCTGAATATGCTTCTTCTACAAAGCGCCTATCTGATATCGAGGAGAAGGTCATTGCGATTCTCACCAAGCCTGCAGAAATGCCAGCTGATAAGGAGGAGATGCTAAAGACTGCCGTCAGCCGTGTTAGTGCATTGGAGGAGGAACTTGCCGCGACCAAGAAGGTGAGTTTGTTTGCACCTTACTGATGATAAGAACATTATTATTACATTACCAAAGTTTCTGTTTTAATTCCTGTGTATACATCTTAATCCTATAGATCGGTATTATTAAATGTCTTGAGACTAACAAATTATATGTTGTTCTACTATTCTTACTAAACCATTTCTAAAACACGCCTGTTATATGTTCTTTTAGGCCTTGCAGGAGACTCTTGAGCGACAAGAGGAGATCATGGCATACATTGAGAAGAAAAAGAAGAAGAAAAGCAAGGTAACCCAAAAAAAAGGGAAAGTAAAAGGCATCCTTTTGCTGTAGTACTGTTGTGACCCTTAACTACTAAACATTTTTCCCCTTGTCACTGACCCGTGCACTAAAATATATGAGATTTCCACCAAATAATTTGTGTTGCTTGTTCTATTTATGAACTCATCTACTATATATTTATGCTCAAAAAAAGTTTTCCCTTCCTATTCTTTGATTTCATAAAGTTAACATTGCCACTGAAATTTCACTTGCAGCGTTTGTTTCGTTGGTAATATGCAAAGAACAAATGCCATGGGTTTGATGAAGAGGTGATGTTTTCATCGTTGGCAAAGGATGATTCCAAGTGTAACATATAATGTTCATTTATTCTTTTTCCTATGTTGCTACAATTGATTAATCTGAGCTTATTGGCCTTAATATAAATTTTTGCACAGTGCGGGTGCGGTGATGACAATTTGCTTTTTGATGTTGTCATATTATGGATGAACCTTATGAGTGTTAAGAAACTTTATAGATTTAAAGCTCTTCAATATATTCTAATTGCTACATCAACCATTAATTTGAAGAAGACAAACGCTGAGATGAGTAGATTATTTGGTTATTTTACAAACATTTCCCTTCTTAATACATACATAGATAAATCCGTAAACGCACGGAGTATCGTATTTATATTTCCGTAGGGAAGACTGTGTTGTAACGATATAGTAGGAGGGAGGAATCTCTTCTAGCGGGGATTTCCGGCGCCATTGGCAGTTTTCGGGGCTTGCAAGCGCCATTGGCAGTTTTTGGTACCTGTCCAACTTGGGGTGGCACATTGGGGCGGGGATGCGTCACTGGTCGGTGGGGAGGCGACCGGGTGAGCTTGTACATGTATAGTACCTATAGCACCGCAGGGAGGAAAATAGGAGAACATAGGTGGATAAATAGTTTTTAAAAAAGATAGGAGCAGAAATCATGCATGATCTGGACCGTCCTAGAGTATAGATGGCCATGAGGCCCGCCCGGCATGGCCCGGCCCAAGCATGGCTAGGCACGGCCCACCAGCGATCGGGCTGGTACGGCTCGGTCGGCACTTCGTGCCGGGCTATGCGGCCCATGGGCTGCAACTCCGGCCTAGGCACGCTCCACCAACAGTTGGGTCATGCCGTGCCGGCCTGAAGGCACGGGTGGCCCTCGTGCCTTTTTAAAATAAGATTATTTTCCATCCCTCCTCTTTGGGCCGACACACACACACATATATATATACTAAAATAAGTCTATTTTACATCTCTATTCTTTAGACCGTGACATATAAATATGTCTATTTTTACTCATTATTTGTGTGCTGAGCCTGGCCTGCGTGTAGCGTGCCGGTGGGGAAGCCAGGCACGGCCCGATGATCGGGCCGGGCCAGCACGGGCACGACTCCTGTTGGGCCTTGGGCCTTATTGCCATCTATATTTCTGAGTACTTCACGTGACTGATAACTAAATATTACCAACATCGTGTGCATGTAAGTTCCACGAATGAAATTAATTACTTAAGTAGCAAATAATTAACAACACGATTAATTAATTAACAGCATATGTAACAAATTGATAAAATTATTATATGGTGGCACATATATAAGTGCATTATAAAGTACATATTTGGAGATCGATCGAGATCAGGCGTAGCTATTTCACGGAGAAATGCATCGGCATGGTGAGCCGTGACACAGCTGCCAGCACCCTGGCTCCTTCATCTTCCTCCCCTTGCCATGGCAGACACACCACGCACATCGGCCGCACCCCACTCTGCTCGAACGTCGTCATCACCCTCGCCGTCCTCCCGCCGCCGAAATCCACCGCCTCGAACCGATGTTCCCAGCACGTCACCAGCAGCACGCCTCGTACGCCCAGTCACCTGCTCCTTGGTGAGATCACCGATGACGTCCCCCTTTTCAACCTCTCCGCTATCTCCTCCTTGGCGCGCCTGATCGCCCTCCCACCTCCATCATGTCGCCGCCCGCCACCGCGCCGCTCCTCGCCACGGCCATGTGAGCGGTGATGCAGTTGCCGTAGTACCGTCCCTTGACGCCGATGTACTTGCGAGAGTTCACCGTGATGGCGAGCACGGTGGGGGCGTCGGGGTCGGACATCACCACGCGGGTGCGGCACCGCCACAGCGCGGCGGCCACCGCCTCGACACGGTGCACGACGGACCTCGGATGCCGTTGATCATCCTCGACGGGATGGTGATGCTGTGCAATGCGAGTTTCGTCGGCGGTTGGCGCCGTACAATGAATTGCTTGGCGGCCATGAGTAAGGAAGGAGGCAAGACCATAGCCTGTATCGACTCGTCGCATCTGACTGGTATGACGGACGTGGTCGGAAGCCCGCGGGCGAGCTCCCCGACGGCTGGAGAGAACTGCGCGATCCCGAAACCGTCGGCCGCGCCATGGTTCCACGTCACGCCGACGACGAAGCCACCGCAGGCGAAGGCGGTGACCTGCATCAGGACAAGAGGGTCGGCGCGCCCGAAGCCGTTGGCCGGGTAGTCGACGATGAGCTCCCGTGAACAGCCGTTGCAGCGTCAGGTGACGCGGCCGTCGATGTCAAGCATGAGCTGCTTGATGGTGCAGTTGGCGGCGCGCGGCGACGAAGGTCACGCCTTCGCCGGTGCAGTCGATGTGCACGTCGTCGTTACCTCTCGCCGGCGGCGAGGTGGCCGGCGAGAGGGTAGTAGTGGAGCAGTGCAGCGGAGAGGCCCCTCCTGATGGTCTCCACGGGCTCATGGATCGGATGCTCAAACACCTGCAACACTACCTCCGGTAAGATGGCAAAGGCCTGTCCAAGGCGACAATATGATCTTGCGATTTGCCGCCGCCGTCGTCACCGGCTCCGATGGCCGGACGATCTAAGGCGGCGACTTGTGCACCACAATGCACATCCTCGATCGATTCTCTCTTAGCCTGTGATCGATATATGCACTATGCGAGCGACGAGGTGAGGATGTTGTACGTGCAAATCCGTGCATTTTCATTTATATATGTAGATTCTGGTGTGTGGTGACACGCAGTAAACTGTCTTCTAATATTGTGCACATGGGACTTTTTATGGAGTAACTAAAATAAGGCTAAGATTAATACGAGTCATCATGCAATTTGTGTGAGGTTAATAGTCAATTGTAAGTGGACTGATAAAAAAACGCTAGAAATTCGCGCAATTGCATGTGGTCAGCTCTAAAGTGCTTTTTTTTATGATTTTTGATAATAGTTTTGTGTGCAAATCTAGAAGAGACATGATTGCGCTGACAAAATTACTACTCACTATGCTCTACGCCGGCCCATGTCATCAGTGATGGGCCAAACCATCATTTCTAACGATGAGACCCTCATCAGAGATGAGTGGTCAGTGATGACTCTCCCTCATCTCTGACAGGCCTTTGTCCGTCAATAGTGACTATCACCTCTGACGGTGCCGAACAAAAGACCCGTAAAAGGGTGAGTCCTGACCTCCTTGATCTGACGATGTTGCCCCCATCAAAGGTAAGTTCGTTTTGTCACCCGTATGTGATTGAGATATTTCAGAATATACCATCCAACTTATAGCATTTCAGGGTTTACCATCCAATTCACGTGTCTTCTAGAATCTTGCCATCACAAGAGTGAATTTTGTTCATTTCATGCCATTCCGTCCATCTGAACCGGCGCGCATCCATCCATCTGTTGCCACATCCTCTGTCCCTCGCCATTGCTCGTCGCCACCTTCCGGTCATCCAACCTCGTCACGCTCCCATGCTCCTGCCACATAAGGGGGACGGTTCTTGGCGCACATGTCGGAGGAGCTCAGTCATCGCCGCACATGTTCGCCACCACCGTGTCCAGCCGCTGCCACTGTGTGGACCACACGACCAATGCACTATGCAGACGAGCTCCTCGCTGCCCTCCCGTTTGAGAGAGAGATAGAGAAATTGAATGAGTTCCTCGCTGCCAATTGCGTTCAGTACGGCTGAGCTTGTAGATGAGCAATGGAATCGCTTCACTAATGGAGCTTGTGGTTGAGATTACCGAGGTCGGGGAACGAACATGGAGCATGGGGATGGGCCGGACGGCAACGAATGACGACGGCAGCGAACGAGCTCAGGTATGGCTCTAGCAGTGACGGAGCGCGAGCTTCGGGGATGGCGACCGAGCTTGAGGACGGCGCGCGAATGGCACACGCGGTGGAAGAGCTTGGTAACGGTGCTAGCAGCGATGGTGGCAACGGGATGCAAGCTCGGGATGGTGGACAACGCGAATGGCGATGGCGCGGATGAGCTCAGGTACAGGTGCCTAGAGGCGACGGCGGCGCAGTCATGGACGGCGCGGACAGGCAGACGGATGGGTGGATGGCGTTGCTGCTTCGGATGGACCGGAGTGGCATGAAATGAAGAAATTTCGCTCTCTGCCGATGGCAGGTTCTAAAGTACACGCGAATTGAATGGCAAGTTCTGATAAGGCTGTGAATTGGGTGGCATATACTGAAAAGTTCATACAGGAAACGGTGCACTCAACACAACCGTCAAACTGTTGTAATTCACCGGTGAATAAAAACAAAACAAATTGTAACAACAAAATCACTCACAAGAATCCTTAGAGACAAAATCCACATGAAAGAAATCACAGGGGAATATCAATCATCACAATCACACATTGGACACTGTATGGACTCATCAGCTCACAAGAATCAGCCAAGACAAAAAGTCAAAGAAGAACCAATGCAGAGCAGCATAGTCCGCACGACTAACACCACAACACAGGTAGTAATCTGTCGGAAACAAAAAGACTATGCTAGCACTCAGTCTGCCAGTGAAATATCGTGGGCACAATGTCTGCGTTAGGAGTAGCAATCATAGGCGAGGTCGTCGACGAGCTGAAGGTGGGGGGGCGTGGTACATGGTCGCTGTAAGTTTTCACACGGAGTTGAACAAACAAGCTTGGTCCGGCGACAAGACCTTGGGGACAGAGGCAAATAGCTCGGGGATTTCAGTCTGGTGATCCCCATTCACCTGGAGGGCCGGATCTGGCCAAGTAGGGAACAAGGCGACTGGCAGTGACAGTTGGCGAAGGGCGCAAGAACTTGGCCTGGAATGAGGCGTGCGCAGAGCTCTGAGATGGAAGAGTGACACTAACGCATCCGGGGTGGATACGAGGCAGAGACAATGGCACAGCAGCCGCTGGCGCTCAAAGTCGCCCAAGGTTGGGGAGCCGGAATCCGCGCAGCTAATTCCACCATCACCACCAGATCCGTGCACATTCATCATGAATGTTGCCGGATCTAGTCACCTCGAGCTCGGGATCCACATGCGGAGATGGAGCCGACCGGCGAGGTGTGTGCATCAGGCAGAGAAGACCACAGCGGAGATGGAGGCGAAGAGGACGGCGAACCCTGCGCGCATCAGCCACTGCCGCATGCCCTTCTCCTACCTCTCTCCCCTCCCCGCGCAACCGCTGGTGCTGGCATTCTCCGCCACGCACCCTTCCGTTTTTTCCTCAACATCCTCCACGATCGCTAGTGCATCTTGCACGCCATGCCCCCTTGCGGCCATAGAGTCCGCGCCCGGAACTTGCCGGGCGCCGCCTGCCTCTGATCCCCTTGTTGTCTAAGAGAGAGGGAGAGAGAGAGGAGTTGGGAACAGGGGTGCCAACACAGCCTAAAGAGGAGATTTTGAACATATAAAGATCACCTCCGAAGTGCCACAAGAAAACCATGCCGCTTTTTAATACGAATGATAAACGAATATACGCATGAATTCTATACACTAATTTTGAATCACTTTTTTTCTGGAACTAGAAATAACAATAAAGTTGGTTCTATCATTACAAATTTGAAAAACATTTGTTTAGTATATAAGCGTTGAAAAGAATTCAATAAGAATGTACTCCCTTCAATTCGTTCAAAAATAGCCATATTAGAAGAAGAGTTCCTTTCAGTCATGCATCAGTGGGTTAAATTTGATTTTAAATTTCTTAGATTACTCTCGGCATCTGTACACCTGAATTTGGCTGACAATGTATTAATTTAAGAGGCATTGGCATTAAGTGCCCACTGAAATTCGGTATAATTGGTGCTACAGATTTGAATCCTATTGGAAACAGAGAGAGTATTTAACAAATAATTTAAACTTTTTAAACCACAAAATATATAAAATAATAGTAGTTCATTGTCAGTGTTATGGATAACGGCATACCTAATAATCTTATGTTTAGGCTTGCGGGACCTCACCATATACCAAGTTTTTTATGGAATCATAACTCATAATATGGAAGTGTTTCGGATAAGAAGATAAGCAACGTTCTACATGAAAGCTAGACAATGAATAGTCAGATCGTATCCATACTTTGGTCTATCTGGTTCCTACTTGGCACAGGGATATCTGTAGGTATTAATCCAAGACATCCTAGAGGAGAAGGGGCCCCAGTGCAGAATAAGACACTAATACGAGCGCCGCCAGACACGAATCACCGAGAATAAGTCTAGACATACCCAATTCTGGTACCTACAAGATGCCGACAAGAGGCCATGCTAGCACTATCTCTGATCTCATCGAGTTTCGAATTTCGAGGAAGGAAGACTATCCCGTCGTCGACTCACGTGTGTCTGTTCCAGTGCGGACGATAAGTTCACAATTAGCTAGATAGGGACTGTTGCCAATTGTGTACGTTTTGTTTTATTCGCTGATCGATAAGAGCAAAACTCGTGGCTTGTGGCCACATGAGTAGAGGCTTTAACCTTACAGATAAGGGTCTTGAACCTGTATAAACATCCTTGTCTCCGTCTTTTTTACCTTATCTCATATATGCCGCTGGTACCATGATCCGCCAGCACTTTTGCAATACCATAGGTCCTGATCTAGCTCCGCCGACAGTATGGCCACGCCAGGTAGGGGATCGCGACTACGGTATTTAAAATTAATTAACAGCTATAAATAACAAATTTAGTTGATTATAAATATTAGTATTGATGGCACATATATAAAGTGTACGTTGATGATAAGTACATACCCCTCTGTTAAAAAATAAAAACAATCCAACTACTTCCCCGTTTATAATATAAGACTTTCTAACATTGGTCCATATTGTTAATATGTAGTGTTAATGAATCTAGACATTATGAAACGGAGGAAGTACTCATCTAGAGTATGCGTGTTCAGGTTTATGCTAGGGTTTGTCTTTTTTTTCTTGGGACCAGAGTTTGCATATCTTTGCAGATCGAGATCAGAGCGGTAGCTATTTTCACGGGAGAAAAGCATCGGCTTGGTGAGGCGTGACACAGCCGGACAGCACCCTGGCTCTTCCTCTTGCCTGCCCCTTGCCATGGCAAGACACACCCCCAAACAGGCGGCCGCACGCCACTCTGCTCGAGTCGTCATCACCCTCGGCCGTCCCCTTCCGGCGCCCTGAAATTCCACCGCCTCCGAAGGCCGATTGTTTCGCCAGCACGTTCACGGCAGCAACGCTCTCCGTACCCACCGCCCAGCTGCCCCTTGCTGACTCGCGATGCGTCCTCCCTTCTTCACCGCTCGGTATCTCCTCCTTGGCGCGCCTTATCGTCCTCACTCTACCTCCATCATGTTGCCGTCCGCCACCTACGCCGCTCCCTCGCCACGGCATGCTGCACGGTGGCGGCAGTTGCCGTAGTACCCGTCCTTCGGACGCCCATGTACCCTGCGAGTGTTCACCGTGATGGCGAAGCACGGTGGGGCATCGGGGTCGGATCACACCACAGCGGTGCGGCAACCGCCACATCAACGCCGCACCGCCTCGAACACGGTTTGCACGTCGGCGTCGGGCTCGGCGCCGTTGGATCACCCTCGCAGGGATGCTGATGCGTGCTGGGCGAGCGTCCCGTCGCTGACGCCGAAGCATGAAATTGCTT
>CM020187.1:1042758-1061069 GCA_009805545.1 Oryza longistaminata | reverse complement strand
ATTTATTTAACTTTTGTTTTTTAAAAAAATTTGTGTGGTGTACTGTAGTATAGGGGGAGGCGGGACAAACCGATCACTGGGCGATCGCTAGATCGCCCTGGCGATCGATCGCCCATTAGCCTCCCCCGTGACTATCACCTCTGACGGCGCCGAATAAAAGACCCGTAAAAGGTGAGTCTGACCTCCTTGATCTGACGATGTTGCCACCCATCAAAGGTAAGTTCGTTTTGTCACCCGTATGTGAATTGAGATATTTCAGAATATACCATCCAACTTATAGCACTTTCAGGGTTTACCATCCAATTCACGTGTCTTCTAGAATCTTGCCATCACAAGAGTGAATTTTGTTCATTTCATGCCATTCCGTCGATCTGAACCGGCGCCATCCATCCATCCGTTGCCACATCCTCTGTCCCTCGCCATTGCTCGTCGCCACCTTCCGGTCATCCAACCTCGTCACGCTCCCATGCTCCTGCCACATAAGAGGGGACGGTTCTTGGCGCACATGTCGGAGGAGCTCAGTCATCGCCGCACATGTTCGCCACCACCGTGTCCAGCCGCTGCCACTGTGTGGACCACACGACCAATGCACTATGCCAGACGAGCTCCTCGCTGACCTCCCGTTTGAGAGAGAGATAGAGAAATTGAATGAGTTCCTCGCTGCCAATTGCGTTCAGTACGGCTGAGCTTGTAGATGAGCAATGGAATCGCTTCACTAATGGAGCTTGTGGTTGAGATTACCGAGGTCGGGGACGACAACGGAGCATGGGGATGGGCGGACGGCACGAATGACGACGGCAGCGAACGAGCTCAGGTATGGCTCTAGCAGTGACGGGACGCGAGCTCGGGGATGGCGACCGAGCTTGAGGACGGCGCGAATGGCAACGGCGGTGGAAGAGCTTGGTACGGTGCTAGCAGCGATGGTGGCAACGGGATGCAAGCTCGGGGATGGTGGACAACGCGAATGGCGATGGCGGCGGATGAGCTCAGGTACGGTGCTAGAGGCGATGGCGGCGGCAGTCATGGACGGCGCGGACAGGCAGACGGATGGGTGGATGGCGTTGCTTCGGATGGACGGAGTGGCATGAAATGAAGGAATTCGCTCTCCCGATGGCAGGTTCTAAAGTACACGCGAATTGAATGGCAAGTTCTGATAAGGCTGTGAATTGGGTGGCATATACTGAAAGTTCATACAGGAAACGGGTGCACTCAACACCAACCGTCACTGTTGTAATTCACCGGTGAAAAAAACAAAACAAATTGTAACACAAATCACTCACAAGAATCTCTTAGAGACAAAAATCACATGAAAAATCACAGGGGATATCAATCATCACAATCACACATTGACACTGTATGGACTCATCACTCACAAGAATCAGCAAGAACAAAAAAGTCACAAGAAGAACATGGCAGAGCAGCATAGTCGCACACTACACCACAACAGGTAGTAATCTGTCAGAAAAAAAAAAGACTATTGCTAGCACTCAGTCTGCTAGTAAATATCGTGGCAAAATGTCTGCCGTTGGAGTAGCATCACAGGCGAGGTCGTCGACGAGCTGATAGTGGGGGCGGTGGACATGGTCGCTGTAGTCTTCACGGAGTTGAACAACAAGCTTGGTCCGGCGACAACGACCTTGGGACAGAGGCAAATAGCTCGGGGATTTCAGATCTGGTGAGGGGCACCTGGAGGCTGGATCTGGCACGTCAGGGAGCGAGGGCGGCTGGCAGTGACATTGGGGCGGAGGCCAGAACTTGGCCTGGATGAGGCGGTGGCCAGAGCTCGACGGTGGAGAGTGGACACTAACGATCGGGGTGGACGAGATGAGGAGACAATGGCAACAGCAGCCGCTGGCGCTCAAGGTCCCCAAGGTTGGGGAGGCCGAATCCGCCAGCTAATTCCACCACCACCACCAGATCCGTGCACAGTCATCATGAATGTTGCCGGATCTAGTCACCTTGAGCTCGGGATCCACCAGCGGAGATGGAGCCGACGGCGGAGGTGGTGCATCAAGGCAGAGAAGACCAAGCGGAGATGGAGGCGAAGAGGACGGCGAACTCTCGCGCATCTGCCACTGCCATCCCCTTCTCTACCTCTCTCCCCGTCCCCGCGCACCCGCTGGTGCTGCCATTCTCCCCACGCACCCTCCGTTGTTTTCCTCAACATCCCCACGAATCCGCTAGTGCCACTATGCACCCATGCCCCCCTTGTGGCCATAGTCCGCGCCCGAACTTGCCGCGCCGCCTGCCTCTGTCCCCTTGTTGTCTAAGAGAGAGATAGAGAGAGAGGAGTTGGGAACAGGGGTGCCGAACACAGCCTAAAGAAGGAGAATTTGAACATATAAGATCATCTCCGAGAGGTGCCACAAGAAAACCAATGCCCTTTTCAATAGCAAAGATAAACAGGAATATTACCATGAATTCTATACACTATTTTGATCACTTTTTTTCTGAACTACAAATAAAATAAAATTGTTCTATCATTACAAATTTGAAAACATTTGTTTAGTATATAACGTTGAAAAGAAATTAATAAGAATGTACTCCCTTCAATTCGTTCCAAAATATAAGCATATCTAGAAGAAGAGTTCCTTTCAGTCATCATAGTGGTTAAATTTTGATTTTTAAATTTCTTAGATTACTCTCCCATACACCTGATTGGCTGACAATGTATTAATTTAAGAGCATTGGCCATTAGTGCCCCTGAAATTCGTATATTGTGCTACAGATTTTGAATCCTATTTGGAAACAGAGAGAGTATTTAACAAATAATTAAACTTTTACTACAAATAGTATAAATAATAGTAGTTCATTGTCAGTGTTATGGATAAGGCATACCTAATAATCTTGTGTTAGGCTTGGCGGGACCCACCATATACCAAGTTTTTTATGGAATCATAACTCATATATGGAAGGTGTTTCGGATAAGAAAGAAGAAGCAACGTTCTACATGAAAGCTACAAGGAATAGTCAGATCGTATCCATACTTGTCTATCTGGTTCTACTTGCACAAGGGATATCTGTAGGTATTAATCCAAGACACCCTAGGAGGAGAAGGGGGACGCCCAGTCAGAATAGACACTAATACACGCCGCCAGACATCGACATCAGAGATAAGTCTAGACATACCCAATCTGGTACCACAGATGCCGACAAGAGGCATCTAGCACTATCTCTGATCTCGTCGAGTTCGTATTCGAGGAGGAAGACTATCCCGTCGTCGACTACGTGTGCTGTTCCATGCTGACAAGTCAACAATTACTAGATAGGCTTTGCCAAATGTTGTACTTTTGTTATTCTGATGAATAAGAGCAACACCGGCTTTGGCCACCATGAGTAGGGCTATTACCTTACAGATAAGGGGTCCGAACCTGTATAAAAATCCTTGTCTCCGTCTTTTTTACCTTAATCTCGTATATGCCCTGGTACCAATGATCCCCACACTTTGCAAATACCATAGTCCTGATCTACTCCGCCGACAACGGCACGCCAGGTAGGGGATCGCGACTACGGTATTTAATTAATTAACAGCATATAATAACAAATTTAAGTTGATAAAATTATTATATGATGGCACATATATATAAGTGTATTATAAAGTACATACCCCTCTGTTAAAAAAAAACCAATCCCAACTACTTCCTCCGTTTTATAATATAAGACTTTCTAGCATTGTCCATATTCATATAGATGTTAATGAATCTAGACATTATGAAACGGAGGAAGTACCACTGGTGGAGAATAGCCTGCAACTCTCTGCGAGCTGATCGATGTAGCACGTAGAAATCCATGGATTTTCATTTATAAGTAGATGATGGTGCAAATTGGGATTTTTTTTATCGAGTAAAAATTATTGCCGGGACGTGTATTATATATACTCCATAAATATAAAATATATACAGAAGTCTAAAACCCAGCTTCCGAGGCACATGCATCGATTCTAGGGAGGTTCTAACCACCAAACACCACCAACTCAAATAAGATTAATACGAGTCAATCCTGCAATGTGTATGAAGGTTAATAATCAGCTGTAAAGTGGACTGATAAAAACACAAGCCACTCGCGCAATTTGCATAAGGTCAGCTCTAAAGTGTTTTTTTTAATGATACTTGATATATAATAGTTTGTGTGCAAGTCTAGAAGAGATTGCGCTGATAAACATACTACTCACTATGTACTGTTAATTGTTATCCTACACAGCGCTGCAGCACCCAAAGATCAAACTACTGGCAATTGGCAAAGCTACAACATCATCAACTACATCAGGTTATCAGGCCCGACGATCTCCATGACGATCCACACTCCCCTAGAGTTCGACACCTATAGGGAATCCACTCCCCTCTTTATCCACGCGCACGCTTTTCAAAATGTTAAACGGTGCGTTTTTTAATAAACAAGTTGCTTAAAAAAATCATATAGATTCATTTTTCAAAACACTATTAAAAAAGACACATACAAGTCGACACTATTGGTGCCGGAACATCTAAAACCGATAATTATAGTGCTTTTCCCCTTCAAAAAATAAAAAATAAAATAAAACCGACACCATGTATATACTATAGGTGTGAGAGGGAGAGAGTGAGAGGAGGAGAGGGGGGCGAGTGGATAAGGAGATGGTGGCGCTCGGCACCAACGAAAGATGGTGGCACCAACGGGGAGTGGATTATGGAAAACGCGATGGAGTGGCATGGATCCAATTTCCCTAAATTTCATTGGTAACCAGCCGATATCACGAATAGTAGTGGTTTTTTCTAATTTGGCATATTTGTAGTGGCATGGATCCAATTAACCCTAAAAACAATAGCTAGCTATACTACAAGAGCTTAGGCCTTCTATGACTAATTAATTGTGACAATTACAGCCTTTTTCTTGTCATTGTACCCCTTCTATGACACACTAGTGACAAAATAGCTATAGTCATTGAATCCCTGCCATTATATATCCTCCTTCTATGACTAATAGACCCAATTGTCATTAATCGTAGTGACAATTGCATGCTTGTCACTGGTCTATGACAATGGTATTTGTCACTATATTTTTCATAATACATTAGATGGGATGCTGACAAGTGTCTAGTCATCTGACGTGGCATATGACGTGGTGTGTGACATGGCATGTGGAATATGACAAAAATAATTGTCACGAAAACGAATTTGGCCCATTTATAACATGGGCTGGTTTTACAATTATAATTCAGATAAGCCTAACTAGCCCATGGGCCAGCCAACCAATTTTGGCCCATTTCTCAACAGCCTTTTTATTTTTTTCATGTAAGCCCAGTACTATTTCAGCCCATTTTACAGCTGATATTGCAGCCCAAGCTCATTTAAAGAATCATCATAAATAATAAACAACTTACAATTTTATAACAAAAATAATTAGACATCCAAACAGATCATTTCCTCCAAAATTAATGGTTCACACAGCCATATAATTGTACACACAATAGTTTCAAACATTCACCATCCATACAAATGAATCGCTACAAAATACGTCCACCAAAGTCCTACAAGTCCAACAGATCACTAGGTCACTAATCAGTAATACCAAACATACATCCATCAAAATCATTCTAGTCAAGGCAACAGCAGATGGCAACTTCCAATCATCGCCTGTTCACCAACTACAGCAACCACTCCACTTACAGTTTCAGTCATGGCAACAATAGCATACACAAGTTTTTGTCATCACGAGATCACTAACAGAAACAACCACACTCCAGTCCAGTCATGCCAAAAGCAAAAAACGTGGTGTCAAACTCCAGTCACAGTCACACCAAACTCCATTCACAGATCACCAAAATGAGTCCAACAGCCTGCAAAGAACAGTGTGTTAGGAATTAACACTAGTAAGAAATAAACACAAAGCTCAACAATCTAGTAGTCCCTAGGGGCAGCAACCTTTCGGAAATTATATTCGCCAGTGGTTTTATTTATTCAGCCTCATGAGTCCTGGAACTATAGAAAGTCATTGTAGTAGAGATTTTGATTCCAAACAGTACCTAAGTTCATTTGATTCCAGTATCTAACTATATCATACAATACTACTGATAGTATCAAAAAAAATGAGAGGCCCAAGAACAAGAAACAGAAACTGCATTATGTCATAAGAGGCATATCACAAGATGAAGATGTGTACCTGAGCGCAGCCAAGTCAAGGAGGAGTGATCTGATGAGTGACCTGAGTCTGTCCAAATGCTATCATCTGTCGAATGAGGTTCTGAGTATCTACTGCTGCCTTCTGAGTATCTGTTATTGCCTTCATTAGGTTCTCAATCTCCTCAGCTTGTTTCTGAGCTTTTGTCATGAACTATTGTCACAAAGAATGGGAAAGGCACATAGTGACATTTGTTTATGACTAAATTACAACTTAGTCACAAACGCTTGTCATCCAAAGAAAAATTGTCATAAACGCATCACTACTGTGACTAAAATGTGTTTTGTCAAATGAAATTTTTCATAGAAGGCCAAATTTCTTGTAGTGGCATTCACGCAATTTGCATGAGGTCAGCTCTAAAGTTGGTTTTCTTAATCAGTACATGATAATAGTCTGTGTGCAAGTCTAGAAGATCTTAGCTACTATGTGTTTGTATTTCTTAACGACATTACTAGAAATATAATTCTCAGCAATGGCGTAGAAACACTATTGGTATATTGTGGTTACAGACTTCATCCGCAAGCGCACGAATATACCATTGTAGCATTTCACCTGAGAGTATTCCAAGGGTATCGTATTTATTTAATCCCGTGGGAAGATTATAATAGAGAGAACTATACTAATAATTTATATATTACTTATAATAATCAAAGTCTAAGCAGGGGTTAAGATTATGAAAAGGGTAGAATGACACACAACAAGAGAATTATATACTCTCATAATAAATTATCTAAGCTAAGTGGGAAGAGAATAGAAAGAATCTATTCCTATACTTCTAATATACATACATCCAAGTTATACGATTACTTAGCTAATATCCTCTTTCCAATGCCCTCTTGGTGCTTCGAGAAGCCACCCCAGATTGCCAAGTTTCTTACGACAATCCGTCGTAACCATCTAACCGGGGCTAAATACGGAGGACTACCCTCTCTAGGAAAGTAACTTAGGACTATATACACGCGCGGAGGAATACCCGTATTGAGCTATCACCATCAGCGGCCCACCTCGACGTATTCGCAGCATATAACCCCAAATAACGATATCCAGTAATCTAAACACCACACTTAAATTACCAAATACTACTCTAATATCATCGTCATGACATAGAAAAATGGTACGCACGATCATTATACCCACACCATTGCATTTCCCAGATAAGCTAGCATCATAATCAATATATTTTGAATGTATGATAAAGTTGGTACTCATATATTCGGAAAGTAGTACAATACCAAAGTAGTATAAAGAAGAATATTCTAATAAAAGTATAAGTCTTACAAAAGAAAGTAAAGCTACTAGAGCCATATCCGAATTCCTCCGAAGACTTCTCGGACTAAGACTCCTATTCTATTCCTACTCCACTAGCTTGAGAGCACTACTAAACTAGAGAGAGAGCTTGATTCTTCTTGCTTGAGGTGTGTGAAGAAATGGAGGGAGTGAGGGGTTTATATAGGCTGGTAATGACGGTTATGACGGTTGGAAAGGTCGGTAATACCCTCCAACCGTCATTGGGGATCAATCCCAGCTGTCTAGCCAAACCCTGCATCCATCGGCGCTACGGCTGGTTCGGCCGAACCCTGGGCTAGCCCAACCGGCCCAGTTCTTGGCAGGTGGCCTCCCCGTTTGCTCCTCTCCGCAGACTTATGAATTTTGGGCTTGTTGGATCTTGTGAAAATGGTTTTCTCAGCCCATTTGTCCATAAGTCTGTTTCTTGACAGCGTCTGAATGATTGATCGTATGTTTTGCTGTCATTTCTCCTTCATTTATGATCATTCTCTGCAAAAGGTTAGAAAACCTAGTGCTAGTGGAATATATTTTATTTTGACATGAAATATGCATTGCAAGCATAACTAGTTCTCCTTTATTTTAATAATACTGACGGGCGAAATTCATCGCTAACGACCGTCAACAAAACCCCCCAAGCTTGAACCTTTGCTCGTCCCGAGTAAAGGACTCACAAAAAAAACTTGGTAGCTGATCAGGAGTTGCTACTATGCTGTATATCTCAAAAGTACAGGTGCAAGAAGGTATGTGTACTCTCTCTCAAATCAAATAAATTTGGCACGGTGGCTTACCCTTACCCCTTATTCCCAGGAGACACTGTCCTTCCTTGTCTTGAGCGGTTGAGAGACAGAACACCAACAACAACTTGAATATCTTGTGGTACCTCCTCAACCTGCCTACGCAACTCTTTCAAAATAACCATCGCTCTTTCATATGTGACCTTCGACTTGCATGCTGCCCTCATCACTCCAAATGCTTCAATCATCATCATGTTTGTTCTGTAATTTTCATGCACCCCATCCGGTCCTGCAGTCTCACGATCACGCCTGTCACTATTTGCTTTCATGGTATACCTCTTTAGGATATACACAACAGGGATCTTCTCCAGTTGGATGTGTACGAATGCCCTAATCAGGTGTGTGCAAAACATTCCTACAACACAATAAGAAAAAAACAAAAACAATTTAGTGCTCCGCTTCATCCCATGTTGGCACGTGGCCTGACCTCCTCCCACACCGGCACTGACCTGGTCTGATTGCCTTCGCCTTTCCTTTGGATATGAGGCCGCTACCAACCTGGGATTCTCCTATCGACCACGCACCACCACCGGTGCCCTGGGGGACCAGTCTCCACCATCACCCTAGACTTCTTCGACCACTTTGACTGTCGACCACTGCAACTAGCCTGAGCCTCCAGGTGCCTCCTCCCAACAGATCGGCCCTGAGCTTCCAGCCGCCTCCGCCAAAAGGGGAGAGAGAGAGAGAGAGAGCTCCTCACTGATAAGCTCAATCCCCTCCTCCGCTACCGCTGCCACCCTGCTTTGTTTTAAGGGTAGAGATAGAAATGGATGGGAAGGAGGAAGTAGAAGAGAATATGGGAGGAGATATGGAGCACTGATAGGTGGCCCATTACTTTTTAAAAATTCTTTTTGCCACACTGGAATGCCATGTTACCCAGCCTAGCCCAAAACCTCCCAAAATAGTGCTCGGAGGGGTAGGACCTTTTCCTGTAGAGAATGAGATAAAATTCAGTGAAAACTCATGGATACATACAAAATTTTGTCATTATTTGTACACCCTCATCTAATATGGGTCGAAAAACACCAATATAAATAGGTTATGAGGCACCTAGAAAAGGGTTTCTGCACTAGTGAAAAAGAAAATGAATTTTGCATAATTTTGTAAGACAGAAAAAAGAAGGTTTGTTTTTTTACTGTGCACTTGAAAGCATTCTCTAAAATCCTACAAATTCTAAACTATTATTTGATTTGAGATTTGTGCCGGAACTCCACCAGATCTCTCCCCTACCCCCACCCGGCCTCACCACCATCATCTCGGCTCGCTGCGTGGTTGGCCAGCAGCGCAAAGACGGTGGGATTGGGTGGAGCGGGGCTGCGGTGGCTAGGTTTTCACCCACGAGCTGCCATTGCAGGGGCGACTTTGCGCAGGGTTCAAAAGAAGATAAACAGTTCAATCTGGCTGAAACTTGAACAGTTAATAATTATTGGAGTAAACAATACATGGGGACAAGGAAGATCGAGCGATGTAAAGGGTAGAGTAACCCCACGCCTTCTTTACATCAACATGTGATGCGCGTAGCGATTACAATAAGATCAATTACAGTCACAGAGACAAAATATAGTCTCAGCTAGAACTGGAAGGAACTTGGGCAGCAGTGTTGCAGCTGCCATCCGCGACGTGAGAAACAAGCTGCTGTATAAACTCGTCGATGTACCTCTCATGGAGTTCCTTGTCAGCTACAATCTTTTGCATAGGTTAATAATCAGCTGTAAAGTGGACTGATAAAAACACAAGCCACTCGCGCAATTTGCATAAGGTCAGCTCTAAAGTGTTTTTTTTAATGATACTTGATATATAATAGTTTGTGTGCAAGTCTAGAAGAGATTGCGCTGATAAACATACTACTCACTATGTACTGTTAATTGTTATCCTACACAGCGCTGCAGCACCCAAAGATCAAACTACTGGCAATTGGCAAAGCTACAACATCATCAACTACATCAGGTTATCAGGCCCGACGATCTCCATGACGATCCACACTCCCCTAGAGTTCGACACCTAGAGGGAATCCACTCCCCTCTTTATCCGCGCGCACGCTTTTCAAAATGTTAAACGGTACGTTTTTTAAAAAACAAGTTGCTTAAAAAAATCATATAGATTCATTTTTCAAAACACTATTAAAAAAACACATACAAGTCAGCACTATTGGTGCCGGAATAGCTAAAACCGGCACCTATAGTGCTTTTCCCCTTCAAAAGATAAAAAACAAAATAAAACCGACACCATGTATATACTATAGGTGTGAGAGGGAGAGAGAGACGGGTGAGAGGAGGAGAGGGGGGGCGAGTGGATAAGGAGATGGTGGCACTCGGCACCAACGAAAGATGGCGGCACCAACAGGGAGTGGATGGAAAACGCGATGGAGTGTAATGAATCCAATTTCCCCAAATTTCAGTGGCACCCTGCCAATATCGCGAATAGTAGTGGTATTTTTCTAATTTGGCATATTCGTAGTGGCATGGATCCAATTAACCCTAAAAACAGTAGCTAGCCATTCGCGCAATTTGCATGAGGTCAGCTCTAAAGTTGGTTTTCTTAATCAGTACTTGATAATAGTCTGTGTGCAAGTTTAGAAGATCTAAGCTACTATGTGTTGGTATTTCTTAACAACATTATTAGAAATATAATTCCCAGCAATGGTATTTCTTCTTTAGAACCCTACTAATTTACTCTAATTAATCCCTTTATTCCAAACCTTAGTGAATTTGAGCAAATTCTCTCAAATTTCAAACTAGAGATTATTTTCTTAGCTTACCCTAACAGTAGTAAGGATTTGCTTCACTTCAAACCTTAGTGAAAACCTTCCAAAATCATAGTTTAAATTCAAATCTTTCTAGGGAAAATATTCAAAATTCCTGAATTTTACTATTCATTGCCTTCAAGGTGTTCGGCAGAATGCCTAGCCCAACTAACTCAACCTAATTCCTACCCAATCCTTTGCAAAGTCTATTTTTGATCCTAGGGGACCACACCCCACTCAAAAACCGTGGATTTCTTTGCTTCTTCCTCCCCTTCACGCGCGCCGCCCGGGCATCCGACTTAGCCGCGCGCTGTGTCGCCGCGCGTTGGCCTCGGGGCCGCTTGCGCGTTTGGGAAGGGTTTTGTGGCTGGGGCGGCAAGCGAACTCGTGTCCGTGGTGCCGCCCGGCCCTCCACCCTCTGTTTTATATGGTGCAGGGTGACAGGGGCCCACCAGTCAATGGGCTGGGCGCCCCCGAAAGGGCGCGGTCAAAGGTCCGTTGTGCCGTTGGACCCGACGGGTGGGAGATCTATCTAACACATTAATGAAGTCAAATTGATATGAATATGATTATTAGCTAGTGCGTAGTTACTTTTTTTCATTACTTTAAAATAATAACTCCAATTGGGCTTTATGAATGGATTTTTTTTCCCAACTGAATTTGCACTGTAAATACGATGATCTTGTAACTTTGAATTTTTACCGTGTAAATATTATGTTTTTACACCACTGTTTTTTGGAATCATTTTTGTTTTCTGTTTTTCAAGAAAATTGATTTTGTTTTCAAAAATGTTTTTTTTAATTATTTTGTTCCAAAATAAACATCATGCTATATTGTTATCCCAGTTTGTTTTCTTTGGGGTAACACACCAAAATTAGTCACTCGGACTCTTACGGTCATCTACTAATAAATAAGAAATAAAACGGGGAGGGGGAGGGGAGGGGGACCAAAACCTAAGTCGAGATACAATTTTTTGAAACACCTCCTTTCGCTAGTCTGTGTGCTACTATGTTTGCCAAACGGCATACCCACCGCAGGTTCAAATCCTGGAAGTCCATCAAAATGGCTTTGAGATTTAATCATCACTCCATGGACCGACCTGTTGAACTCCCTTTGTTTCGTAATCTTGACAACCTCCAATAAATCAATATATCTCAATTACCACTTTGCAACTCTGCTGCCCAACCCAATCACTCGCTTACACGCAAGGATTTTTGCGCACGTCGTATCCCCGATTGCTCTGTAAACACGAGCAGCAGCTGCCACCATAAAATCTCCCTAATCATCTCTCATTACCACAGCTGCAGCCCCTCTATTTTCGTTTCGTAAGAAAGTTTCATCCGTATTCACTTTCACCACCCCTCTTCTGGTTTCCCAATTCTTTGTCAGACGGCTACAGTCCCCATCTATTTCTTGGACATTCGCTTATTCCTCTATTTGTGCCACAATTCTCACAGCTACTCCTGTTGGATTCTCTGGCATCTGAGCATGGTGTCGATCATTTCGAGCAGCCCATAAGCTACATAGAGTCACAAAGACTGTAGGTTTACATGGTATGCTTGATCCATAAGTCTGTCCAACAACCAAAAGGCAAACATTTATAGTTGTTGCATTCATCATTTAGCACCAGGAAGTCGACACCTAGCTTGTCTTCCACCTTACTCCAAACATTTTATAGTCGAAGGCTGTCGCTTGTTTAATTTTGGATTCTTTGGGTGGCTGGCCAGGGATTGTCAAGGGGATCTAGGATTATTTTTTTTGAAATTGAGGGGATCCAGGATTTTGGTACATTCTTGGTTCATTGTGGTTTTCTAGGCCTTTATAATTTCTTCATTTGATTTTTTGATGCTTCTGGTTGTGTTGCATGTCATGACTTAGCATTATTCAAATTGTTTCCAGATCATAACACCTATCTTCCCTTAGATTGATTCTTCTATTTTTTGAGCGAAATTTTATTTTATTTATGTTATTCAAGTGTTCATGTGATTTTGGGCTTGGTTGTAAATTAATGCGTTTAATTTGTGTCTTCTAGCGCAATTTCAGGCGCCTGTAGGTTTTCATCATCTGGTGTCTCAACGTTACCATTAATTTATGTGTAATTTATAATCTTTTCATTAATTTGGAAAAAGGAACAAATGCTACTAACTTATAATTATACAGATGGACTATGATATATTACCTCGAGATGAGGCCAATTAGTGTCTAACATGCCCACTGCTGAAAGCATTAAAAAACTCCCTGCAAACTGATTATTTTACACTGCCAAGCAATACTTTAGGACATCAAGATATTCAGAAAATTGTTCGTTTTCTCCTTTATTATATATTGAGACATAGCCTGTGATATAAGCAAATAATAACAATGCATTATTATTCAGGTCTAGATAGGGCGGAACAGTCATGACAGAAGTCCTGTCAAGATCTCTCCGAACACCATCTAAGCTCTGGTAAGTAAAGCAAATAATGGTCACAACCATTTCTTATTGTTTAAAGTGGATTATTAGGCCTAATACTATCTATTTTTTTTATTAAAAACTCATTATATTCCTTCTGTCTCAAAGTATAAACATTATTTTCAAATGAAGTGTATGCCTTTTCCCCGATGACATTCTTCTACTTCACTATCAAAGAATTAATTTCTAACTTAACTGTTCAGAAAATATTTAGAATTTGGTATATTACAATATACATGACCGACTGACATACACGTTGTGTCAGCAACCTTAGATGATCACTATGAAGAGAAGAGGAAATCCAATGTTGAATACTCAGAGGATGAGAAGAAAGCCAAAATCATGTCACTGAAGAAGAAGGCAATGAGTGCTTCACAAAAATTAAGGCATTCAATGAAGAAGGGGAGGAGGAGTAGCAAGGTCATGTCCATCTCAATTGCCGATGAACGTGATCCTGAAGAGGTGCAGGCTGTAAGATGCCTTCCGTCAGCTCCTTATACTTGAAGAGTTGCTACCATCTCAGCATGATGATTACCACATGATGCTAAGGTGTATAATCTGAAAATAGCACTTCATGTTGTTATATAGTTTCAAATGTGAAAACAAGTATTACTAAAATTTGAGATTACACAGGTTTTTGAAGGCAAGAAAGTTTGATGTTGAGAAGGCAAAGCAAATGTGGGCTGACATGTTGCGGTGGAGAAAGGAATTCGGTGCAGATACCATTCTTGAGGTAATTGCATATATCAAATAGGTTAAGGTTAAACTATATTTGGACTAATCCTTTATGGTTGATACATACCTTTGTTTATAAGTAAGCTGACACATTTTTCTTCAAATCCTATCTCAGGATTTTGAATTTGAAGAAGCTGACAAGGTGGCAGAATGCTATCCTCAGGTTATCATGGGGTTGATAAGGAAGGAAGGCCTGTCTACATTGAACGACTTGGACAGATCGATGTCAATAGGCTAATGCAGGTCACACAATGGATCGTTTTATCAAGAACCATGTTAGAGAGTTTGAGAAGAACTTTGCTGTTAAGTTCCCAGCTTGCTCAATTGCTGCCAAGTGCCACATTGATCAGAGCACAACAATTCTTGATGTGCAAGGGGTGGTATGTATGTGCAATATGATAATTCATTAAATTATTGCACTTTTACTATTTATAATCTAAGAGAAAAATGCATTTTTAGGGGATGAAACAATTTAGCAAACTGCAAGAGACTCATTGGTCAGCTTCAAAAGATTGATGGTGATAACTACCCTGAGGTAATGCCCTCATGTACAATATATTGGTTGTAATTCTGCAGAAATTTTGTACTAGATTTATTAATATTCTTACTTCATGTAATTGTTTGCCTAGACATTGTGTCGAATGTTCATCATTAATGCTGGGCCGGGATTCCGACTTCTTTGGAGCACAGTGAAGAGTTTCCTTGACCCAAAGACCACAGCAAAGATTCATGTTAGTGTTCTTCCAATATATTGTCTTTGAGTGCTCAACTTGAAGATTGATTGATAATCTGTGGCTTTATGCATTTCTTTAGGCTTTGGGCAACAAGTACCAGAGCAAACTTCTTGAGGTGATTGATGCTAGGTAGAACACCCTATGCTCTAAGTTAACCATCATATTCGAAGACAATGTTCACCATTTTAATGTTATTAATTTCTGTGTCCAGTGAGCTGCCGGAGTTTTTTGGTGGAACTTGCCAATGTGAAGGTGGTTGCATGAAGGCTGACAAGGGCCCCTGGAAGGATGCAGAAGTCATAAAGGTGACTGTTCCAATCTGATCCTTTTCCTTGAACAAATTCTTAATTACAGTTCATAAGGGACAAGGAACTCAAAATTTCTATGCTATATTATGTTTAGATGGTTCAAAGCGGGGCTGGGTGGTGTGGAAATCTTAATTTGAATCATCTAGAGGCTGAGGAGAAAATGATGATTTGTGAAGATGACACCATGTGCACCAAGGTAGCAAAGATATTACCCCGCTCTTTGTAGCAACACATTCATATTTAAGTATTTCTAAATGCATTGGATCATAATACTTAGACATCTGTTATTTTATTTGTGTAAAATAAAGAAGCAGGAGTCTTTCAAAGATGAAGGGCGCACTTTGTCGAAAAATATCTTGTGCCCGAATCGAAATCCTACACTGTCGACTGTTCGTGAGGAACTTCCTCCTATGATGCTTCCTGTGAGTTTCACTTTATCTCTGATGAATTTCCACTATTGTTCTAGAAAATAAATGCCACTATTGTCCTACTAACAATGACATCTTTGTACTTTAACAAATTTGTATTTGTTTTTCTTTGCGCAAACAAAATTGTAGTTAGTGTTGAACCATACAGCTAAAAGGATTTCTCATGCCTTATGGAGGAAACACCAGAATGAAAAAAAAATGAGTCTCAACTTATAAGCTTAAGCGGGTTTGTCACTTGATAATGCGGTCAATAAGCACGAACAAATAACTTCATGATGATGATGATATTTCATTTCCGGAAAGTGTAAAACATCAATTCTTCCCAAGCTTAGTCATCATATAAATTTTCATTCTTGTGGTGTATTTGTTCACATATTTCTTTTATAAATTCCCAAGCTTAGTCCTAATATAGAAGGAGTTTTTTTTTAATGCAGACCCCAGGATCACCTTATTCTTGTGATGTTCCAATGGTAGAGAAGGCCATAGATGCCATTTGCCAGAGTAAGGGATCACGGGATGAGAATGTCGCAATAAACAAAGGTTAACCATTAAACAATCTTGTGACCTAATATTGTTACTCTTTAGTTAGTCTCTTTAACTGATAGATTGGACAATCACTTTCTTGTAGCCATTGTAAATGCCTCTAACGGATCCAACCCTCCACTCTTTGGGGTGTCATGGCTCTTGTCATGAGCATTGCAACAATGCCCGTGTTAGCCGCAACATGCCAAAGAAGGTACTTGGTGCTACCATTGGGGCACAAAGTACATCCAAAATCCAAGCACAACAGCTATCCAAGATATCAATGGAGGCTGTGTCAGCAGCTGAATATGCATCTTCTACAAAGCGACTGTCTGATATCGAGGAGAAGGTCATTCCGATTCTCACCAAGCCTGCAGAAATGCAGCTGATAAGGAAGAGATGCTAAAGACTGCGTCAGCCGTGTTAGTGCATTGGAGGAGGAGCTTGCCGCCACCAAGAAGGTGAGTTTGTTTGCACCTTACTGATGATAAGAACATTATTATTACATTACCATAGTTTCTGTTTTTATTCCTGTGTATACATCTTAATCCCATAGATCCGTATTATTAAATGTCTTGAGACCAAAAATTATATGTTGTTCTACTATTCTTACTAAACCATTTCTGAAACACTCCTATTATATGTTCTTTTAGGCCTTGCAGGAGACTCTTGAGCGCAAGAGGAGATCATGGCATACATTGAGAAGAAAAAAGAGAAGAAAGAAAGCAAGGTAACCCAAAAAAAGGGAAAGTGAAATACATCTTTTTGCTGCAGTACTGTTGTGACCCTTAATTTTCCCCTTGTCACTGACCCGTGCACTAAATATATGAGATTTCCACCAAATATTCTGTGTTTCTTGTTCCTTTTATGAACTCATCTACTAAATATTTATTCTCAAAAAATGTTTTTCCTTCCTATTCTTTTTTTCATAAAGTTAACATTGCCATTGAAATTTCACTTGCAGCGTTTGTTTCGTTGGTAATATGCAAAGAACAAATGCCATGGGTTTGATGAAGAGGTGATGTTTTAATCGTTGACAAAGGACGATTCCAAGTGTAACATATAATGTTCATTTATTTTTTTCCTGTGTTGGTACAATTGATTGATCTGAGCTTCTTGCCTTAATATAAATTTTTGCACAGTGTGGGTGCGGTGATGCCAATTTGTTTTTGATGTTGTCATCTTATGGATGAACCTTATGAGTGTTAAGAAACTTTATAGATTTAAAACCCTTCAATGTATTCTAATTGCTACATCAACCATTAATTTGAAGAAGACAAGCGCTGAGATGAGTAGATTATTTGGTTATTTTACAAACATTACCCTTCTTAATATGTACACAGATAAACCCGCAAACACACGGATAACGCTGTAGCATATTTCACCCATGAGTATTCCCAAGAGTATCGTATTTATATTTCCGTGGGGAAGACGGTGGTGTAACGATATAGTAGGAGGAGGAATCTCTTCTATCGGGGATTGCCACTTTGCCAGCGCCGTTGGCAGTTTTCGGGGCTTGCGAGCGCCATTGGCAGTTTTCGGTACCTATCCAACTTGGGATGGCACACTAGGGCGAGGATGTGTCACCTGTCGGTGGGGAGGTGACCGGGTGAGCTTGTTCATGTATAGTACCGTAGGGAGGAAAATAGGAGGAGATAGGTGGATAAATAGTTAAAAAAAAAGATAGGTTCAGAAATCATGGGGCATGATCTGAACCGTCCTAGAATAACTGAAATTTTGAGTACTTTCACGTGACTGAATTTACCAACATTGTGTGCATGTAAGTTCCACGAATGAAACTAATTAAGTAGCAAATAATTAACAACACGATTATTAATTAACAGCATATATAACAAAGTTGATAAAATTATAATATGATGGCACATATATAAGTGTATCATAAAGTAATATATATTTGCAGAGATCAGATCAGAGCGTAGCTATTTCACGGAGAAATGCGTCGGCATGGTGAGGCGTGACACAGCCGGACAGCACCCTGGCTCCTTCCTCTTCCTCCCCTTGCCATGGCAGACACACCACGCACATCGGCCGCACCCGGCCCTGCTCGTACGTCGTCATCACCCTCGCCGTCCTCCCGCCGCCGTAGTCCACCGCTCGAACCCGATGTTCCGCCAGCACGTCACCAGCAGCA
>CM020187.1:1027202-1038813 GCA_009805545.1 Oryza longistaminata | reverse complement strand
GAGCCGTCCAGGTCACATTGGGCCTGCTCTAGCACATGCCCAACTAGAGTCACAACTTAAGGTCTTGGGTCTAAACAACTCAAAAGACTAGTCTGATAGGTGAGATCCGCCCCTACCTTTTAAGTCATGCTCACCATCATCAATTACCGATGTGGGACTAAACCCAATAGTAATTATATGCATGCGTAGTATAGTTGTATGTATTTGAACGATTTTTGCTGAAAAAAACTGTCACCAGATTTGTAGATAGCCCCACAATACAATCAGCTAATGGGTGCATCCATTTTCACCTCATTTTGCAGCAATGCAGCAAGTACAATAGATTGTCTATCGTGTTGGCTATATCTCATCAGTCAAATAATTAATTTTATATGGATATATCAATCTATATGATCAGAAGTAAACCTATCCTTGCGTGTTGCCCCATGAGCAGAAGTCATAAGAGCAGGTATAATAGCAGGCTATAAGTCAGTTATAACCACATGTCGAGAAGAAATTAAAGAGAAGAGAAAGAAGAAAGCGGGCTACATATTTGTAGCCAGCTGTAACACGGACTCCAAGATATTACGTGTGTATGAGAGGTGGGACCGAGTATTAATGGTGTAGTATATATATTTTTATAGTTAACTATTATATGAATGGGCTATTAGATTAGCTATAGATGATTTGGAACCAGCAATTGACTATGCCATTAAACTTGCTCTAACACACGGGATAATTCACCAACCATAGAAAAAAAAAGCCGGCCACCTGCATCTTCACTAGTTCTGTACATGCATTTGACGGACTTTGACAAGGGAAGAAGCAGAAAATAAAAAGGAGACTTGATGATGCCAAAGCCAAATTAAGAAGCTGTTTGTTTCTCTCATCGACGACGAGATCCAAAGTGAAAGACGGCTACTTTTTCACACCCGTGTTTTCACGAGCTAGCGCCGGTGTTTTTGTGTGTATGGGTGGAGAGATATTGGCCGGGTGGACGAAGCACACGAGGTGCGAGAACGTGACCGTGGAGAGTAGATGATGAGGCTGGAAGGGAAAGCGAAGATAAACCGTAGGAGATCCAATAGATTTTGGTTGTTGGACCCACAAAATGTGTTCTTAATTTCCTCAAAAAAAAATGTGTTCTTAATTAATCAACTCCACTAGCTAGCTAGCTTCCCTTGATTTAATTTGATTAAAATCCAACACGTGTTTAGCATGTGGGCCAATTCTAGAGCCGTCCATCCACTATGCGAGGATTACAATAATTTTTTATTAAACTTATATATTACTCCCTCCGTGTCGAAATATTTGACACCGTTGACTTTTTAGCACATGTTTGACCGTTCGTCTTATTCAAAAACTTTTATGAAATATGTAAAATTATATGCCTACATAAAAATATATTCAACAATGAATCAAATGATAGGAAAAGAATTAATAATTACTTAAATTTTTTGAATAAGACGAACGGTCAAACATGTGCTAAAAAGTCAATGGCGTCAAACATTTCGAAACGGAGGGAGTATATAATAGCTCTAAACAGCGCACTACCAGGGGCGCCGATTTTCTAGTTAATTCTAGACCTGACGACGGATGTCTTAATTTGCACCGTGATGCTGCAAACTAGACGTTTGTTGCCTTTCTCGGCTGTTCCTGATAAAGCCAAACCAAAATTAGGAGAGCCCTACCGCTCAGGAGCTGCTCTATTTTGTCAATCAAGAAAAAAAAAAACTACTTCATCATTGGTTTGGCTTTATCAAGAACAGCGGAGAAACATATATATAACCTCAAGACCTGCACAACTTGGTATTTATTAATTCCAATCTTCTAAATTAATTAAGGAAAAGATACTAAATTGAGACTATGATGAAATGAATACAGTCGATACACATGCACTCAAAATTTTGAAATTCATAATATACACTAGTATAGAAACATTAATAGGAGTCGGTTCCTAGGTGCCGGTTCATTTGAAACTAGCATCTATTGGTTGTATCCTATCTCTATGGGATGAAAAGAAAAACTGACACTTTCAAGAAATCTATAGGTATCACTTCTAGTACCTATATTATTTGTGTTTTTTTAAAAAAAAAGATACTATACTAATATTATAGGCGTCGGTTCTTTAAAAAAACCAACAACTAGTCGAGAAAGAGGAGGTTCTTTAAAATAAAAAAAATAATGGCCGATTGAGCCAGCCGGCTTTATCCGCTTTATCTAGTCGAGCCTAGGTGTGAAAATAGACGGGTACAGTCGGATCATGACATTCGCATATCCTAACCCATATTTTCTTTTAAATTTGGAGCCAGGTACGATAATGCCGGATAATATATCACTCATCCCGTATCTTATCTCATTCTTCAGTTTTGTTTTGGATTTTCTCCATTCTTCACTTCCTTTGTTTATTACCCTCCCTTCTCTTCTAGCATATTGTGCAGGTGTGGGATCCGGTTGGGGACGGAATCGAAGAGGACAAGATGGCAAGCACTGTAATTTTTTAGTGATTGCGATTGTGATTTAGTGAAATTTTTTTGGTTGATTTTGATTTCTAATATGGTTGGATGGTGAATCTTTCTCTTAGTGATTGTGATTTAGTGATTTTTTATGGATTTAGTGATGTGAATCCGCTCTGCTCGGGTTGGCTTTTTTTCCCCTTGTTCATCCATATAGACATCGCTTCTTGGCTAAAATCAGCACCTATACAATATTATAGATATTGGTTGTACAACTGGTACCAATGACCAAAGTTATCAGTGCCGTTTACTAGGTGCTAACTGGGAAATTCAACACCAATGTTCTTTTATGTAGTTGTGATAAACAAGAACATTATCATGAATTCTATATATAATTTTGATCACTTTTTTTTTCCTGAACTACTAATAAAATAAAATTACTTTATCATTACAATTTTCAAAACATTGTTTAGTATATAACTTTCAAAAGAAATTAATAAGAATGTACTCCCCTCGTTCCAAAATATAAGCATTTCTATAAGAGTTCCTTTCAGTCATCATAGTGGTTAAATTTTGATTTTTGACTTTCTTAGATTACTCACCCAAACACCTGATTGGCTGACAAACGTATTGATTTTAGAGCATTGGACATTAGTGCCCCTGAAATTCGTATATCGTGCAACAAATTTTGAATCCTATTTTGGAAACAGAGAGAGTATTTAACAAAGAATTAAACTTTTACTACACATCTCTATCTCTACTATTATCAAAATTAAAGACCGTTCGTCTTATTCAAAAACTTTTATGAAATATGTAAAATTATATGCCTACATAAAAATATATTCAACAATGAATCAAATGATAGGAAAAGAATTAATAATTACTTAAATTTTTTGAATAAGACGAACGGTCAAACATGTGCTAAAAAGTCAATGGCGTCAAACATTTCGAAACGGAGGGAGTATATAATAGCTCTAAACAGCGCACTACCAGGGGCGCCGATTTTCTAGTTAATTCTAGACCTGACGACGGATGTCTTAATTTGCACCGTGATGCTGCAAACTAGACGTTTGTTGCCTTTCTCGGCTGTTCCTGATAAAGCCAAACCAAAATTAGGAGAGCCCTACCGCTCAGGAGCTGCTCTATTTTGTCAATCAAGAAAAAAAAAAACTACTTCATCATTGGTTTGGCTTTATCAAGAACAGCGGAGAAACATATATATAACCTCAAGACCTGCACAACTTGGTATTTATTAATTCCAATCTTCTAAATTAATTAAGGAAAAGATACTAAATTGAGACTATGATGAAATGAATACAGTCGATACACATGCACTCAAAATTTTGAAATTCATAATATACACTAGTATAGAAACATTAATAGGAGTCGGTTCCTAGGTGCCGGTTCATTTGAAACTAGCATCTATTGGTTGTATCCTATCTCTATGGGATGAAAAGAAAAACTGACACTTTCAAGAAATCTATAGGTATCACTTCTAGTACCTATATTATTTGTGTTTTTTTAAAAAAAAAGATACTATACTAATATTATAGGCGTCGGTTCTTTAAAAAAACCAACAACTAGTCGAGAAAGAGGAGGTTCTTTAAAATAAAAAAAATAATGGCCGATTGAGCCAGCCGGCTTTATCCGCTTTATCTAGTCGAGCCTAGGTGTGAAAATAGACGGGTACAGTCGGATCATGACATTCGCATATCCTAACCCATATTTTCTTTTAAATTTGGAGCCAGGTACGATAATGCCGGATAATATATCACTCATCCCGTATCTTATCTCATTCTTCAGTTTTGTTTTGGATTTTCTCCATTCTTCACTTCCTTTGTTTATTACCCTCCCTTCTCTTCTAGCATATTGTGCAGGTGTGGGATCCGGTTGGGGACGGAATCGAAGAGGACAAGATGGCAAGCACTGTAATTTTTTAGTGATTGCGATTGTGATTTAGTGAAATTTTTTTGGTTGATTTTGATTTCTAATATGGTTGGATGGTGAATCTTTCTCTTAGTGATTGTGATTTAGTGATTTTTTATGGATTTAGTGATGTGAATCCGCTCTGCTCGGGTTGGCTTTTTTTCCCCTTGTTCATCCATATAGACATCGCTTCTTGGCTAAAATCAGCACCTATACAATATTATAGATATTGGTTGTACAACTGGTACCAATGACCAAAGTTATCAGTGCCGTTTACTAGGTGCTAACTGGGAAATTCAACACCAATGTTCTTTTATGTAGTTGTGATAAACAAGAACATTATCATGAATTCTATATATAATTTTGATCACTTTTTTTTTCCTGAACTACTAATAAAATAAAATTACTTTATCATTACAATTTTCAAAACATTGTTTAGTATATAACTTTCAAAAGAAATTAATAAGAATGTACTCCCCTCGTTCCAAAATATAAGCATTTCTATAAGAGTTCCTTTCAGTCATCATAGTGGTTAAATTTTGATTTTTGACTTTCTTAGATTACTCACCCAAACACCTGATTGGCTGACAAACGTATTGATTTTAGAGCATTGGACATTAGTGCCCCTGAAATTCGTATATCGTGCAACAAATTTTGAATCCTATTTTGGAAACAGAGAGAGTATTTAACAAAGAATTAAACTTTTACTACACATCTCTATCTCTACTATTATCAAAATTAAATATGTTTTTGCCGGTATTTTGGTATGTCATCCGTGTATAAGTCGGTTTTTAAATTCGTTTACTTTTGGAAATACATATCCGTAGTTGAGTCGGTTTTTAAGATCGTTCACTTTTTGGTAATACAGAAGGAATCATATAAGAAATCTGTTTTAAAAAAACTCGTATGCTAACTTGAGACGATCGTACTCCTAACTGTGGTTCATGATTTTCTAAAAATATATATATCCAAATCCAAGTGAACTCCCACAGTGAATTTCATCTTAACTAAACCATATAATAATAATAAAATTAAAATAGACTGCACCCGTTACAACGTATGAGCATTTTTTCTATACTATAAATAATAATAGCCAGCAAAACGTATGTGTTGGTAATTAAGTACATAAGGGATAAAATACCAACAGTCCTAATATGAAAAGATAAGTTCTACTATGAAACTAATTCAAATATATTAGGAAAATAGCTAATTGAATATATTGTATGCTGATAAGATCACATACTTCGTTATAAAATGTAAGTATTTTCTTAGGCTTTCACAGGAATTTAAAAAGCATGTGGGATTGAATTCTGATTGGTTGGGAAAAGAAAGTATGTAGAGAAATTAAACGAATGATCATTGTAATTGTTAAGATGAAGAGGTAGACCGAGAAATAGCTATATTTGGGCCCCTTTGAATCAAAGGATTTATATAGGAATTTCATAGGATTCAAATCCTATAGGAAATTTTTCTATTTGGCCATTTGATTCAAAGGATTGAAGCTTTTCAAATCCTATGAAATTCCTATGGAATGGCACATTGCATGTGGATTTTGGAGGAAATTTAGCAAGAGCTCCAACCTCTTGGAAAATATCCTTTGAGTCTATCTCTCTCATCCGATTCCTGCGTTTTTCCTGCGCTCCAATCAAACGACCATTCATGTGTTTTTCCTGTATTTTTTAATCCTCTGTTTTACGCTTCAATTCCTGTCAGAATCCTATGTTTTTCCTATTCCTCCGTTTTTTCTACCCTGCGATTCAAAGGGGCCCTTACGATGAGTTTAAATTCTAGAAATAGCTGCATCTGGTGACGGAGTTACATTATCAAATATGAACACGTCAACCCTCACCCAACCAACATTGAACATTAATCGATCTGAACTCCCATCAGCAGCCTAGCTATTCCGCACGTTGCAATAATCCCTCACCCAGGCCCCAGCTATGCAAAAATCCTGTGCAAAGGGTCCAAACGCGAAACGCCAACCCCTCATCGCTGTTGCAATAAAATGACACATCACTGACCATCGCTGTGAAGAACTATAGATACACAGCGTCTTAAGTTGAGAAAAGGAGAAACCTGTAGAACTACTATATTACGTTTAAAAATAACAGTAAACACAACGTTTATGACTTTATTCTATCAAACTTTTCAAACTTCGACGTAAACAATACGTAGAATCCGCATGAAAACCAGCGCTACCATTTTATTATAAATTATTATTGAACTTACTCTAATTTAAAATTGATAAATTTTGATGGAATCTTGTAAAACACATTAATAAATACTTATGACTAAAGGAATTACAATTTTAACCGGTAGGATTCCCTCCGTCCTAAAATAAACCAATTTAGGATTGAATCTGAATATATCCTATGTCCAATCATAAATTATTTATTTTGGGATGGAGAGAGTACGGAACAATTGGTTATATGCATGTGGCGGAACAGTTTGTATGGAACAATACATGAAATTGTTTGGTTGAAGGATTATAGATTGTTAAATAGGTGAGATGTATGCTTGGTTGCAGAAGCCATGGTCATAATTGAAAAATAGAATATCATGGGTCGCCCATGTAAATACAATAATTTTCAGAGGGGGCTGTATTAGGTGTACTGCTACGAAACAGGATTATTCTGGCAACCAAAACAATTTTTTTGCTAGCGGCTAGCGGTGCCGTCAGCGACCTAAGGCCAGTGAAAATATTAAACTTGCACTTGCGGGCGGGCGGTCGCCAGCGAAAATCAATTTTCGTAGTCGGCCAAACTAAGAAGGCCGCCAGCAAAAAAAAAATTATTTTCACCGACAATACCTAGAGAGATATGCTAGCGAAAATGTTTAGGAGAAAAAAATACAAATCAAGATCCACAATCACTGTCCCAAATCCAAATCACAATCACAAATCCCAAATTCCATATCCTGGCCGGATCCGCCGTACCAGTTACACGCTTGAGGTCAACATGTTTGTCGTTGGCGTCATGGCACTCGAGGTTGCCGTTGTGGTCGAGGTGAACTCGAGGCCATCATGGTCGCTGTGGACTCAGGGTCATTGTTGTCACACTCAAGCACCGCGCCCCGGCACACGCTCGAGGTCCCGAGCGCCGCTAACGCTGGATCCCCCCCCCCCCCTGACCCCCCCCGCCTCGACCACCCACGTGAGTTGCCGTCACCGCTCACCGCTGCCACCCCTCTCCTTTACTGCTGTCGGAGCCGCCGCCGGTGAGGATGGAGGAGGAGAGGGGTATGTCGGTGGGCGAGGGAGGTGCCGGCGGTGAGGGAGGAGGGGTGGATCTGGAGAGGAGGAGGGGCAGTGGGTGGATCTGGAGAGAAGGAGGAGAGGTGTGCAGTGGTTTTTTAATGTGGGAGAGAAGGAGGAGAGGTGTGCAGTGGTTTTTTAATGTGGCAACGTTTTTCAAGGTAATCTGATTTTCGCTGGCTGTCACTTAAGAGATATGCTTCCAAAAACTTGCAAATAGATCTCCTAAGTGATAGCCAGTGAAAATTGATTTTCGCTATGGTTGGTGACCGGAAATCCTCTCAAATATATTTTGATCCACCCTATGCTTATTTCGTGAATTGATTGTTAGTTGACCATTAGATTTATTATAATATATCAATATTATCCTTGTCTCTTACTTATATGCTAGTAGATCCAAAAAACATGGACCTCAACATAAAAATTGATTCATTTATAGAATCAAACGGGACATAAAAAATTTGAAAACTAAGATTTAAGTTTTTTAAGTAAATTTCAAATCAGATTTCAGAAGATTTGTTCAAAATTTGCTGAAATTTAAACTCAAATAAAAACAATCTTGGTATTTCAATTTTCCCATTGAAACCTTTGTGTGGATTTCATCATTTAAATTTTGTTTAAAAATCTGGAGTCAATTGATTCTGCTCCTTTTTATTTCATTGTGGATTTAAGTTTGTTTTCACATTGAGATTTATGTTTATAAAGTAGTAGCATAAAGTACAAGCAGAGGGCAATATAGTTATTCCTAAAAAATCTACCAGTTAAGTCACAATCAACTAATGGCATGGGCATAGAGAGGATCAAAATAAAACTTAGGGCATATAGAAAAGGAAAAAGTCCAAATCACCCACTGAACTGTTGTGGTAGAACAATTTTATCTCAAGTGCACTACCGAACATTTCACACCAAAAACTCTTAAATCTAGACGAATTACCCCTAACTTGATCCAGATCGGTTTTTAGCCTAGGTGGCACACACGTGATGATACAGTGCAAAAACAAATAAAAACTGGTCGGGCCCAGTTGCCAGCACTGCTTTGTTTCCTCTCCCGCTTCTTTGCCCTCAATCGTTGAGCGGAGGCGGCGAGGGCCAATTCGAATTGGGAGGGGAGGAAGGGGGCTCCATGAGCTTGGCTAGCTGTTGATGCTGTCGCCACCAGCGGGCCTTCTCCTCTGCCATCGTGCAAGCACACCCCGCCCATGCCCAACAACGCCCTTGACACGGCTCCAGCGCTACAGAGGTAGATCTCGTATGGAGGCGGTGTTGGCAGAGCTCGTGCAAAGGCAGCAATGGCACCTTAGGGCGAAGTCGTGGGGATGGGAAGATGAGGAGGTGGAGGCAACGCCTAGACCGTGCCTTAGTAGCTCCCAGCTAGCAACCGCAACGGTGGCCCCTCCATGCTTCATGAACATGAGAAGGTGGCAGCGGGCGAGCTTGTGCAGTCCTGCTTGACTGTCGGCCACCGCGACTAGCCTGAGCCTCCAGCTGCCTACTCCTAATAGATCGGCCCTGAGCTTCCAGCCGCCTCTGCCAAAAGGGGAGAGAGAGAGAGAGAGCTCCTCACCGATAAGCTCGATCCCCTCCTCCGCTACTGCTGCCATGCTACTCTGTTGAAGGGTAGAGTTATAGAGATAGAAATGGATGGGAAGGAGGAAGTAGAAGAGAACATGGGAGGAAATATGTAGCGTTGATAGGTGGCCCATTATTTTTTTAATTTTTCTTTTGCCACGCTGGAATGCCATGTTATCCAGCCTAGCCCAAAACCGTCTAAAACAGTGCTCGGAGGGGTAGGACCTTCTCCTATAGCGAATGAGATAAAATTCAGGAGGACATAAGAATTTTATCATTATTTGTACACCCTCATCTAATACGGGTCGAGAAACAGAAACACCAATGTAAATAGGTTATGAGGCACCTAGAAAAGTGTTTCTGCACTTGTGATAAAGAAAATTAATTTTGCATAATTTTGTAATGCAAAAATAGAAGGTTAGTTTGTTTTACTGTCTACTTGACATTTGACAGAAAATGATCTCTAAAATCCTACAAAATCTAAACTATTATGTGATCTGAGATTTGTGCCGGAACTCCATATCTCTCCCCACCCCCACCCCGCTTCACCACCGTCATCTTGGCTCGCTGCGTGGTTGGCCAGCGGCAGAAAGACGGGAATTGGGTGGAGCGGGGCTGCAGTGGCTAGGTTTTCACCCACGAGCTGCTACTGCTGCCAGCTTGCTCTGTTTGAAGGGTAGAGTCGTAGAGATAGAAATGAATGGGAAGGAGGAAGTAGGAGAGAACATGGGAGGAGATATGGAGCACTGATAAGTGGCCCATTATCTGCAAGAATTAATTTGCATAATTTTTGTAAGCGAAAAAGAAGTTTTCCCCATGCATTATTTACTCCCAATAATTATTAACTGTTCAAGTTTCACCTTCTTTTATCATGTGATTACACCGTAGCCATTATGACAAGATCACAAGTAACAGAGACAAAATATAGTCCCCTTCAGCTCCGGAACTGGAAGAGAACTGGGGCAGCAGTATTGCGCTGCCATCCGCGACGTGAAGAAAACAAGCCTGCTTGATATAACTCGTCGATGTACCTCTCATGAGTTCCCTGTCATCTACAATCTTTTTTGGCATCCTGAGGGCGGTTGCTACCAAACAACTCTCCTTCGGTTTCTTCCTCAACCATGACGCGCCCGGACCGCGGCGGCGACGCCATGGCGGTCGAAACGACCCGTCCCGTTCACTCCGCCTCACCTGTGCAACCCTACCTGTTACCCCCATGAGCCGCGCGTTCGGCCCTTGGTCCGCGCGAAGATTGGGCAGCAATGATGAAAGGGTTCCCACACATGAGCCCGTCGACGAGCGAGTTGCGGCCGCAGTGCGTCAAGGAACGCGCCCACCGCCGGCGTGCGCCAGTATGGCGGAATCGTGCGGAACCCCACCCCATCTATCTGTCTCTATGGCCGTTTCGTCCGTTCCCGGTTTTAACCTCGATATGCAACGTCATCCATCTATCGACGCCGTTCCTCAGCTGCCACAGAAACCGTTCTCCGCGATGCGTCTCAGGCCGCGAGAGCCAAGCCTCGTGCACTGGCCCTGCCAGTCGCGATGCGGCACCCTCGCTTCCCGCAGCGCCACGTACACAGCCACCGACTTCGCCGGCTGCTGCGTCAGCCCACCGACATTGGGTGGGGTTTGCCCGCCCGAACATGCCTGGCCACGGCGGCGGCCATCCGTCGGGCGACGGCGCACGAGGTCCGAGGGGATGAGCGCTTTGCTTCTTCAGGCCCGCCGCCACCTGCTGGAACGCTCGGGCTCGCCACTTCGGGCAGCTCCGCATAGGGCCGCCACCGTGCACCTCTCCATCGCCAAGGAGCAGCGCTTTGCCGATGGAATTGGCCCGACGCGGCCATCGGCACGAAAAGGCCTTGCCTTCTGCTCCCACTCGTAGCATGCATGTCCATCCGGCGCTCTTCTACACCGCGCCGAGCACGTCGAACATGGGAGCGCGGCTGGCTCTGACGACCGGATAGGCCCATCCGACATCATGGAGGGCGCTCGGGAGAAGCATCGCGCTGGCACGCTTGGTGCTGGAGGGCGACGAGGGAACGTGGTCGGCGATGATCCAATCAGGCTCCTCTCGCCGTCGCCTGCGTCAACGGCACGCGCCGGTCAAGAACTTGGCGCGAACGCGCGGCGAGGGCAATCGAAGCTCCAGAGGAGGTTCGACTTGCCGGAGGGAACGTCGTTGGTGCACTCGGCGCCGTCGGGGGCCGTCGAACGCCGCGGAGCGGCAAGCGCCACAGAGGTCGACGCGCGCCGCGGCGGCGGGGTGCCACCGGCGGGAGGCGCCGATGTTGCGCTGGCGTGGAGACGAAGACACGCGTGGCCCGCGCGACGCCACGCGCTCGCAGAGCCTCGAGTAAGGGAAGGCAGGTGGCCGAACGCGAGCCATGGGAAAAGATCAATCAAGGTGCAGCGGCCTCGACGA
>CM020187.1:1011975-1026482 GCA_009805545.1 Oryza longistaminata | reverse complement strand
GGATTTGGAACCGGCATCCATGGCGAAGACGAGCTAGCTCTACACCTGGCAGCACGAGTTGGGGGAGATTATAATGAGTGATGAAGACTTGCAATTGAGGAGGATTTGGACCCGGCGTCCATGGCGAAGTTGCCAGATACAGACAGATAGAGTGGACCTAGACTTGCCGGTGCTTGGCACAATTAAAGCATTGATTTACACTGTATGATGATTTTTTTTTTTTTGAGCAAAGGGCAAGAGCCCTCCATTTCCATTAATAGAAATGAAAAAGTATCTACCACAGTTTAGAGAAAGAACGAGAAAACAAAAAAGAGAATCCACTGTCTGATGATGACTTGCCAGTGGCTTAATTTGGCTTGTTAGTTTGTTGCATGCGTAGAAAGGTAGTACTCTCTCCGTCCATTTTAAACACATCCATAAGTTCCTACGTTCAATTTTAATTGTCTGTCATATTTAAAAACTTAAAAAAAAACATAAGTCATGCGTAAAGTATTATTTATATTTTTATCATCTAATAATAATTAAAATATTAATCATAAAAAATTTTAAAAAAGATTGACGATCAAAATTAGACACGGGACGTTTAAAATGAGACGGAAGTAGTAACATTTTTAAAATCTGTCGGTTTGGTGTGGCAGTCGAGGTGGGTCCAAATTACTATTTCCGTCCTTAAAAAAACCAATCTCATAAAAAATGTTTTACGAGGTTGATTTATTTTGAAACGAAGAGAATGCAAGTAGCAATATATAAGGAGCAGGTGACTGAACGCGAGCCACGGAAAGATCACAAAGTGCAGCCATGACGAGGATTTGGACCGGCCATGGCGAAGTTGCCAGATACAGAGGAGCTAAACCTCAATCTCTCGCTTTCTCAGGAATAAACACTGCTAGAGATAAAGATATCAGTAAGAAAAACCATATGTTTTAGCTAGTTGTTCTTTATATTACCAGAGTCTTCAAATAATGATTGAATTTATAGGTGAAACAGGTCTTAATTGTTGATCGATTTTTTAGGTGAAACAGGACTCAATAGCTAGTGGTTCTTAATTTTTTATTATTTTCTATAGGTGTAGCAGGTCTTCATGGTTCTTAATTGATAATATTATTAAGCCTCTAAAGTTATGGTTTCCTGTAGGGATAATATTATTTTCTATAACTAGAAAGTTCACGTGCGCTACGCCGCTTGGGCCTTGGGTGTAATAGACGTGTCTAAGAGCCTAAGACGCATATTATTGGAGCTTACTGAAAGTGTTATATTTAGCTGGCTATTTAGGATGTGTGGGAACAACAGAACAAGTAACGCATTTCAAGCTGTAATGAGCTTAATTGGTTTTATGTTTAAATTTGGTTTCTTATAGACGTAATGCTATGATTTAGAATGTAGATGTTAGGAAACTATATGAAAACAAACGATAAAAAACAATAGATCAATCACAGAAGACACGAGATTTAACGTGGAAAACCCTCCCAAAGCAGGAGAGAATAAACTACGAGCGTCAGCCAACAAAATATTTTCACTATATTGGGGTGAGGTTACAACGCCGCACGCTCCGGCCCAAGCCTACCGGCGACGGGTCTCCGCTCTATATAGAAGAGTATTCTAATAAAAGTACAAAGCTTACAAAGGAGGAAAGGAAAGCTACTAGAGACATACCCGAACTCTTCCGAAGACTTCCGGACTCCTGATTCCTATTCTAATTCTATTCCACCGGCTAGATACTACTAAACTAAACTTGAGAGGAATGAGAGAGCTCTTGCTTGAGGTGTGTGTTGAAGTGAAGAGAGTGAACTCCTTAAATAGGCAGGTAATGACGGTTATGGAGGTTGGAAAGGTCGGTAATACCCTCCAACCGCCATAGGGAGTGAATCTCCACCATTCCCTCAAAACCCTGCATCCATCGGCTTCACGGGAGGTTCGGCCGAACCTGGGGTCGACCCAACCAGCCCACATTTTGGCTGGTGGCCTCCTCTGCTGCTTCTCTTCGTAGACTTGTGAATTTTGGTCTGATTCGTCGTGTCAATTCTGAGTTCTTGGCTCATTCATACATAAGTCTGGTCTTCGACATCGTCCGATGTATTTATCGTTTAAGTTGATGTCGATTCTCCTTCATTTTATTGTCGTTCTCTGCAAAAGGTTAGTACACCCAATACTAGTGGAATATTATTGTTCTAACATATTTATGCATTGCAAGCATCACTAGTTCTCTCCTGTTTTAGTAATATTGACAGTCGAAACTGATCGATAACGACCGTCAACAACCGTTTACTCACTCTCTACTTGCTTTGCTTTCCCTCTTATTCTAGTTTGTGCAAGAAAATTTTTGGGTTCCAAAGTCTAAATAAATACTACCTCCGTCCCAAATTAGTTGTCATTTGACTTTTTGCTTGTAATATTTGACCATTCATTTTATTTAAAAAATTAGTGCAAATATAAAAAATGATAAGTTATACTTAAAGTATTTTGGATATTAAAGCAAGTCATAAACAAAATAAATAATAATAAACATTACAAACAAAAACTCAAAGCGACAAGTATTTTGGGATGTAGGTAGTACATTATAAAATTTGTCTATCTCTAGTAGATCACAATTGTTTGGTGATAATGGTTTACTTGCACCTCCAAGTCATCATGTTGCATGGTTGTAAAGCTTGTATATATGCTGGGACATGGAGGTTGCCATATGATCCATTGTAGCAGTGTTTACAGTTTCGATCAAGTTTAGTTAATCTTTCTTTTTATGTCTCAGTGTATCGTAACATATAAAATGGATTCCAAACTTAATTCTTCAAGTGAATATGTACATGGTGACATGTTTATAGCAAGTTATTGTCCCTATATAGGCTGCTTTCGGGAGCACTTGTTCCCAACTCCTTCCCTCCTGTTTTCCACGCGCACTTTTTTCAATCTGATAAACGGTGTGTTTTTTAAAAAAGTTTCTATACGAAAGTTGCTTAAAAAATCAAATTAATCCATTTTTGAAAAAAATAGCTAATATTTAATTAATCACGCACTAATGGACCGCTCCATTTTCCATGCAGAGGGGATGGGTTCCTAACCCCAACTATCAAACACAGCCATAGGGATTATAAGATCTTTTTAATGGTTTGTGCATAGAGAAAACATACAACTTTTTTTCATACCCAGAAGGTATGGAATAGAAGCACATAGCAGCCATATACTAAAACACCGTTAAATACCATCTAATAATAAAGTCATTTAAATGGTACCGTAGAATATATTCTAGGGCACCTACGTGGAAGATCGTTTTGACATACTTGGATTATTTGAGCACATTTTAGAGAATTCATGAAGTAATTGGATTGTTTCCTCTAACTGGCAGCACTGCATTTTTCAATCAATCACAAATAAAGATATAAAATTATAATTGTTTTGGTAGCTAGAGTCAAAAGCTGACCTTAACAAAAATATGTCATTCTAGATATATATTGGAAGTGAAAACATAAAGTAAACATGAACGGAATACATAGGAAGAAGAGAGAAAACGCTTTGGAAACAGAAGTAGTGCATATATTGTAAAATCAAAGTGTGTTTGATTCTTCTGTTGTGATGAACAATTGGCATATGCGATTATTGGTTTTGATATTTGGAGATTATTGGCGAAGTGGTTTGGAGATGATTGGATTTACAGGTGATGGACAGGTGCTGCTGACTGTTGGGTCCGGTTAGATCGGTGGGGTAAGGCCGGTCAGACCGGAGGTATATGCGCGGTCAGACCAGCCAGCTCGCGGTCTGACCGGCCGACTCTGTGTCGGTTTTGGTTTCGGGTTGTATCATTGGATATCCGTTGATAATTTATGTTTATAACTTCCAGATGGATACTATGTGTATCTAATGCTGTTATGTGCTAACAATGAGTCAAGTTGGAGATAGCTTGTGCTCGGATACGATTTCTTTGTTTGATTCATGTGTGTAGGTAATCTTTACGCCTCGGGAGAGTGTTGCCAGTGATGGATCAGAAGTCAACTTGGGAAAAGATGACGTCTAGACGATCAGGATATCATGCGGGATGCTTAGGCTAAAGATTGATGCACGTAGTCGGTGAAGATTCCATGTGGCATACGATGGAGATATTATGTGCGTATGGGATGTGGAGTTGAATTTGGAAGGAGTCCAAATTTGATACAATTGGAGTTTGTAAAGTTTGTTTCTTATACGGCAAGGTTTCCTAGGGGATTAGAACTTCTGGTATGTGTTGGGTTCGTAGCTTTAGACTTCCTACCTCATGTATAAATAGTTAGGGAGTGTGAGGCCTCCCGGTATGCATTTTAGAGAGAGTTGAGTTGCGAGAAAGTTAAGAGTTTCAAGTTTAGTCGAGATTTTTGTAAGAAGTGCTGTTGTTGCACTTTGTAAACACAAAGAAGTAATATAGTTTCAATCTACTTTGAGAGTTCTTCGATTTGTGCTTGCTCGGGTGCGACGGTTCAAGGTTATTAGACATTTCATCGGCAAGTTAATCACAAATTTTGCAAATTAATATGCATCAATCACAAATTATTTTTAACATGATGCGTGTAGTTCTCTCGTATTTTTTTAAAAAAAATAAATCTAAGGGTAATTAAGGTAGTTCCCTCGTATTTTTTTTTAAAAAAATAAATCTAATAACCAAAACGACATCAATCAAAACAAATTAAAAACTGCTCTCGAAGATTTTCAACGTCAAGCCTTCAATCTGGAGAAAGCAGCTACCAAAACAGTCTCCTAAGGTTTGTCTACTGCCATGAATATAGGTTCAAAACTTTTCTCGAAGATTTTCACGTCTATATTCAAAACTTTTCTCGAAGATTTTCACGTCAAGCCATCAATCTGGAGCACCAAAACAGTCTATCAGATCAAACAACCTTCTCCTTCAATCTGAAGCACCAAAACAGTCTATTAGATCAAACAACCTTCTCGTAAGGTTTATCTACTGCCGTAAAGATTGGTTCAAAACATCATGTTCTTCAAAACTTTTCTCGAAGATTTTCATGTTAAGCATTCAATCTGGAGAGAGCAAGCAACCTTCTCCAAATGTTTGGCTACTGCCATGAAGATTGGTTCAAAACTTCTTATTCTTTAAAAGTTTTGTCGAAGATTTTCAGGTTAAGTCTTCAATCTGAAGAGACCAGCAATAAATTAAGACTGTCTATCGGATCAAGCAACCTTCTCCTAATGTTTGGCTACTGACGTTGTGTTTTTTCAGTAATCCTCTAATATCTCATCTCTCATGCTAATTTAGAGGCATGATATGTTACTCATATATATTTCGTCAAATAAACTTTATTATAATCCCTTAATATCTCATCTCTCATGCTAATTTAAAGGCATGTTATGTTACTCATATACATTTCCTCAGATAAACTTTATTAGCTAAGTGTTGTGTACTACTACATCAATGGAACAAGAATATAACATGGAAATTTATAGATATGGTGTGCTGTCTCAATCGAAATGAAGCATATAAGATCACAACCTTCTGCAAGCTCTCATCCTTTCATCATGGCAAGAATCATGCATGTCACCTCTCCTCTGAGCATAGATCAATAATCCTCTTAACAGAGAAACTTGCATGCATGGCAATTTCCAAGCATTTTACATGCCATAGTGCTTTTCATGCATGCTTTCTCAGCTTTATTAAAAAAGAAAATCATGGAATATTTATGTTCAAACTTGACATATTGCTATACCATTCATTCATGAGCCTCACTCATGACATGATGAAAGGTAGAGCCCGGGCATGTACAACAACAACTTAACATAGACACTACTTAGCGCTTATGGAAACTTCGCTGTACGAGGATGAGGAGAAGTAGAAAAAGGGTAAAAAAAAAAAAGGATGTTTGGTGCATTTTTATTAGAGCATTTATCGTCTCAATTATTGTAAGAGTATAGTCTCTAAATAAACTAAGAGCCTATATGAGATTTTACCTTTAAATTTGTCCTTAGATAATAAATGTTTACTTAGATACCATGCTCTTACGATGGTTGACATGGCAACTCTAAACCATTAATCTAAAAAAAACTTTATTACTATTCTTTCTTTTTCCCTGCATCACGCAACAAACTTTCCATCCTATAGATGCTAAGTAAGTGAATTGAACGGTGGTAACCATAGCAATAATTTTTTTTCTCCCCTCTTTTATTATCAGCATTTTTTCCTAACCATAGCAATATTTTTTTTCTCCCTTCTTTATTAATGATCATTGTTTAGTTTAAGTCTAAAAAAAACTAAAAATATAATATGTGATACAAGAATTACTGTTAAAACCAAATCGGCAGATTATTTGAAAAGATGTATTGCTTCACTTAGCTTGTTTCACGAATTAAATATGCTTATACAACAACAATTCAACAAAAGAATCTTTTTGTTTTGGCATGAATGATGAATCATTACACAAGAGTAGAGTTGAGAAACAATTGCTCGTGGTGTCAACTACACTTATGATCGCCTCTCGATCAGCTGGCTTGTCAGTGAACCACCTGTACGTGGTCCAGCACCTCCGCTAGCTGTGCCGTCGTCCTCTCGTCGGGGTTGAAGGCCAGCATCGATCCCAGCGATCGAGGACCTCGCGCCCGGCCGGCCGCTCGTCGATCGAACAGCTTGCACGTACGTCCCCGTGGCCTCGAGCCGGTCTCGCATGTCGTCGGCCATCTCCTTCAACATCGTCTCGTCCGACGAGTCGTCCAACAGCGGAGCAGCGTGAGACTCCTCGTACGGCTTCCCCGGCGGCTTCACCGGCGTGGCCGCCCCCAAGTCGCACAGCTTGAGCCCCCCACCGTACGTGACGGGGGCGATGTACGTCGGGCTTGATGTCGCGCGCGGTGCATGACGCCTCGACGGCGGCGACGAGGTCGAGCGCGCGGGCGGTCTCCTCGCGGGGTCGGGATCATCCAGAGATCGTGGCGGAGGGTGCGCTGCGCGCGGCATCCTCGACGATGTTGCGGTGGCCACGGCAGGCGGCGACACAACCGACCTCGCGGATGAAGGCGCGCTGGTCGGCGGTGGCGTACACCGATGCATGGCGACAAGACCTTGTCGCCGGTGCGGAGATGCTCGGCCTTGAACACGACGCCGTCCCAGCCTTCGCCAGAACAGTGAGCTTAACCTTTGCGGGTAGTCGCTAGAGCAGAAGATCAGTAGCATCAGCGCCATGTTCTGAATATATAAACCGAGCGAAGACGAAGTGAACGATAGGTCAACTAGTCAAGCAGAGCCCGACAATAAACGGATGTGACATGTGAGAGTGAGATAGTCAATTGGAGACGAAGTGTTACTGTTAGCGAAAACTGTTCCCTAAACCAATGGATAGTCAAATTACACCGATTTTATTTTTTATTAACAAGTTATCACAAATTAAATTTATACCATCTTTATTTTTAACTAGAAAAGAAGCCCGCGCAGATGCGCGGGCAATTTATTTATTGTTTATAAAAAAATATTAATAAAATTCATATATGAAGAATTTATTACCTTATAATTGTAAAAGAAGAAGTATTTTTATCGTGAAAAAGACCATAAACTTTGACATATATACTAAATGATAATATTTATCACATTCAAACAAAATTCATTTTGTTTCGGTTATATGTAAACTCACTTATCACCATCTTTCACAAACATATGAGTTAGTATATTTTTTTGTTTTGATTTTTTTAATTACACATCTGATTCACCTATGTATGTTTATGGGTAATATATGATGGAATAATCTATATTATCAAAATTATTTGTGCTAATTATTAACACTGCTTAAATAAGAATGACTTAATTAAAAGGGACATAAAATTGATCCTTGTGATATTTTCCATGATACCTATGTATGTTTTCCTATTGCGAATAGTAGTCTCTTGTACGTACATACTTTTTTGTTTTTTTGACAAATATTTCTCTCTCATAGATAGGTGTGCGCAAGTGTATTTAACTATTTATATGATGGGTGTGCGCGTTTATATATGCGCTCATGATTGCCTTTTATATTATTCATAAAAAAATACTTTCAAGGAATTTGGTGAGATGGCTGAAGTGGCAGTGTGGCGGCGTGACTTATTCGACAACCTCGCTAGGAGTGCTCGCTATACATATAAACAATTTGAGGAAAACCTTAGAGCTGTAAAGAAAGAAAGAGAAAACTACTAGATGAGGCTGATTGTATGTACACTCTTCTTCTTATTATTTGACATCTCTTGTGTATGTATGTACATAGAGAAGGATTAGCCGGTTTTTAGGAGCGATGGATTATTTGAATAGATATAATGTAATAGTTGAAAATAATATATCACTGATTTAAGTGTAAATCAATATCTAGATGTTTTGCTTTGTTCTAATAACTTTTCTTATATTTTTCCTAATTTATTAGAGCGCCACACGGCATCTTAGGAGTGTATGTAGGTGTGTAGGAATGCTAGTACTCATAGACACAATCTACTTGTAGTCAACTACTACCTCCGTTTTTTAATAGATGACGCCGTTGATTTTTTCTCACATGTTTGACCATTCGTCTTATTCAAAATTTTTATGTAAATGTATAAGATATAAATCACACTTAAAGTACTATGAGTGATAAAACAACTCATAACAAAATAAATTATAATTACGTAAATTTTTTGAATAAGACGAATGGTCAAACATGGTGTGACTAAATTCGGTGTCATTTATTAAAAAAAAGGAGTAGTATATTTTTAAATTAATGAATAGTTAATATAGAGTAAATTTTAATAAACCTACATATGTATTCTCAAAAACTCAGATTTAAGAACTTGTTTTCACAAAATGACCAATTCATGTCTTTGATTATCAACAAATTACATGTTTTGCATATAATATCCAAAATCTTTATGCAGATTTCAAGAACTGTGTTTTCACCAAACTATAAATGTTAATTATTGCATTTTATAAAATCTCACGGGCAGGTTATAAGCTGTTCGTCGTAACAACTACTCAAATGGTTTTAATCTGATAGTTCTTGTGATGATCTAGAAGACTCTACAAGCTGCAGTTTTGTGATAAAATGAAGATCTAAATGTGGTAGTTTGTGATGACGAATACACTAATTTAAGTTTTGTGAAAAGTTTTAAATTGTAGTTTGTGATAGATTGTACAATATCTGTAGTTTTAATAGTTTGTGATAAATGATATACTAAAACTATAGTGTGTGAAACAACTCATAAATATTTATTTTGTGATAAATGTGCAAAATACCTATAGTTTTGTAAAATTTACTCTAAATAATATGTTTCCAATTTGAGGCATCATCTATTAGAAAACATAAAAACCTGGAATAGCATGTTGTCCAATACAGGTCGTGAACTACATAGGTATCCATGTACAGCATATTTGCATGGTTCAGTGAGACAATTCGTGACAGAATCATCAAACTCTGCGGCAAAGATTCAATGACATTGATGACAGCTTGTGTGCGCGCGTCATACCATTAGTATTGCAACATAACAGTGATATCTTTCCTTTCAGATACTGTCCAAAAACCGTATAAAAAAATTAAAGACAGCTTATTTGATGATCTATTCTGTAGCTGAATGAGGAACAAAACGTAGCTAGCTCAAAATATTTCTAGTGATCTATCATTGTCGAAGGGAAAAGTCAGTCTCCTCTAAATGTAACTGTCTTTTTGAAGCGAACAAAGCAGCTCCTAGCTGTGCCTCACAAAGGGAGGCGTTTCAGGATTCTATTTCTTCTGATAACCGTCTTTGAAGTTAGCTTTGTCATGTCTGCATATCGGTGCAAAATCTCCGGACTTTTTGACTGACGTGACTGTTTTCTGGGATCTTTGTAAGAACTTCTGTATCACTGCACATTGAGAAAGTGTGCTTCTTCAACATTCGATGCGCTCGAATTCATCCCAGCAAGGATTGAGTAGCAGTCTACCAATTCTAGCGTTTGAACTCTTCTATTCAGCTTTGTGCCCAATTTCTGCAGAAAATATCACCCAGAGTTCCTCTCCTTCAAGGATGGCTCCGGATCAGCCTCTTCACAAATCCAAGCTTCATCCGCGATTCTTTGTTGTTGAAGTAGTCCGGTCAATATATATTGGAACTTTTCGACAACACTCGCAAGCTCTGTTTCGAATGCTCTTTGTAATTGATGATCTTCAGAAGCCAAATGCGCATTTTTTTGGGCTATTACAGAAGCAACCGGTGGTGATCGTGACCGTGATGCAATTTTAGAGCTTCTCATAAACTTTCAAGGGTAGCTAAGCTCTACAATCCCTTAGGATAATGCTTGCTTTTGAATTATTCATTTCTGCAATATACCACCTATACGTTGCTTGAATTGCTCATGCATCAGACTATGCGAATTCACAAAAAGCTTGCAATTAAGAAGACAGACCTCCAGACCAGATTATTTTCGTGGAGTTAGGGCATAGAAGGTTAACATTTATACAATGTAAATACTACAGTTAAACTGAATGAAAGTGACGTTTCTAATAAAAACTTGGCGTAACATAATCCTGATGTGGATTGGAGGCAGATTTTGGTAATGACAATTTTGAATAGTATTCCTTTGACTTTATATGCATGTTACAACTTAAATGAATGAAAATTGCAAGGAATAATTTTGAATGTACCCGTATTCTCTGAAGATATATATCTCGAGTAATGTAAAGGACACGGAGCTTGACGAATCAGTTGTAGTTGCTTAGTTTCACTTGCAGGACGGTTGGCCCTTGAAAATCCTCGCAATGTAAGTGATCAATGCGGAAACATAAGCATCATCATCCATACCATCTGAATCATCTGAGTCATCCCCATCTTTGTAACTTCTGCACATCTCCTCCTTTGACTCAGGGAACTGATTCTTTTAAATCATCTGAAACCTAATCTACTTCATCAGCTGATCACATCCATTTCTTCATCAGTCGTCTGTCAGCGAATCAGTGTCCCAACTCCGGTCTCCACAATTGGTTTCATCATCATCTTCTGTACACATGCATCATCTTACATCATCATTCAACTTACCGTGATGGTCTGACGAGAAGTTTCAATCTATTCTTCAGCACTCTCCTGTCAAGAAGCCTGTTTTGTCAATTTCTATACAGGAACGAAGACTGTTGATTAAAATGAAAGACCAAGTTAGCGCAGCCAAATCAATGTTACAACAAAGAAACATAACCGCCATGAATAGAAACAAGAAAGGATAAATGAGGGGCAGCCATCTATATGTATGGTGATTTTACTATGTTTGTTATTTTGACTAGTATGATAGAAATGGTTATTTAATATGATTAATTTCCGTCGTATACAATTGAAAAATGGCTGTTTAGAAAGGAGTGTATAAAGATAATTTTAGAAACTGCATGCCCCTAATTTATTTCCTATATATCAACATACGATTCTTTCAATATGGAAAACTCCTATTAATAGAGGTACTGTAACAGTGTACATTGCCTGTTTAATGGTAGAAACATACTGGGCCAAGACACATTGCAACGAAAAGAAAGTCTGGACAAGTACATCCATAACCTCTGGCCCGTCCTCATGTAGATCCTCTGATGCATCATCTATTATGCTCTTCCCGGCCATCCCTTGTTAGATTTGCCTGGCCCGTCATTCAACCCTCCGCACTCTCATTATGATGGCTGTCCACTGGATGTCATTCTGAAGAGAAAGGAGATTTTCTTGCAGCATATAGCAATCAATTGCTGCTCCCAGTCTCATCTGGATGGAGAAGATTGGGGAGCAACTGGAATATAGGAGATAAGCATCGATGCATTTTAGTCGAATCCAGCAGGGCAACTTTTCTTCTATTCACAGGGAACACAGACTCTTAATGATTGGAAAAAAAAGGAATCTATATGAATATCCAGGAATGACAGAATATTATCAACACTAAACCCTGCTTCTATACTTTTGAACTCATTAATTCAAAAAGATTAAATTAAGAACCGCAAAAGAAATCACCATTGGCACAAGTATAGCTTACTGCATCAAAAGAGCGATCATATTCAAGAGACTAGATTTTTAAGGAAAGTCCTTAGTTGCACAGCACTCAAGTTGTTGGGACTCTCTTTATTTTTAATACACTGAACGTTTTATGCTACCTAGGGTGTTAAAAGTCATCAATTTAAACAGATAATATAGACAGGGATAGTTTTCAATACTGGAAAGGACAGTGATGGCATCCTTGTAGGCCAATTAAAAATATTCACAACGAATGAGTTTCTATTAGATAAGTTGAATAATAGCGAAGTTTACAACTCATAGAAAGCAGAGATTCGACATCCAGTACCTCTTGATGCATTGTGTGTTGCTGTCAGGCCGGAAGAGTGAAACTGAGGGAAAGTGTTGCAAGGGTGTGGTTAATGAAGGCATAGAGTAGGCCCAGGTCATTAGTCTAACCTCACTAACGTGTAAGCTTCATCTTTTGTGCATCTTCTTATTAAGAAGAATTTTTTGTTCGATGCATGTCATTGCGTATTGAAGTTGATATAGCATGGATTTTGCGATTTGAACTTCTCATGCAGCTCAAATGATTGTTCACATCATATTCCAAGACGCTGGAAAAGACCTTGACTGGAAGGAATTTCAATACCTGCAGTTCTGCACTAGAAATTTTTCTCAATGCACTACCCATTTTCAGACTCTGTCAGTGAATTCCCATTTAGATGTCAGCTTCAGATTTTTAAACACAGAATTGTAGTCACTATCCTTTCAAAGGTCAGCACTCCCTTGCCAAAAGGTCTTATCTTTCCTGAACAACTTCCGATTCTCATCAGTTGTCGCTTTGTTATAGTGGTTCCGTCAGTAACAGAGCTTTCATTACAAGAGTGACTCAACTTGCAAGAACAAACAATCTTGACCACTTGGAACTTGGCACCAAATGCTTTAACAGTTTCGTTTGTTCATGAGTCAAATCTTCACCAGTATACTTCGCAAGTGTTAATAACAGCATACACGTCGATCATTGTCATCAATCCTAACTTCTAAATCTTCAGAAATTTGGCGGCATTGTGCAACCATGACGATTCATTTGACAGAACATCCTCAACATGAACAACCTGGCTGGACAGATTATTGAATCGAAGATGGGGATAGCTTGGAAGGGATTAAGAAGAATATTAAATCAAATGCTTCCTATCATTGGATATAGCAGCAATTGTTCCTTCAATTATAACCTCACACGAAAGTATGTAAGATTCTTCTTTGTATCTCAGGAGCTGCTTTCTTATTCTTTTTGTGCTCTTGCTTGTGCTTGTGGCAATATCATCGTGACTGCTCCGAAAAGCTGTCGTGATAAAGCACAAACTATGAATGCGTGAGACAAAATTGGATTCCTGAAGATTATAGAAGACCAATCAAAGATAAGGAAAAGGAATGGATTGAGCATATAGAATTTGATATAACAAATAAAATTCTATATTAATACATCCTTGGTTATATTGAGTATGCTATGTTAGATTTTGGCATGTTACTCCTGAACATAATTACTAAACAAATTACTGAAAAAGCAGAATTGAAAGAAGCATGTTTCTGCAAAAAAACCTCTGGACTGATGGAATATGGCAGAGCTTCCATATCTCTCTGGGCATTTGTTTTCTCTGCACTTCAAAGCAGATAGAGTGCCCGGTTCCAGCCAGCGCCTGTTGAACCAATCTTTGCACTGGGGGGCTTCCAGAATTCTCGTATTATAACTTCTTGGCAGCTGCAATATGTGAAAGATTTCAGCAAATGTTGAATCTAGTCTGGCCAAATGGTACATACAATGGGGAAATAATCATATCCCTCAACCAAACTTATGTGCATCACACAAGGTGTGATTTCAACATAATTGATACAAAATAAGAGTGAGTTGCCATAATCAACAGTAATTTTCAACCAACATGGAGTAACATATGATTAGATATCTTATCTACTGACAAGCAAGTACAACATACAACTGGGAACCCAAATTTTTTCATATAAAATGATTAGGTGGTATAAATGGTTTGCTTTGTTAACCTTTTTGAGAATTTAATTTAAGATTTGTCCTTTTTGTGTCATTTTTCTGTAACAATTTTAAATGTATTTGGATGCAATTGAGTAACTCTTATGCGATAGACTTCACTAATTATGTCCCTAATTAGATTACCGCATAAAAAGCTAGTCATACAAAAGTGCAGTATGTGCTGAGGCGTGTACATTTCAGCTAAATCCAAAGGATAACGGCAACAAGCGGGCAAGTTGGTATGTTTCTTGCTACCAAGTTTGATAACTAATCCACAAAATCCTTGACATGGGAAAGAACCTTCTTCATGTGCCATGTCCCGAGACGTCCAGACCTAACATTGTCCATCAAATAATCGTCCAAAGATTGTCCTTAGTTCTAAAGAAAAATAAACAAAAAAAAAAGGGTAACAAAATTACACATACATAGGGTAGAAAAATCAGCAGTAACTAGTCATCGTAATTCGTCCTTCATTGAACTGAATAACTCTAAACAATTAGGTATCACTTCATGATTGTCGACGCTGAATTGAATCAATTGATCGAGCAACTGCGACAACGCGAACTTGCTT
>CM020187.1:997939-1011950 GCA_009805545.1 Oryza longistaminata | reverse complement strand
CCGCCGTTTTAATTACATGTCAACTAGATGTTTCCGAAAAAATTTCAAAAACATTTTGACAAGATAGATCATATGTATATATCGCGTCGATTAAACATGCAAAGTTCAAATTAACTTCTACAAAATTGTAAACAAAATACAAATTTTAATTGTAATATACATATAGTAATTTGGAGTTTTCTTTGTTATTTTGTTAACAATTTGTAGAAGTTGAATTTTAACTTGCATGTTTATGGATGAATATTACATGTTGATCTATCTTATCCATATTTTTTTAAAAAAATTTCATATTCGCATTGGGAGCATGTACAAATTAACTCGGTGAATGCACAAAACTATAGGCTATTTGATACACGGAATGGTTCCTACACACTCGCCAAAAGCTGTGGTTTTTATAAACCCTTAAAAAGGCCACACAGTTTTTTCCTCCATTTTTTTCAGATTGATTATTTCCTTTTGCTCTATACCTTCTTCGTGTTCCAATATTAACATCTGGTGAGACATTTGACTTAATATTGGGGTACGCATTGGTAGCGGCCGGAAGTGTGCACTATCTATCATTGAGTTGCCCTTCTCGCCTGCTTTAGTTGGGTTTCATCCAATATGTCTTTGCAATCTTTTTCTATTTACTAACGATTTGCTCCTTCAAAGAGACAAAAGCTGACGTCAATTTTAGGCTTGCAGCTCGGGAAGCTTATACTCGATCGAGTAGTTTGCCTGCAACGGTATAAAACTGCCTCGGGTCTTAGCACTATGAACGTTTGTTTTGTTAATATGTCTTAAAAAGACTGCCAAACATTCCGGACGAGGTACCCATGAGATCGGCTAGCTTATATTAGCTATTATCACTCCAGGCTCCCGTTATAGCGTGGTAGTCGGGTTAGTAGCGAGAAGATTAGCCATCATACCCCCAAAGCTGTCGGTATATTGAAAACGCGCGCCGCCATCGTCAAGGCCTCCAGACGCCTATCCCATTCTACCGGTTCACTGACAGCCACACGTAGCCTGTTCCGTCTCCCCAACCTCGACCTGTAACCCTAATCTGCTATCAAAGCCTCATCGTCTTGCCTGCTAGCCCAACACAAGTTCGCGACGACTTCGACGCCGCGTCCGCCACCTTTCGAGCCGTCTCGGCCGTCGTTTGCTCCCCACTTCTCACCCTCTCGCCGGCCCGGACGTCCGTCGACCCTGCCCGACCGTCCTCCCGCGACTGCCACTGCCAACCAGGGCGCGGAGCCTCGTCGTCGGTGAGGTCGACGTCGCGCTGGGGTAGCCTGAACTATGCCGTGACAAACGAGTCGCTGAAGAGGGTAATGGTTCCGTACCCCAAGTCCCAAGGACGTTGGCCATCGAGCGTCGGTGGTTCCCGGCCCCGGAGCCCGCACGTCGTACGGCGCCGCGATCGACGCCAGTTCACGGCGTATCGACGGCCGGCGGCTCCGTCAACGCCCTGAACCGCGCACGAACAGCTTCGTCCGAGCGGCGTACTACAATCGAGGGGCCGAGGACATCACCGGCTGCGCGACGGGAGCGCGAGCGCCGACGCCGAGCAGCACCGGCGCGCGTCGCGGGTGCAGGCCGGTGTCGGGCGTACTGTGGAAGGCGCTCGCCGGCGTGGTGGCCGCGTCGCGCGTGCCCCGAGGAGCGGTGCTCGACATGGGGTGGTGGGTGGGTGGGACGCGCGGCGGCGGGTGGCGTCGCCGGCGCTGGTCCGCGATTGGCGCGGCATACGTGACGGGCGTACGCTCATCGCGCGACGCGGCCGTTGGGGGGAATGTCCCTGGGAGAGGCGCTGGCGGAGAATGACGGCCATGTGCGGGCAGGCATCGCGTCGATCGACTACGACGAGTACCTGCACTGCAGGAGCTGGTGGACTGGTGGAGGAGCACAAGGCGGAGAAGGTGATGGAGAAGGTGCGGGCTCGGGCTCTGGGCTCTGGCCGACGGTGAACCAGACGGTGGGTTTTCGCGTCGTTTTCGCACTCGACACACCGACTCGGGTTCGGCCAGGCCGGCGCTCGCCATGCCCATCTGGGACCACGCAAGATGGGGGCTGCGGGTCGGAGTGCGCCCGGGAGGCGTACGGGTCGTGGCTCGTGGAGCGCCTTACATATGGCCGCGGATGGCGGCGGCGCTCGAGTCCGACGGCGTCTTGAAGGCTCTCACGGGCGGCGGTGATCTTGAACTCCGTCTAGCTTTGCTATATTAATCGCGCGCACGGCGGCTTTTCTGCCTTAATGTATCGTGCCTGAAAATAAGGCCCGGCCTTGGTGCGCTTGCATTTGGGAGTGCTGAAGTATTTAAAACTTCAATTTTACCCTTTTTTAAATTAAAGGGGCTTGTCTATACGACAGGCCGCCGGTTAAATTCAATTTGTTTTTTGATCATTAGAATTTCTGCCTAATTAAACCGTACGATGTCAACATACTGGACAACTATCTTTGGTCGGTTGTCTAAAAATCACAATAGTTTTCCGGATGCTTAAAAATCCAAGACGAAAGAACATTTAGTCCCAGTTTAAAAGTACAAATGGGACACATGTGGATCTATCATCTTTAGTCCCGGTTGATTCATGTCAGGCTGTGTCAGGTGCGCCCGGGATCATTAGTCTCGGTTAGTAACACAACTGGGACTAAAGACTAACTTTAGTTCCCGGTTTAGATATTTACTAACCGGGAATAAAAAATCAAACCGCACTATATAATACCTACCTAGTACTTATCCTCTCCTACCGATCCCACACAAACTTCTCTCTCTATCTTGCCTTTTTTTGCCTCTCTAACTCCCTATCTCTTTCCTTCCTCAGAGCCTTATTCTTTCCTTCCTTCCATAGGGCGAAGGACGGCTGGAGGCGAGGGACAGCGAGGCCGGAAACGGCCCCGGCCGGAAGCGGCCGGCGCTGGAGGGGAGGAGGGGAGGCCGGCAGTGGCCGGCCGGCCGGCGCCTCTACCGGCAATTTTTTTTTTGGGAATTTGCGATTTATTTTTTTTTTTGACCAGGAAAACTGCCAGGGCTTTGCCCAGCAGTGTAATTTTATAAATAAAGAAAATATTTACAAGGTTACAGAGATTACATGCGGGTCACACAGAAAGACTATAAGGTTTGTACCCAATTAAAAACAGTTTGCTTTAGAGGATCATTCATTCTGCACATATGCAGAAGAACTTCTTTGACAAAAAGATATCTCCATGGCTAGAAGGAGGGCTGAATGTTCTGAAATATGAAGCCATTCATTTGCTTCCAGATGTGCCAAGCTGCCAAAAAGAAAATTTCCAGGAAACCCTTCTGAGCAAATTTGAGTCTGGCTAGGGTGATCATTTGGAAAAACTCCAAATTATTATTCCACTCAATTCTCAGGTATTGCCAACACCTGGCGCTGAAAGGACGTAAGAAGAAGAGGTGTAGCCTTGTCTCTCTGCAGTTCGCATTGCATAAATGTGAGATCATCATTTTGTTTGGCACAATGTCTTCTATCCAGCATATCAGTATTTTTAAGTTTAAAGCAAATAGTTAATATGGACGCAAATTAGTTTGGTTTTCATCTAATCTGAGTGAGAAAGAAAAAGAATGGAAAAAGTAGTAGGGTGGGGATATGTACGTACACGTACACGGAGTGATGTGGGGGGTTTTCAAGAGATAATAAATTGATTTGCTAATTATTTTAGATAGATTTAATAGTTAAAAATAATGGGGTCTATCAGATTAAATAAAAACCGATGGCTAGATAATAAATTGATTTGGTAATTATTTTAGATAGGTTTAATAGTTGAAAATAATGGGTCTACTAGATTAAATAAAAACCGATGGCTAGTTGTTTTGTTTTTCTTAGAATATTTAGGATTAAATAAAGCGTCACGTGGTGATCTAGGAGCATTTGTAGATTAAATGTCACACGACGATTTAGAAGCGTTTTGTAGGAAGTTTAATAGATTTTTTAGTAGGACTTAAATTATTAGTTGATTTTTCATCAATATAAGTGAGAAAGAAAAAAAAAGAAAAAAGAAGTAGGGGTGGGGGATACGTACGTCACGTACGTACATATACGGGAGAGAGGTGGCACGGAACGATGTGTGGGGTTTATGAGAGATAAATTGATTTGGTAATATTTTGAAATAGATCTAATTGTTAAAAATAATGGGTCCACCAAATTAAATGAAAATTGACGGCAAGTTGTTTTATTTTTTCCCCTTAGAATTTTTAAGATTTATTCAAGCGCCACGTGGCAAGCTAGGAGCGTTTGTAGGAATCTCACGTGGCAGTAGTGCACCCACAACGCGTCAAAACCTGACCTGTGGGGCCCACTAGCTGTTACCTCAAAAAATGAGGCAGCCGAACCGTTTGCTGGCCGGTTCGGCCGAACCAGGGTTCGGCCGAACCCCTGGTGGGGCCCAATCGGCCTACTTATCGGCCGTCTGATCCAACGGTCAGTGCGGTCGTGGCCATTAGTGAATTTTTGTCGAAAATTTTATTTGGTTTGCTTCTGAAAAATTCATTTTCGAAGAAATTCCTCAAAATTCAATAAGTCCGAAATGCTATTGAAACTCAAATGTTGTGGATGATGCAAAAAATTCAAATTGTTGAGCGCAAATATGCGATACATACCAATCTTACCTATTGGCGAAGGTCCCCCCCGCGTCGTTTAAAGTCCACCGTGGCAAGACCGTTCCCTCTCTTCCGATTTAAGTTTCACGGATTTTTCCACCTGTCTTCCAGAGGAGATGGAGCGGGCGTCTTTGGCTTCTTCCTCCACAGACCTCCTTTGATTTTTGGTGCGGAAGACGGCTTCCTCTGAGCCGGCTGCCTCCTGACTTTCTTGGCCAGTATTAGGTGATTTTCCACCCGGCGTCTCAATAACGGTTCCCCTGGCATTATTGTCCCTCTCCAGGAAGTTCTGCATGAACCTTACCAGGCTATCCGTCTGGGTGCTCCCACTTCGACCACTTGAATGTTTTTGTGAAGGTTTGGGCCCGTACCTTTGATTCTGACATGGATTCATTAGTTTCTGTCTTCGGTTGAAAACTCAAAACTTTTCCTCCTTCCGTTGATAATGGAAACGGATATTCCCCATTCCCACGTCAATTTGCTCCTGGTGCTAGGAATGGACGCCCCAGGATTGAGCGGCGGTCCCTTCCCCGTGTCCATTCCAGCACTACGAAATCAACCGGGATGTAAGAAATCCGTATCTTGACTGCAACATCCTCCGCTATCCCCTGCCGGATAACGGACTGACAGTTAGCCAGTTGGAGGCGCATGCAGTGATTGGTGCCAACATCCGTGAAGTTGAGACTGTCGAAGACCGTCTTTTGCATGACGCTGACACTGGCTCCAAGGTCGCACGCAAGGCCTGGTCAATGTTTGTGCCCCGATCCGAGCAGGTGATCGTTAGAGGACACCCTGGATCTTTCTTCTCTCCGGGAGCTTGGAGTATCAGGTTGTCTGCAGTGTTTTCGTCAGCTTGACAACGTCCATTCGTTGGAGCGGTCTCTTGTTGATTGAGTATGTCTTGAGATATACGGACGTATGTCGGCATTGCATAGCGTCCAACAACGGCACGTTTGAATATGGATCTTCTGGATTACTTTAACAAAACGAAGCGAACTGCTCGTCCACTGATGTTTCTACTCCGTTGAGGAAATTGGCAGCAGCCGCCAGTGTCGCAGCACTCCTGCGGCACGGTCTTTCTCTGGCGGAAATCTCCCTTGTCAGCGCGAGTCAGTGTAGATGGCATTTCTTTGACCTCCCATTAGTTCCTGTAGGGTTAGGATTACGGGCGGATCATGAGCTGGACTTACCTCCCTCGTTGTTGATCGCGCTAACACATTTCAATGGAGGAGTCGGTTGCCTCGCGAATCCTCTCCAGTTTCATTTGCAGGGATCCTAAAGATGTCGATTTGACTTGAGCTAACTGGGTTCCTATCCTTAGTTAAAAGCTTCAAGCTGTTTATTTGAAATGCGGAAGTCAAAGCCATGCTAGCTTAAACATTTATTGTTCTCTAAGATCTTATCATTGGGAGCAAGCTTTTTGCACGTTTAGCAGTCAAGGTGGTTTTAGCTCGCAAAACAAGATCTTCAAGGAGGTGTTGCGTTAGAGAAGTTACCGTCATTATTACCCCTTGATAATATGGGGCGTGGTTGGTCCACCCCTGACTTCCTTGTGGATCGGTACCGTTGTTGTTGTTGCCACATGTACATCGCCTCTCTCACGGGTTTCCAGCGCAGTCGTCCAGAATTGGACCCGGCGCCGGCCGCAGACTCACCGTGATGTGAGAGTCAGCCCTTGATCGGTGCCTTGTGGCTGCATTTCTCATGGTCGTCGCAATCTTTCAATGAGGAGGTCTATGCTTGGCAGCAACGTAACTCCGTCTCCTTCATGGTGGTGGCATGCTCGCTGACTGGGTCTGGAGTCGTTTCCTTCTCGCTTCCACCCTCATTGGAACCATCTTCTTCTCTATGAGTTCAAACGGCTCCTTGAACCGTTTTTAGAGAGAACGCTCCTCCAGCTGCCTGCGTCAGGTGATCGCGGGACATGGGGTGAGTCCATTGTAAGAAGATTCTGAGATCAACGAGTCGTCCATGTCCCATGATGACGGACAGCGGCACGTACTCCTGCCAGCTATTTCCCATGCTTCCGAAGGACTCGTCCCTGTCTGCTGGATAACTGGAAATCTCGTCCACGGAAGGCGTTGGTTTTGCCCATCGGGAAAATACTTCGAGAGGAATGCGTTAGAGTATTTATTTCCAGGTGTTTGATAGCAGCACGATTGGCATTAGAACCACTGCTTCGCTCTCCTGAGGAGGGAGAACGCGAAACAGCCGCAGCCTGACGCGCGTTAGGACTGACGTCCCTGATGCCGTGTATCGTACGCATATCTCCAGGAATTGCTGCAGATGAGCGTTGGCATCCTGCATAGGTTGCCACATGAACACGGCTAGCCTGCGCCATCGTGATGAGGCTGGACTGTCAAGTCGAAATCCACATCTGCCTATTTGACTTGCGCGGCCGCGACGGCCCACATTGTCACAGAGGTGAGCAGCGAACTCGCGAAGAGTCTTGCTGGCGCAATAATCCTTGAATAGGTTGGTGGCCACTAATACGGCTGGTTTCTCTGTCGGTAGAGTTTTGCGGAGCAATGACTCGCGGCCTGACGCTTCCGGAAGAAAGCCTCTGGAATTTCTTTAAATTTCCAGAGGTTGTAAACCAGTCATGCACTATCCTCTCTGTTTTCAAACACAAAGAGTGAAAACAACCAAGGTTAGCCTGCCAAAGGAAAGGATGATTATACAGAGGTAAAATATAAAGTATTAGTTCAAGTAATGCTCTATCATGAATCTTCCCCGCAACGGCGCCAGAAATGCTTTGTTGGTATTTCTTAACGACATGACTAGAAATATAATCCCAGCAATGAACGCAGAAATACTTCTGGATATTATTGGTTACAGAGTTCATCGCAACGCGCACGGTATATACGCATTGTAGGCATTTTCACCCGAGGAGTCATATTCCACGGTACGTATTTTAGTTTTATTCCCGTGGAAGATCATGTACGAGAGAACTCAACTAATTAATTTATATATTACCTTGTGATAATCAATTCTTAAGCAGGGGTTAAAATAATCCAAGGGTAGAGTGACAACACAAGCATTTACTCTCATCGTCATAATAAAATGAATCTAAGCTTAGGTGGAAAGAAAAGAGAAAGAGAATATATTCCTATACTTCTAATATACGTAGTATACATACATTCTAGTTAACTGATATACTAGCTAATACCCTCTATCCGATGCCCTCCTGGTACTTCGAGAAGCCACCCCTGACTGCCGAGTTCCTTACGGACAGCCCGTCATGACCATCAAACCGGGGCTAAATACGGAGGAATACCCTCCCCATGAAATTAACTTAGGATTATATATAGGCGCGGAGGAATACCCGTACTGAGCTGTCACCATCAGTGCCCACCTCTCATCCGCAATATATAACCCCAAAAAATGATATCCGTAATATAGACACCACGTCTAAACTACCCGATACTACTCTAATATCATCGTCATGACATAGAGTAATTGCATAAGCAAACACTATACCGCCACCAACGCATCTCCCAGATAAGCTAGCAGTATATTCAGTATAACATGAACATAATGTAAAGTAGGTACTCATATTACTCGTAAAGTATTTTCAATACCAGAAATGTATATTTAGAAGAGTATTCTAATAAAAGTACAAAGCTTACAAAGGAGGAAAGGAAAGCTACTAGAGCCATACCCGAACTTCTTCCGAAGGCTTCCGGACTCCTGATTCCTATTCTAATTCTATTCCACCAGTAGATACTACTAACTAAACATTGAGAGGAATGAGAGAGCTCTTGCTTGAGGTGTGTGTTTGAAGTGAAGAGAGTGAACTCCTTAAATAGGCAGGTAATGACGGTTATGGAGGTTGGAAAAGGTCGGTAAACCCTCCAACCGCCATAGGGAGTGAATCTCCACCATTCCCTCAAAAACCCTGCATCCATCGGCTTCACGGGAGGTTCGGCCGAACCCTGGGTCGACCCAACCAGCCCACATTTTGGCTGGTGGCCTCCTCTGCTGCTTCTCTTCGTAGACTTGTGAATTTTGGTCTGATTCGTCGTGTCAATTCTGAGTTCTTGGTCATTCATACATAAGTGTGGTCTTCGACATCGTCCGATGTATTATCGTTTAAGTGTTGATGTCGATTCTCCTTCATTTTATTGTCATTCTCTGCAAAAGGTTAGTACACCCAATACTAGTGGAATATTATTGTTCTAACATATATATGCATTGCAAGCATCACTAGTTCTCTCCTGTTTTAGTAATATTGACAGTCGAAACTGATCGATAACGACCGTCAACAACGCGTTCTCACTCTCTACTTGCTTTGCTTCCCTCTTATTCTAGTTTGTGCAAGAAATTTTTGGGTTCCAAAGTCTAAATAAATACTACCTCCGTCCCAAATTAGTTGTCATTTGACTTTTTTGCTTGTAATATTTGACCACTTCATTTTATTTAAAAATTAGTGCAAATATAAAAAATGATAAGTTTTACTTAAAGTATTTTGGATATTAAAGCAGTCACAAACAAAATAAATATAAAATAAACATTACAAACAAAAACTCAAAGCGACAAGTATTTTGGGATGTAGGTAGTACATTATAAAATTTGTCTATCTCTAGTAGATCACAATTGTTTGGTGATAATGGTTTACTTGCACTGCAAGTCATCATGTTGCGATGGTTGTAAAGCTTGTATATGCTGGGACATGGAGGTTGCCATATGATCCATTGTAGCAGTGTTTACAGTTTCGATCAAGTTTAGTTAATCTTTCTTTTATTCTCAGTGTATCGTAACATATAAAATGGATTCCAAACTTATTTCTTCAAGTGAATATGTACATGGTGACATGTTTATAGCAAGTTATGTCCTATATAGGCTGCTTTCGGGAGCAACTTGTTCCCAACTCCTTCCCTCCTGTTTTCCACGCGCACGTTTTTCAAACTGATAAACGGTGTGTTTTTTAAACAAGTTTCTATATAGAAAGTTGCTAAAAATCAAATTAATCCATTTTTTTAAAAAATAGCTAATATTTAATTAATCACGCACTAATGGACCGCTCCATTTTCCATGCGGAGGGGATGGGTTCCTAACCCCAACTTCAAACACAAGCCATAGGGATTATAAGATTTTTAATTTGGTTTGTGCATAGAGAAAACATACAACTTTTTTTTCATACCAGAAGGTATGGAATAGAAGCACATAGCAGCCAATACTAAAACACCGTTAAATACCATCTAATAATAAAGTCATTTAACGTACCGTAGAATATATTCTAGGGCCACTTACGGGTAAGATTGTTTTGACACACTTGGATTATTTGAGCACATTTTAGAGAATTCATGAAGTAATTGGATTGTGTTCCTCTAACTGGCAGCGCTGCATTTTTCAATCAATCACAAATAAAGATATAAAATTATAATTGTTGTGGTAGCTAGAGTCAAAAGCTTGACCTTAACAAAATATGTCATTCTAGATATATACTGAAGTGAAAACATAAAGTAAACTACATGAACGGAATACATAGGAGAAGAGAGAAGAATAACCGCTTTGGAACAGAAGTAGTGCATATATTGTAAATATCAAAGTGTGGTTGATTCTTCTGTTGTGATGAACAATTGGCATATGCGATTATTGGTTTTGATATTTGGAGATTATTGGCAAAGTGGTTTGGAGATGATTGGATTTACAGAGTGATGGAATATGTGCTGCTGACTGTTGGGATGGTTAGACCGGTGGGTAAGGCCGGTCAGACCGGAGGTATATTGCGCGGTCAGACCGGCCAGCTCGCGGTCTGACGTGCTGACTCTGTGTCGTTTGGTTTTGGGTTGTTCATTGGTATCCATGGATAATTTATGTTTATAACTTCCAGATGGATAACTGTGTATGTAATAACTGTTGTGTGCTAACAATGAGTCAAGTTGGAGATAGCTTGTGCTCGGATATGATTTCTTTGTTTGATTCATGTGTGTAGGTAATCTTATATGCCTCAGGAGAGTGTTGCCGGTGATGGATCAGGAGTTAACTGGGAAAAGATGACGTCCGGACGATCAGGATATCATGCGGGATGCTTAGGCTAAGATTGATGCACGTAGTTGTGTGAAGATTCAATATGGCATACGATGGAGATATTGTGTGCGTATGGGATGTGAGATTGAATTTGGAAGGAGTCCAAATTTGATACAATTGGAGTTGTAAAGTTTGTTTCTTGTACGGTAAGGTTTCCTAGAGGGATTAGGACTTCTGGTATGAGTTGGGTTCGTAGCTTTAGACTGCTACCTCATGTATAAATAAGTTAGGGAGGGTGAGGCCTCCCGGTATGCGTTTTAGAGAGAGTGAGTTGCGAGAAAGTTAAGAGTTTCAAGTTTAGTCGAGATTTTTGTAAGGAGCGTTGTTGTTGCACTTTGTAAACACATAGAAGTAATAATAGTTTCAATCTATTTTAAGAGTTCTTTGATTTGTGCTGCTCGGCTGCGACGGTTCAAGGTTATTAGAGATTTCATCGGCAAGTTAATCACAAATATTTGTAAATTAATATTCATCAATCACAAAATTATTTTAATATGATGCGTAGATCAAGTAAAGCTGGAAATTTTTATTAGGAGAGGGACATGTGCGTGAAGGGTAATTAAGGTAGTTCCTCGTATTTTTTTAAAATAAATCTAATGACCAAAACGACATCAATCAAAAAATTAAAAAGTGCTCTCGAAGATTTTCAACGTCAAGCCTTCAATTTGAGAAAGCAGCTACCAAACAGTCTCCTAGGTTTGTCTACTGCCTTGAATATAGGTTCAAAACTTTTCTCGAAATTTTTCACGTCAAGCTTCAATCTGGAGCACCAAAACAAGTCTGTCAGATCAAACAACCTTCTCCTTCAATCTGAAGCCACCAAAACAGTCTATCAGATCAAACACCTTCTCGTAAGGTTTATCTACTGCCGTAAAGATCGGTTCAAAACTTCATGTTATTTCAAAACTTTTCTCGAAGATTTTCATGTCAAGCCTTCAATCTGGAGAGAGCAAGCACACTTCTCCAAATGTTTGGCTACTGCCATGAAGATTGGTTCAAAACTTCTTATTCTTTAAAAGTTTTGTCGAAGATTTTCAGGTTAAGTCTTCAATCTGAAGAGAACAGCAATAAATTAAGACTGTCTATCAGATAAAGCAACCTTCTCCTAATGTTTGGCTACTGCCTTGTGTTTTTTTCAGTAATCCTCTAATATCTCATCTCTCATGCTAATTTACAGCATGATATGTTACTCAATATATATTTCGTCAATAAACATTATTATAATCCCTTAATATCTCATCTCTCATGCAATTTAGAGGCATGTTATGTTACTCATATACATTTCCTCAATAAACTTTATTAGGTAATTGTTGTGTACTACTACATCAATAGAATAAAAATATAACAGGAATTTATAGATATGGTGTGCTGTCTCAATCGAAATGAGCATATAAGATCACAACCTTCTGCAAAAGCTCTCATCCTTTCATCATGGCAAGAATCATGCATGTCACCTCTCCTCTGAGCATAGATCAATAATCTCTTTACCAGAGAACCTGCATGCATGGCAATTTCCATGCATTTTACATGCCACAGTGCTTTTCATGCATGCTTTATCAGCTTGATTAAAAAAGAAAATCATTGGAATATTTATGTTCAAACTTGACATATTGCTATACCATTCATTCATGAGCCTCACTCATGACATGATAAAGGTAGAGCCCGGGCATGTACAACAACAACTTAACATAGACACTACTTAGCGCTTATGGAAAATTCGCTGTACGAGGAATGAGGAGAAGAAGTAGAAAAAGGGTAAAAAAAGGGATGTTTGGTGGCATTTTTATTTGAACATTTATCGTCTTAATTATTATAAGAGTATAGTCTCTAAATAAACTAAGAGCCTATATGAGATTTTGCCTTTAAACTTGTCCTTAGATAATAAATGTTTACTTAATACCAATCGGCTTACGATGGTTGACATGGCAACTCTAAACCATTAATCTAAAAAACACTTTATTACTATTCTTTTTTTTCCCTGCATCAAGCAACAAACTTCCATCTTATAGATGCTAAGTAAGTTAATTGAACGTGGTAACCATAGCAATATTTTTTTTCTCCCTCTTTATTATCAGCATTTTTTCCTAACCATAGCAATATTTTTTTCTCCCTTCTTTTTATTAATGATCTTGTTTAGTTTAAAGTCTAAAAAAACTAAAAATATAATATGCGATACAGTGGCGAAGCACCGTAGGGGCCAGGGAGGGCCAAACCCCCCTAACCCTATGTGACCTCCCCTCCCCTCTCTTCTCCCAAGGATAATTAGCCCTTATAATCTAGCCATTAATTACAATCATAGTTGCAGATGAGACTAACTATATAGAAATACTGCCTAGCATATATATAGGACTTATGAAATGAACTTAGTTAACTGATTTATCATTTTAAAATGATTGCAAGACTCCAATTAAAATCATAGAACAAACTGTTAAATTGGCAAATTATAATCTATGGGTTCTCATTCTCTCTTCTAGCTAATCGCTATAACATGTATGATGTCGAGTTAGCGATCATACATCAACGCTACAATATCGGTTAGAGATGGCACCCCATCTCTAAATCCTGGCTTCGCCACTGATGCGATACAAGAATTACTGTTAAAACCGAATCGACAAATTATTTGAAAAGATGTATTGCTTCACTTATCTTGTTTCACGAATTAAATATGCTTACAACAACAATTCAACAAAAGAATCTTTTGTTTGGCATGAATGATGAATCATTACACAAGAGTAGAGAGTGACAACAACTGCTCGTGGTGTCAACTACACTTATGATCGCCCTCAGCTGGCTTGTCAGAGAACACCTGTACGTGGTCCAGCACCTCCGCTGCCGTCGTCCTCTCGTCGGGGTTGAAGGCCAACCAGCATCCCAGCGATCGAGACCTTGTCGCCGGTGCGGAGATGCTCAGCCTTGAACACGACACCGGTCCCACCTTCGCCAGAACAAGTGAGCTTCCGCTGCCTCCGCACGCGACTCCTACGCCTGCGCCTCTCACCTCATTCCAGCGACCTTCGCGGGTAGTCGCTAGAGCAGAAAATCAGTAGCAGCGGTTCATCAGCGCCATGTTCTAATATATAAACTAGTCAAGCAGAGCCCGGAGAATAAACGGATGTGACATGTGAGAGTGAGACCCCGCATGCTGAATTAGTCAATTGGACTGTATGTCTGGATGAACGTGTCATTGTTAGCGAAAACTGTTCCTAGACCAATGGGACAGTCAAATTACACCGATTTATTTTTTATTAACAAGTTATCACAATTAAGCTTTTTTCAAACAATAGATAGTAATAAAAAATATTAAATTATAAATCATACTTAAAGTTCTTTATTAATAAAATATGTCACAACAAAATAAATAATATTTATATATTTTA
>CM020187.1:981935-997914 GCA_009805545.1 Oryza longistaminata | reverse complement strand
ATAAGAAGAAGTCTTAAATATCATGTCAAATTCGACGGCATCATCTATTAAAATGGAGGAAGTATGTTTTTTTTTTACTGGAGATACATTTTATGATAATGTTTAAGGAGCTTTTGGCAGTGGCAAGCTCCAGGAAACTTTAACTTTTAAGTACCGTTGTTTAAGCTTCTGGACCATTGTTTAAGTACCGTTTCTCTTAAAATCTCCAGGTTTTAGGGAGCTGTGAAAACCTAACTTTTGTACTAACTTTTCTAGATTTTCATTGTCTGCTTCTTATAATCCCGTGTCCGCCCAAACAGGGCATGTATATATATATACCAAGTGGCATGTTTCATATTGATGTGTATGATATTCGATGATATAGTCTGACTGTTCGGGTTCATCCATGTCGCTCCAGAAACTAAGTTGAAATGTCAGTATATTCTCAAATTACAATAATGAATAAATGGAATGGCAAAGCATCATACTTGTTTTTTTTAAGGAAAAAACTACAACTTTTTATGCTTAACTTTTAGGGAGCGATAGAGGAAGCATGAATAAGCATGTAAGATGTATGGCAGTTGCCACAATTTCATCTTTATATGTTTCTCTGTTAATAGAATTATATTATTGATCTATGAATACATGACGAGGCTTTTGAGAGAAGAGGCGATGACAAGCATGAACCCTTGCCATGATAAAATCATGAAAGTATGAGAAACTGAAAAAATTCATGATCTTATAGTCCTCCTAGTTCCAATTGGCCAAGCACATCAAGACCCTATAAATTCATATGGCTCAAATTTACTCTGGTGAGGTAGTGTGCACTAAAACTTGAGGTATGCTAATAAAATTTATAAGACCAGAGCATATGTACCAGAGTAGCTTCAGAAATGGGACATTAGAGGATTACTGAATAAACACAAGGGCACCAAAGCAATAGCGGTGACTCAGACGACTTCGCGGCTTGTTGTGGGTGTAGCCTCTCAACGACACCGCCGCCACCTAACTCGATAGGCGTCACCGTAGATAAGACGGACTCGATCATCACAACGCATAGCACAGCTATCTGCATTTAGGCTCACCCTCAATACTACTAACATGTATTTCACACTGATGAAAGAATTAATCCTGCAATGTTTGAACTCATTCTGATGAACATGAGATTTGTTTTCTTTTGAATTTTCTTGTTAACTAGCTACGTTTCTCTGTAATAGAATTAGTATGCAAATCATATACTTAAATCATTTTTTTTTCTTTGGAACATGTGTATTTTGATGTTTTTTTCTCTCCCAAACAGTTGTATTTTGATTTCAGCTGGGTTTATTTTTACCGGGGAGAAATAAGTTACTAAAAGTGACTATATTTTGAGACAGAGAATAGTAAATTCACCAAACTTAAATAGCTATTATATATCATACTCGGTAAGTTGTCACGTCAGATATACAGACATACATTTGAAGTATTAAACGTAGTGTAATAACAAAACAAATTACAGATTCCGTCAGGAAACTGCGAGATGAATTTATTAAGCCTAATTAATCCATCGTTAGCAAATATTTATTGTAGCACCACATTGTCAAATCATGGCGTAATTAATTAAGTTTAAAAGATTCGTCTCACAATTTACACGCAAACTGTGTAATTGGTTTTTTTTCCATATTTAATACTTCATGTATACGTCCGAACACTCGATGTGATGGGTGAAAAGTTTTTGTTTTGGGAACTAAACAAAGGCCTAAGACGAAAGAAAAGAAAAAGACACTGTAGTACTGTGCATACTGAATATTAATCTATCTAAACGTCGTGGGAATGCTTGAGAATAAGCACGCCACGTCAGCCAACTTTTACAAAAACAACCCTGCGCTTTCAGCTAATTACACACTGATCCCCGCTACTATCCACCGTCTGATCTCTCCGTAGGATCGATCTGGCCGTACACGTGTACTACTATGGCGGCCCTTTCGCACCCATAGGATCGTTGGATTGTGAATGAACGGCGTGGATTTTTCTAGTACCTCTCAAACACAAAAGAAAAGGTGTATCCTGAATACGGCCCAAGAGAAACGGAATTGGCATGGCTCGGCCCAATGAAAACCATCAAGCTGGAATGGTGTGTGGTGGGGAATAAGTTCACTTTGGGTCCCTATATTTGTCACCCAGTCTGATTTTCGTCCCGTGATCACAAAACCGGGTACGGCAGGTCCCCCAACTTACGAATCCGTTTAAATAAGGTCCCTCCGCAGTATTTGACCCAGGTTTTAGCTGAAGTGGTGCCTACGTAGCTAACTTGACTCGGTCTTCATCAGACATAGCATTGACGTGGCGCTTACGTGGCAATTCGATCTGAAAAACAATAAAACCTATGGGACCCACATGTCAGTTTCACACACACAATAATAGAAAATTGGTGGGCCCCACGTGGACCCTACCTATCATCCTCACTACCCCTTCTCTCTATCCTCTCTCTCCTTCTTCTCTCTATCCCTCCCTCTCTCTCTCCCTTGAGAATGGCGAGCGGCGGCGGGCGGCGCAGAGGGGCGGCGATGGAGCTGAGAGGCGGCATGCAGCACATGCAGCATGGCGGCGGCGTCCGGGACAATGCGTGGTTGGTCGGCGGCGGCGGCGGCGGCGGCCCCTTCATCGTCGCCAACAAGGGGCTCGAGGTCGGCGCCCCACACGCTCGTGCAGAGGTCGTGCACGCAGCGTTCGTGCGGTCCCGCGAACGCACCGGGCGCCGCGTGCAGGTACTTGCCCTTGAGCCACTTCAGCTTGTAGTACACCTTGGCTTGGTCAATGTGTGGGGAGAGGGAGCCCCTGATGGAGTCGAAGAGCGCGCCCATGGCCGGTTTGCTCCACGTGGGCCCACCATTTTTTTATTAATGTGAGTGTGAAACTGACATGTGGGTCCAATAGGTTTTATTATTTTTCGGATCGAATTGCCACGTAAGCGCCACGTCAATGCCACGTCAGATGAACACTGGGTCAAATTAGCCACGTAGGCGCCATCTCAGTCAAAACCGGGGTCAAATACTGCCGAGAGACCTTATTTAAACAGTTTCGTATGTTGGGGGACCTGTCGTACCCGGTTTTACGATCGAGAGATGAAAATCAGACTGGCTGACAAAAAGAGAAACCCAAAGTGAACTAATTACTTGTGGTGGAGCCCAACCGAGTCAGACGACCAACTGACCAAGTCGGCCTGCCACCACCGTCGTAGGATGCATGGTAATTGCCACAATTCATGGAAAGGTGTGAGAAACTGGAAAAAAGTTCATGATCTCAGAGGCTTCATTATTTCATTTGAGAAAGCACATCAGACCTATAAATTTAGATGACTCATTCTTGCTTCATTGAGGTAGTAGTACACTGACACTTTGGCTAACACTTTGATGATACTATTGATTCAAGCATATATACAAAAGTAACATATCATGTGCTCATGCCTCTAAATTAGCCTAAGAGATGAGATATTAGAGTAACACTGAATAAACACAATGGCATCAAAGCAATGGCGATGTGGCAGCTAACATCATGGTGGTCAGCCGCATGGCATACTCACTTATGGCAATTTATTGGGAGTGAGGTTATCTTCTATATTATTGAGCACGGCACTGTCCTAGCCAAGTAGAGGTAGATAACCCTATGAGGATCACATGTGCCAATACCAGACAAGAATGCGCCTAGGAGTCACCATCTCTAATATATAGCTATAAAAATTTCACTATATCCTTCTTTCTGTTGGGCCGATTGCTTATCAATCACCAGCAGCAGCTTAGGGCAACTGGAACATACAGTAGAGGAGAAATTTATTATGACGGCACAGTCATCAGGTGTCGGGCTCTGTTCGATTCCCTTTTAGATAATGGAATAAAATCCCGGCATTTGCTCACATAGCGACAACCAATTATTACAGAATTTGAAACCAAACCGATCACATCACAACGAAATACGAAGGACACAACTAAACTGACATAGGCATACACCAACATAAAAAAATAACCACAACTTATTGAATTATCTTTGTGAACCTAAATTGGTGAAAACTTACATAACCACTTACTCAGTATGGTGACATGCAACTTTTATTAACTTGATGTTTTCATCATACTTTTGTAGTGGAGCCCAGGGCCGGAGCCAATTGTTGATGTAAAAACACGAGGCCTGGGAGATCTGCTTAACTCCAGTGCAGGTCCAAAACTTGCCTTTGGGTATGCGAGCGTGCCAGTTGATTTGATCCTGCAATCAACAATAAACAAAAACAAAGAAATCGTGGTTAAATCCATAAACGATAGCCGATCGGCTAATTGCCGATGACATATCATTTATCTTAGAGCCGATGTCATATATGCATCGATCGGTAGTCATTAATAAGTAAGAAAGAACTAAATCTACTCGATCGGCTGTAGATATTAACGGTATATAGTCTTTATATTGATATATACTTAAATCAAGTGATTGGGATAGATCGGTCGCCATGCCGAGACAGTATAAATCACTTAGATCGAAATATATATTAATAACGAGACTATATGTATTCATAGCATAGCGTATCGGCTAATACTCCGATACCATTCTATATTAAGATATCACAGCGAATAAAATATACCAAACGAAAGCCTAGTATACCTAAATGCAACAAGATCTTAATATAAAGGGCAGATTTAACATATCAATCAAGCATATGAAATAGATGTAGTTAAATCATGTAAGATCGGCTGAAACCCCGATACTACCTTAATCGGCAACAAAAGACAGGCTAGAGATGGGGATTCTAATCACGACTCATAAGATTAAACTCAACCGATGCAGCTATAAGTATGAAAAGAAGGACAATATCTAGACAATCAAGCCGTTGGATGTGTCATAGAGTGGTAGATACCTTATATAATCTAAACCAACATCGATATTTAACCTAATCGGCTACCTTCTACTGACAGATGTTAGCCGATTGTAGGTTAAATAGCGATATTGCCAGAGATTATGTAAGATATATGATAACTTGACGAATTACATAAACAAGATTAGAGTGTCATAAAGATGGAAGCACTAATCTCGAGAACGCAAGCCGCCATAACAAGTTTTACCTCTTGTTGAAGATCGAAACCGATGCAGCTCAACCCGAAAGTAAGAACTCGTCGAAACAAAACGAAAGTAAAAAGGGTGGCGATGCGCCGAGATTGTATTGAACGTGTGTTAATTTGATTACATGGGGCTCGGGTCTATTTATACCCGAGAATTACAAGATATGTCCATATCGGACACGAATCTTATCTCTAACAAACTCTAAAATACCATAAGTCTTTGTGGCAGACTTTTGCCCAAACATATCTCTAAGAAAATTACATAAAATATTCTAATTAATAGATACAATTGCCTTCTCAGGACTCTATCCATGCGTGGCAATCATCATGAAGCACGTCAACCTAACCCGACATCATATGCCGTGTCATATTGTCGGATTCGGCTCAATCGGCTAACCCTGTCCAACTCGAACTCTGCCGATCTTAGTCGTAGCCGATTCGGACTTCAGCCGATCTTCACTCTGTTTCCAGAACAATCTCCATCTCGAACTCCGTCTCGATTTCTCTTTCACATCCGATCCTTGGATTACCAAATTTGGTCGTTAACACCAATATGTTGCCCTGAAAAGCATCTGCATATAAGATTTAGATGGTGTTTTATCAAAAACCACATTATTTCTGCTCAACCATAGAGTCCGACATAAATCATATGCTCCTACAAGAATGAGTTTTATGGTTTTTTTATCAACTCTCACAAGCCAATTTCCAAAAATATAAGAAATACTATGAGGAATATATAAACCAGAAGAAAAATGGAATGCTCTCCAAAGGAATTTTGCATAGTGACACTCTAGGAAAGGATGATGGATAATCTCATCTTTCATGCAAAATCAATATTTCATACTACCGTTACGGTTCCTCTTAGCTAAATTGGCCTTTGTTAAAACCACCCCTTTTAACAAGTTCCACATAAAAATCTTAATACTAAGAGGCATCTTAAATTTCTAGATAATCTTGTTCCTCTCAATATAACCATTATCTATAGAACCAACCGAGAATTGACCATTTTGATGAAATTTCCATCTAAATATATCATTCTCTTTTGTCAAATAAATATGCATAATAGAAGCACACAAATTATGCCAACTAGCCAAATTTTGCCCAACTAAAGCTCTCCTAAAAGAAACATTTAGAAGAACAGAACTCATAACACTTGCAATCAAAGAGTTTCTCCTTCGAACTATAACATATAAAGATGGGAACCTATCCTTGAAAGAACAATTCCCTACCCATTTATCCTCCCATAATCTAATTTGTACACCATTGTTAGGAACCCATATTTAGAAACATATTTCTAACTTTCATTAGACCAGACCAAAAATGGGAATCCCCTTGTTTCCTCTCAACTTGGTTTATTGATTTGTCATTCATATATTTCCTTTTCAATCAATCTTGCCAGACCCCCTCCTCATTAATTAATTTAAATAACCATTTACTCAACATATATTGGTTTTCAATTTCTAAATTATGGACTCCAACACCACCCTGCTCTTTGGGCTAACATATAATGTCTCATCTTGTAAGTATGTACTTCTTTCTATGCTTATCGCGTTGCCAAAAGAAACATGATCTATAAATAATCTTTTTGAAGAACCCCTTCCGAGATCTAAAAAAAGATGTCATAAACATAACTAGGCTTAAAAACACATAATGAATCAAGACCAACCTACCCCCTACAGACATATGTTTACCTTTCCAACTACTAAGTTTCTTTTCAATTCTTTCCTCAATTGTTCTCCAATCCTTATTGCTAAGTTTTCTAAAATGCATAGGAATGCCTAGATATTTGACATGAAAATTTCCTAGTCTACCCAAAAATGTTGGAATATTGATCATGACATACCTGTGCCTGACCAAAACAAAATAATTCACTTTTGTGAAAATTTATCTTTAGTCCATATACTTTCTCAAACACTGATAATAACAGTTTTAAATTCTTGGCTTGTTATAAGTCATGCTCTAAAAAAATAAGAGTATCATCAGCATATTGCAAAAATAGATAGGCCATCGTCCACCAGATGTGTAATAACACCACTAATTTGACCATCCTTCTTACATATGAGAATGAGCTGCATGGGAAATGGACCTCATTTAGAATGAGTTGCCCTGCCCGATTGCGCAATTCTCGTGCAAGTAACTGGGCTTACCCCTCTCCACTAGCAAACTAAACAAGGCCAAGCTGTAGTCGATGCTTGACTAGGTTGTGGGCCACTACAAGAAAAATGCTTTGTAGAGACATTTTTCTAGTACTGTAGAGGCACTTATCAAATGCCTTTAAAACAATGTAGAGGCATTTTAAAAAATGTCTAATAAGTGTCTTATGGTGAATTGTCTCTACAAACGAAGACATTTTATAAAATGTCTATAAGATGGTAGTGGCATTTTCTAAAGACATTAAATTGTACCGCAAACATATAAAACCAGTCCGAAAAAGAGAATAAAAGAGTTTCCTTGCTTTTGACAAGTCTTGAACTCATGATCTCTTAGTTAGATCATTTTAATCTTCAATACACTAACCAACTCAACTCCATGTCATTACTTGTATGCTTGTACCTTTAGTTACTTATATTTAGTCCTTTAGTACACATTATCATTCTAAAAAGTGTCTCTACATAGTTTAAAATGTCTCAACAAAATGCCTTTACATATTAGACGCATTTTATAGTGCCGAAAGAATGCCTCTACGAGATAAAATCTAACAAACTGATCTAAAAATGTCTCTAGAGTAAAAGTTTTCTAGGCAATTTTTAAAGTGCCTCTATAAAGTGTCTCTACACTATAAAACTTCTGATTTTAGAAGCAATTTGCAAAACGCCTCTACAAAAGTGCCTCTATACGAGGTTTTTGTTGTAGTGGCGAGCAGGCTCCCGTCTTGGAAAGCTGGACAGCTAGCCCCGGCTGGGCGGTTGGCACTCATAAACTCAATCCTGAAATCCATCCCGATCCAGCTCTTGATCGCCATGTACCCTCCCAAGTGGGTCATCAAGGGGATCAACAAGATAAGGCATGGCTTCCTCTGAACTGGAAGAGCCAAAGCCAAAGGTGAACACTGCCGCCTCGCATGGAGCAAAATATGCGCAACAAAAAATTATGGGGGATCTCGGGATCCATGACCTCAACCTCATAGGACTGGCCCTCCATGTTGGGTGGCTTTGGTTGCTCCGAACCGACCCCAGCAAGCCCTGGCAAGGACTATCGATGCCAATCTCAACCCAAGAGCGTGACTTCGTGTCCGCGGCAATGATCCACACCTTAGTGGATGGGCAGTCCATCCTCTTATGGGATGATCAGTGGTTGGATGGGACTGACCTAAAGAGCATGGTGCCAGCTAGCTCTGCACTCCCTTGTCCCAGCACGCATGAGACGTAAAAGAACAGTGGCAGAAGCAACCACTGATCGGCGCTGGATTGGCGACATTAGGGGGACTCTAGGAGTGGAAGTAGTGGTGCAATACCTCAGGGTTTGGCCACGAGTCACCTCGACCGTCTTGCTACCAGGGCAAACTGATAGCTTCATTTGAAAGTGGGAGAGCTCCGGGCAATACTCCGCCAAGTCTGCCTACTTGGCGCTCTTCCTTTGTCACATAAACTTCCTAGAATCCTCAATGTGGAAAAGCAAAGCACCGCACCACTGCATGTATTTTGCATGGTTGATTGCCCACCGCGGTTGCTGGACCGCCAACCGCTTGAGCAAAAGAGGACCGCCACACCCTGCCAGATGCACCCTATGAGACCAATGCGAGGAAACAATGGACCACATCATTGCGCCTTGTCCAGAATCTCGTCAACTCTAGTGGATAATTCTCAATGCCATTGGGCGGGCTGAAGTTCTTCCGACCGCACAAAACTCTTTTGTCAGTTGGTGGTGCCACAGCAGGAAAAGGATCAATAAACAGCTTCGCAAGGGCTTCAATACGATTGTCACCTTGACTGCTTGGTCCATCTAGAAGGAGCGCAACCGTCGAGTCTGCAACCACAAGACACGTTCTTGGCCTGAGATGGCAAGAATGGAGGGGGAGGAGGCAACTCTCTGGCAGGATGCCAGGTTGCTCCAATAGCTCACAGCTAGCTACTAGGTCGCGTAACTTATGTCGTGAGATAAAATACTCGGTGCTCTTTTGTTCTTTCTTTTCTTTTGCTGTTTGTCGTCCTTGTGATCCTGTAAATTGGCAAGTTGTAACTTGACCCTTCCCCTTAATACAAAGATAGACAAGCCTTATGCATATCCTCGAAAAAAAAACTGCATGGGCCCATAGACTAGGATGGGATTTAACTAGCTGTTATTTTTAACGAACCGTTTGGCTTTTTCTGGTTTTCTGACGATGGCTGGTTGTGCACGCAACATGAGGGGCAAGTAGGAGGACGAATGCGCTTTAAAGGACTAGAACATAGCAAGACTAACTTCATATGTCACTACATTCTCAAATTACAATATCATCAGTAAGTGTCGAAAATGAATAAATGATATGACAATAAGTTAGATTTGAACATATATAGAAATGTTAAGGGTTTTTCATGATACTTTTAGAGAGCGGCAGATGAAAAAAGAAAATCACTATAAGCATGCAAGGTGTATGACAATTGCCACAATTCATCTGATCTGCGGGTTCCCCATTAGAAGGACTATTGATCTATGAATGCATGAACAAGCTTTCGAGACGAGAGTTGATGACAAGCATGACCCCTTGACATGATGGAAGTATGAGAAACTGAAAAAGGTGATCTTAATTAGAGCCCTCGTTATTTCAATTGGTAGAAAGGCCTAATACCTCCGTTTCAGGTTATAAGATTTTCTAGTATTTGCCCACATTCATACAGATGTTAATAAATCTAGACACACATATATGTCTAGATTCATTAACATATATATGAATGTGGGCAATGTTAGAAAGTCTTATAATATGAAACGGAGGAAGTATAAATTTGGATGCCTAACTCTTGCTCCCATTAGTAGTAACTAATACATACTTAGCTAATAAGGTTGATTCGACTAGCATATGTATAAAAGTAACATAATGTGTGCACATATGCCTCTAAATTAGAATAAGAGATGATATATTATAGGATCACTGACATATTAGAAGAGATTTTTACAAGTATATTGTGTAGTGCCCTGTAAAGCTATTAGTTTGCTTAGTTGTGCTTACTATTCTTGTCTTACCCATAATAGATACTGGATTCTGAAGATGCTCAGTTATAATGATTCAACAATGTATTTTCCAACAATAATAGTAGTTAGAATATGCAGATTCAGTTTGGGAATGCAAAATTTGATATTCTTGAATTTTTGACGTTTGATTTGAAATTCTGAAACAAAATGAAACTGTTTTAGATCCTCCACTTCCGCCGCTCCAATCGTTCTAAAGCATTAAAAGTTAAAACCCATAAGATGATCTAGGAGTCTATCCATCAACTAGCCATGACCATCAGGGAATGATTACACATGCAATCTGGCAGACAATCACTAACTAGCAACAACATCCTAGCAAAAGAAACCACATGCCCAGACTTTCAGGGTTGTAAGACTAAGACCTACATGATAATATTATGTCATGGATCACAAAATGGCAATTGTCACAGGAGGCAATGATCATCAACACAGCTTGCTGAATGCTTCGCCTCCTCGAAGCATAACAATCCACCTAGCAATTCTCCTAGATAACAACCAATGAAACAAGCAACTATTCAAAAGGGATAACATGCTAAATTAATTGAAAAAACCTGAGATGATTGAGCCTCCTATAACGCATCTTGGCTCTACTGTAGCCTGTCCTTTGTGTGCCGATGTTGACGGCTCAATGTGCGTCACCACATGACATCATCAAGATCTGTGGAGCGCAATGGCCCCTTTGCTTGCTTTGAACATGGAACTGATGAAGGTTTGCTCTTTTTGCTAGAGTGCCTTAGTTCTTCTTCTTTTCTTCTGTAACCTGTAACACGTGATGGATTCTTTGCTAGCTTTGAACATGAAACATTGGATGGTTTCTTCCTTTTGCTACAATGTGTCCGTTCATCTTCGCATCTTCCCTCATGCTCTTCTTCGAATGACAAATCATCATGCCATGGTTCCTTTGCTTGCTTTGGGCATGAAGCATCGCATGGTGTTCCTTTTCCGCTGTAATGACTTGGCCCTTCTTCACCATTGATGCTTGGCGCTGTCAGCATAACTCTAATTTCATCTTTATGCACATCTATTAGAGAATTATCATTCTCATGCATGTCAGCCAGCCAGACATATGGTTCATCTTCATCAGGGAGATATGGAAGTATAGGATCACTGTGTTCCCTTTCACCTTTCTGTTTCAACCTCCCATTGACCATTACAAATGCTGAATCATAGAATTGCCTCCATGTAAACTGCGATGGTTTCTTCTTACGGATCTAATGAGGAATCATAGAAGAGAGCATAGTCAAATTTCTTGTTTACATAAAATGAAATCATGATAAGCTGAAGATCGAACAGACATTTTTCGAACCAAAGCAACCAATTTATAACCCTATTACGACCTTCCAGAAAAACTAAACTTAATTACCATTTCAATCCAACTTCTCTCACAGCCAAAGGAACCACAAGTTAAACGCAAAATCCTCTCTGCCATTTTTTTCAACTCTCCTAATGCTCTGTGAAGCATCCACCAAAAATCTACAACATATGAGACCAAAATTAACTTGGAAATTGCACTAATTTGGAAAAAAAACATCGTGAGCTCATGGAAATAAATACGGATGTTTTTTTACTTAAGGAAAATTACCTGCATCACGATCCAAGTTTTTAATATTTCCAAAATTTGAATAGTCTACTACTTCAGTTATTGAACAAGTCTTGTAAAGTTCCAACTGATCCAGAATCTTTTCTTGAGTAGACTGATCTTTGTACATATTAAGCATACACTCAACAAGTGCGTCTGTGAATATTCCATGATTCTCAATTTCATTTTTGTTGTGGAAGTAGAAGAAGGGATTCAAATAATAACCAGCTAAGTGCAATGGTGTCTTCAGACTGGCATTGCATCTCCTGTCTATGATGTTCCATATAGGCAGATAATGCTTCTCCATGTTTAAAAACCGTAATGCAATTTCCTTTTTAGCATTTGCAAGATCACCATAAATGGATGCCATAGATAGTACCCCATTTCGCCCACTCAAAGATATAAATCAGGTACACCACAATTCGCATCAGTAACACAAATTTAGAAATCAGATTCATTGCACATAAAGAACAGAAAAATGATCGTCTAGCTCTCTAGCGTTAAAAGTTAAACCTTAAAATGAATGAAGGTCAACTATTGCAGGTTTTAATACTTAGCAATTGTTAGGCTACAGATCTAGGGGTCTATACACAAAGAGTCTGCAAACAGTCACTATTAGTAGTAACATCATAAGAGCATCACCAAGGTCACTCCCATATTTTTTCCTAAAACTGATTTTAAGGGATTTAGGTGAAAAATGGATCCAACATGTTGGGATGCATGACAGAAACCTTCGACCGAGAGGTTGCCGAAACTAGATAGGCCAAGGTGAATTAGCTAGACCGAAGACCAAGGTTTTCGCCTTGGGCAAAATCAATGGGCAAACCCGCTAGGCAAAGCAAGAGGGATTCGTTGTCGACCTGAGGCCTTCGGCCCAAGCTAAAAAGCCAAAGTTTATTGGGCCATTTGCCAATTGGGGCCATTAAAGAGCCATTAAGAAGCCCGGACAAAATAGACACTAGTTACCCTCCATAAGTTCCCTATTATAAGGCTATTCATTAAATTCCTGTACACATTAAATCTATGGTGCATGAGCTATATACTAAGGCTTATAAATAACCCCAGGGGCATGTAATGGGGGATCCCAAAAAATTCAATAAATTAATACATATTACTTTACTTCCAACTGTGTGAACACATCTTTCGACGCACGCAGTTGTCAATCGACAACACAAGAGATCCACTAGTAGCCTACCCAGGTTTTGGAGTTCCCTTCCCCGTATTTCTAGCTTGTTCATTTGAGGGAGAGCGAGGCTCCTCTGACTCCCAATCGCGCCTCTCTCGCGTAGGGAGCAGCCGATCTATTCCGCCCTCGCATCTATTCCCACCCTTGCGATCTATTCCCGCTAGGAAGGAGATCTATTCTCCGTGCACACGGAGAAAGCCGAATTATGTGGGTGTTTAGCATAAGAACTCACTTTTAATTTTTTTTACTATAAAATTTAGGCTTCCTCTTGGGAGATCAGTTTATTACTTCATATTTTAGTTTAGAAAACAAAAACAAAATTTGGAGAGAGATTTACGTAATCTATTGGTGATGCTCTAACATATAATCTCCCAAAATTTGTTTTTAGGTTTCCTAAACTAAATAGAAAGTAGAAAAACAGATCTCTTTCAAGAGAACAACTAATTTAATTCCAAAAACTTAAAAAGTGACCTTTCTGTTAAACTACCAAACGTAATTTTCATTTTTCTTTCCCTTGGCGCTAGCAGAACAGAGGAGGAGAACCTGTTTCTCACGCGTCGCCAAGCTCTGACGAACCGCCAGCATGTTGTCTAGGCAACGGGCACACCAATCGATCACGCCACCGCCATCTTGCACCAGTCATCCCGCCACCATTGGCCATCTTGTGCGCATCCAGCGTGCTGCCTGCCCACTTGTGGTACCTCGTAGCAATTTCCACATCTACACTGAACTTTATGCCATGATCTATCTTAATCTCTGATCATAGTACATATAATGATCTGAATGACTTCACTGTAAGCGGAGGTAGTAGTATAAAGTAACATAGGTGTGCACGTATGCCTCTAAATTAGAATAAGAGATGACGATATTAGAAAAGATTTTTTACAAGTATATTGTGTAGTGCCCTGTAAAGCTATTAGTTTGCTTAGGTGCTTACCATTCTTGTCTTACCCATAATAGATACTGAATTCTGAAGATGCTCAGTTTATATGATTCAACAATGTAATTTTTTTCAAGAATAATAGTAGTTAGAATATACAGATTCAATTTGGGGGGATGGCAAAATTTGATATTCTTGCATTTCTTGACGTTTGAGTTTGAAATTCTGAAACAAAATGAAACTGTTTTAGATCCTCCACCTCCGCCGCTTCGATCCTCTTGTTCTCAAGCTATAAAGTTAAACCCAAAGATGATCTAGGTAGCTATCCATCAACTAGCCATGAGACCATCACGGAATGATTACACATGCAGTCTTGCCAGACAGTCACTAACTAGAACATCCTATTAACAAAAGAAACCATCATGCCCAGACCTCAGGATTGTAAGACTAAGACCTACTCCGTCCGTTCCAAAATTAAGTGGCAGTTTTGCCACTTTCACGTTACTGAACGTTTGACGTCCGTCTTATTTAAAAAATTTTATGATGGAGTATTTTTATATTGCTATTAGATGAAAAAACATGAATGTACTTTTATGTGTGACTAAATGTTTTTAATTTTTTCATAATATTTTCAAAATTACAGACGAGGACGTTCAAACGTGATCTGAACGTGATAGTCGGCAAACTGCACTTATTTGGACGGAGGTAGGTACCGTAGATAACTCATGTTATGGTCACATCAGCAAATGGCAAGTTGGCGTACACTCTCTCTAGTAAGCTTGCATGATGCCTGCCGACAACGGGAGGCTATGACCGATCATCATGGAAATGTTAAGCTTCATTCACACTTGGACATAAAGGGCGGGCATCTGGGATATGAATTCAGTGATGATGGTTTGCAAGTGCAGTTAAGTGTCATCAGGACAGTTGCAACAAAAATTGGCAAGTAGGGATAGCTGGGCTCATCTGGTTTTATTTTTTTAACATATCCTCCTCATCATACTATCTTCATATTCCTTTTTTGGAAAAGCCTTATGTGTTATAACATGGGGAAATAATAGCTATATCTTGGGATCATTGGATACTTTTTTCACTACTTTGGATACTGTTTATCATTTTTTTCTTTTGGCTCAGATTTTTTTTCTTTCTCCCTCGATGAAATTGATTGTATGTCTTTGCCCCTGAATTAAGACGACAGTTGTGGGTGAGGGTTTCCTTCAAGAACACTGTTTTTGTTGCCGTTGCATGTGTTTGTAGTAGCATGCATCACCTGTTCTCTAAACATTGTTAATAGTAATATCAGCCATATAATTAGATATCTATTTTCATTTCAAGTGTATGTTCTCATATCTTTTTTATAAGAACTATTTGAGATGTTGTAAATCTTTAGCATTTTGTCAAGTCTCATGAAATGTGTGTTGATTTGTTAGGAACATACCTTTGCTCGGTTCTCTGTGCGCGGCGACATTTCCATCGATATTTTGCTTTTGTGACTATTCTGCGACAACCTTTCTAATAAGGTAAATATTCATTACAACAAACATGATATATTTAAATTTCTTTTCTGAATACGATCCATTTGTCAATGTGTTCACAGGTTATGATGCTAACATGCAAAATGCCATTCACCACTTATGTGTTAGCAACTACCACCTGAAGCATGGAAACATCATGTTATCCTTTATCTATACAAAAGTTCACCTAATGCCAAATATAGAACTTTCAAAACTCAATGGTATATACAATCATATATATACTTATGTTATAACATCTGCACAGCTTTGGAAGTTATTTATGCAACTTTGTTGACGACATTATCATAAAACATCTTTCAGGTTAGCAGTTTCAGTTCAGTTGCCATGCATTCCTGTATAACCCTTAGGATATTATATACATTTTGCATCAGCATACACATACCTCTCAAACAGGTCATAACACTAGTAATTATACCAGGTCTTTATGGATTGCCACGGGCGCGACCATCTAGTGGCTAGTTTTGACTGAAATAGTAGAAACGTATTTATCTCCCTCCTACGTCCCAAAAGATATCATTTTAGCATTAGTATTAAGCTAAACATTTTTAACTTAACTATTTTAATATG
>CM020187.1:905114-981910 GCA_009805545.1 Oryza longistaminata | reverse complement strand
CTGTCTGACCTCAGAACATCCACATATTGGCTCCAGGCTGTGATAGCATATAGCACTCTATGCCAGAACATCTTGTTTACTATAGATTATAGAATTTCTCACCCACAGCTTCCTTGGACCACTTGCTGTCTCCCAATCCCTAGAAACAAACATAGTCTTCAACTCAAACCTCTTATCATAAAGGCTCTTCAAGTTTAAGTAGGATGTGATGGAATGCGTAATCCCAGTTTGGACTATATCCCTTGGTTTGGTGAACTTGTGCATCATGTCCAACAAATGTGCACATCCATATATAAAAGCAGTGATTAACCTTGCATCCTCTATTATATTCTTGATAAAAGTAATATTTTCAATGTCTTCAAGCATCGAGTCAATACAACGTGCAGCACACTGCGTCCAAAATATGCTAGGTCTCTTTGCAGTAAGCATTGTGCCATTAAGCTGTTTGGTTCAATGTTTGAGACAACTTGCACCACATTTTTCTCACCAATTCATCAATACACGAGTCAAGCAGTCGAAACTTATATGCATCATTATAAGCCTCTGATGAAAGATGGATGGATCGAATATAAAGTCAAACCAATAATAGAGTGGGCTCCCAGCATCATTAAGGCGCCTTCCATTTTCATCAAGCCAAGTGTCCAGAATAATAGAACATCCCCCAAACTCCAATGAACCTTCAGCCATCGAACTTTATCAGTTATAGCTGAAACATGCTCCTGCCAATAAATTCTCTCGAAGCTCATCCATAGAGGGCCCTGCAAGCCAGGGCCAAATTTTCCAATTTCATCTAACATTAACCGGAAACTCTCTATGCAAAGAATTATAAAGGAATCCCAGCTTCATAGCAAAATGCTGCTATGCTTTCAACAGCCCTTTTCTCTCTTCTTTGCCATCCATTTTGCACCTTTGCAGTTTTTGCATCTTCTTCACTCCCATTAATTGTTCCGTAGTTTGCCCTTGAAGCCTCCATTGGTTTCTTCACTGCCTTGGCATTTGAGTTCACTTACTTCTGATTCTGATGTTTGTTCACTGGAAGTATCACAAGTCATGAGTTAAACCATTCATTCAGTTTAGGTTAGTCAGGAAATAAATTGAACTATTTTGGGGAAAACAAAGCAAGGTCTTGCTACAACATGATGGGAAGCAACCAACATTCTCTCTTTCTATACTGTTCTCACTACTCTAGTTTATCTATTCCGACTCCTGTAGTCACGGATTAAAAGGATTTAAAAGCACCCACATGCAAAATAGGTAATTCCACTTAGTCCTTTGCAATACGTACCTGGTCTACACAAACAACATCTATTTGTTATCCTACACTTTTTGCCCCGATTGCATGGAACTTAGGGCTTGTTCACTTCATGTGCAAAAAAAAAAAAAAAAAAAAAAAAAAAAAAAAAACAAACAAACAAACTTGGTAATGTTAAATTTGGTAAGGTTAAGGTGAGGATGGGTAGTGCTCAGTTTGGCACCTTACCAAATTTTGGTGGAATCTTTTAGAGCAGAAAGTTTGGGAATTACCCAAAAAAAAGTATGTTTAATTTGTTGCCTTGCCAAACTACGAAAGCTTGAAAATAGCAACAATGAACTAAGCCCTCATAGATCATGGATGCATTCCATAGGTCACAAGCATATAAAATCTGCAAATAATCGATCTGATTTGACATTCACATACACCAATCTTGAGATCCAGAACGAGAGCAATCTGTGAAAGAGACAAACGGCATCCCCTGTACTGTATATCCCTAATATAAACCCTGTAATACATTCCCTAAACTGCTTGTGAAAAACGATCAAAAGACTTCCCTACGCAACCGCGAGCGGCGACGAAGAGGAATCGACCGGAAGCAAGAACAGGTGACCCCCCCGATTGCAAACGCAAACAGATTATTTCCGGGCAAAGAACCAAGCTAAGCTGTTTGCTGCTGCGGCTAGGTGATGACGATTAATCGAGCCAAAAGGGCGGCGGAGGAGCGCAGAGGCTACTGACCTCTGAGGCGCGGAATATATACCCACAGCTTCAATGGGAGGCTGCGGCGGAGGGACAGCCGGAGAAGGACGCCGGAGAGGGTTTCTTTGGACTTGGAGTTGGCTGCCTCTTCATTTCCCTTGGGCTTTCTCTCTCTTCGCTATTCATTCTCGTTTTGTTTTTATTTTTCTCCATTTTCATTTCGTCTTAACCAGAGCCCCCTATATCTATGGTCTGTCCGCTCATTGTCAATCCAACTTACCAAAATATTAATTGGTTGTTTAATTCTGGCACCGAACCAAATATTCCCCTTTAAAAAAAAAAGAATCCAAAGTTACTTCGAGGGTTTACAATTCCGGGAAAACCGGCGAATTCCGCGAAATTTCAAGGTTTCGACGAGACTCGAAAGTAAAAGCCGTCTGAGATAGTTTCATCAAATACAAATTTGAATGATAAAAAAGGAAAGAAATCAAATAAAATCTTATAAATAGTATCGATAGTTCATAGAACTTATCGGGATATAAAGTTTTTGAAAAAATTGATGTATTCTGTCTATTTACTGAAATTTATAGTAGGAAAAGAAAAAGAAAGAATTAAAAAAAGAAAAAAAATCAGTACCTCTCTTTTTCTGAGTTACCGATATGTGTCGACGGGGGATACCCGTAGCCGGATATAGAGGGTATTGGGGTCCGTTGGAACGGAGTTATTTAGTAATACGACATCAAGCCAAAAAAAAACAAGGAATTATACTGGTTCAGGCCCCTTGATAGGTAATAGCCCTAATTTCAATTGGTATGTGATTATATGATGGAAACCACAGATTACAAAGGGGAATAACAGAACTTGATGATACGACGAGACCGTAGTCAGTTGGTCCGACTAGATCTTCCGGCGACTTGGCTCTTGTAGGCTTCCGGCTCCATAGGCTGTGGTGGATATGTTTGGCGGTAATATTCGATGCCTTAGGTCCTGCCCGGTGGAGTCCCTTATATACCGCGGGCCAGTTGATCTCGAAGTAGGACTCGGAGATATCGGACCCCTCACGGTATGGTAAAGACCCAATCTTAATCCAAGTTATGACTCCTTCATCCATAGATTTCTGTCCTTTACGTGATAGATGTTCCTTAACGTGTACCAAAACTATCCGTATACTACGCGGGGTATAACCGTATTGTACCTATCGTGAATCCAAGGATTAGAGGGTATATACCTTATCCGTACCCTGACAGTAGCCCCTCGATTTCTGCTTAAATGAACTCATTGTAACCGATTCGACTTTTCTGATGTCGGAATTGTGTTGTCGGTTCTTCCATCTTGCATTCGATCTCGTATGTAAAATACCGTAGAGACAGAGAAGGCACGAGCAACCGCAAGGAAGTTTCGCAATGGTTAATTATAATCTAACTCCGCGCTCCGACCAATTTTTCGTGCGCTTATAATTCGTTCCATTGTCCTTGGATATACTTACACTCGTTTTTCTCTGCTGTACTTGATATATTTGTGCTGTTTCCCTTGATACCACGTCGTAAAGGCGTTTTAAGATTTTAGGAATCCCATTTGAAGTCCGTTTGCTAGAAAACCCCTCCGCCTTCTAGCGTCTTCGTCTACTCCCGCTTCCCGCAAAGGAAGAAACCCTAAACTTGCTTCTTTCATCTTGTCTCTCGGGATCCTTCCGGCGGCGATGGGATTCTTGAGAAGTCTACCTCAACCACCGGCGTCCTTGAAGAAACTGCAAGATGAACGGGTGCCCTCCCTGGTCGCCGGGACCATGTAGAGGGCAGGCGGACGGTATAGAACCTTGAACCCATCTATGGGCCGCATTGTGGTAGTCGGAAGATTCATATTTCTTTGCGGTTTTTCCTCCGCTTCTGAGTTTCTTCTTCTTGGTCTTAGACTCTATGTGCTTTCTTTGCTTCACTTACCCCAACTCTAATCGCAAATTTCTTATGTTCATCTATCTGCTCTCATCTTTGGCGAGGCGCTACATGGGGTAGAGCCTTCCCCTTCTATCTCTTCGCTTTTACTAACTATGAGCTGCGTTGGATGAACCCAAAGGGGTATTGGGATGCGTTGGATTCCTGACTTCGGGATCGCTCGAAGTCGCGTTACATCCCTTCCAATGCCCTTCTCTCCGCAAGCATGGGGGGCGACGAATGCGTTCTATCTTCAGATAGCAGAATCATTCGGATATCGTCCTTGTTGTCTGAAGATCAGCCAAGAAAAAATCCCAGGAGTGGACGGCAAACACCGCCCTGAACTCCTCCCTCCAATCTTTTATCCGCATCATTGATGATCTCCCGGAAACCAGGGGTTATTCGGGATACGAAGTCCAACTGCGACTTCGTAGGTAGGCGAGATTCAACCGCTGCAGGCCCGCGCCCATTCTGGCCCTTTGATTACTCTGGGCCGAGGACACGCCCGGGTCTCTCCCCGGGTATTTTTTTTCTCGCATTTCTAATTTGGTTCCCGAGTGCATCTGTTTCTCCTGCTTAATCTGTTCGGTCGTTTCCTCGATTTAAGCAGGCCCGGATAGTGAACCGTAATCAGGGCCGCGCGTCAAGTGCAGGCGTGATCAGCGCCCCTCAGCGTGGGTCGACATCCCCGTCCCCGCTCTGCGAGAAGGGCCCGGCCGAAACGCACCGCTGGCGATAACTGCTGAGTGTACTCGATGATTCCCTTTACCTCTTCCTTCTTCGAGATCGCGTGTCGCTGACTTCACGTTGTGGCAGGCTCTTCCCACTCGACGGAATTCATCGGGCCCCACTTGTGACTCACCAGGCGGCTGCAGTTGTTGAAGGAGAGCGTCGCCCAAAGAGGCATTCCGACGCTGCTGCTGAACCACCCACGAGTGCTAGCAAGATGTTCCAAAAGGGGAAGGAATCTCCTCCATACTCGGACCCGCTGGACAAGCGACGAAGCCTCCGCGGTAAGTTTCTCGTCGTCTTTAGCGCGTAGCTCGGCAAAGACTGAACCTCACCCACATTTCAATCGCTTGCTCAGGACTTGAACGCGTCTCCTCTGCGCTCACGCAACGGCAGAGGTAGTTGGACGATCGGCGGCAAGAATGTAAATCCGTTCTTGAGGTGTAACATACCCGTAATATTAAAAGATACTTTAGGTTTTTTAGAGTTGGAATTGACTTTGTTTGAAAAATAAAGATGTTTAGCAGAAATAAATAAAAAGAAAATACTTCTTTTAAGGAAAGTGGGCCCAACATGAGAAGGCCCATAAACCCAGCCCTTATTACGTTCTCCCGCTAAAGACCTAGGAAGAAGGACGTGGAAAGCGAATCCACACAACCCTCCCCTCCATTGGTGGCCCGCCACCCCCCTCTCCAAATGGGCCTGTGCGCCCGTCTTCCCTCCCCTTCTCCCTGTGTTCGCACCTCTCTCTGAAACATCAGAATTTCTTCTCCTCTAGACATCGTCCCACCCTTCCATAGAGCTTGGACAGAACAAGAGCGAACGTAGAACAAAAACGGAACCAAAGGGAGGACGAAAGGGGTAGAAAGGCAGGAGGTTAAGACCGGAGTCTCCCCCCTATTGTCCTGCTCATAAGTTTCTCCTAAAAGAAACCACATAGGTGAGGCTTATTCCCTTGTTGTCAGCTGTGTTTTCTAGGCAATGGCTTTAGTGCTTTAAATTCGTGGTTGGGGAAGGCGTAGAGAAGAGAGTTGGCTTTCGGGTATTGCGGGGTTCGGTTCTGTTGCAGTTCTGGCACTGTGGGCAGATTTGCCAGTACTTCAGTGTTTTTCGGATATTTCCGGGGGCTCTAAATGTTATTTTCTGCAAAAAAGTGTTAACTAGAGTTGGGTAGATAAAATGTTTGAGTCTATCTTCTGACCAGCAAGGGCGTTGATCTTTATCTCAGTGGTTTAGGAGATATAAATTTTTGTACTAATGATCGTTGTTTTTATTCATAAAAATCTGCGATAGTAAAGATTGAACTGTTTGTTTGGCCGGGGTTTAAAACCAGTGGAAACAGCTAGGCCCGTCCTATAGACAAGTTGTAGAGGTTTTCTGCTTAGCTTTCCATATTGGTAAAGTACAACCCTGATTGGGGTCGAGTTAAGAATTCTATTATGGGTGGTTTTAGTGTGACAGTCTGAAAATTCTGGAACAGATTCTGAAAGCCTTCTTTCGAAAGCGCCAAATTAGACCATTATAATGGGCAGGAAATACCAAATATGATTTCCACATAGATTGTAGGCTGTTTGGTAGAATTCCAAAAATGTATTTATTTGTGGTCATAGCCTTTTTGCATATATTGTCAAGATTAAAGGTTTGAGAACAGCAGTCCTTGTTTTATAGTCCAAGCGGTCGTCCCTGTTATTAGCGTTCTGTGATAAGGCATGGCGGCAGTAGGTTTCACCTTTTTTCATTGTTTATCTGATAATGCCATGTTTTGAAATGATGTTTGCTGAGGTTTTGTTGTCTGTGCATTGGCTGGGTGGTCCAGTCAGATCGTGCATGATTAATCACACCCTTCATTGGAGGCAGTGCAGCTGCTTGCACGACTAACTTGTGTGATTTCCAGGGGGAATTGTTTTGCCCTATCTTTCTATTCATATTTATTTCCGATATATTTCTATGTGACATTGCTGACACTTATATTTCATATTGGTTTGTTCGCAGCCATTTAAGGTTTTCATGCTCGTTCTCCTATATGTTTAACGAACGTTATTCTTGTTTGCAATATTCCGGATTTCTGAGCGTTCTGCTTTAAAATAATTCCAAGTTCCCTGTTGCCATGGGATGTCTGCAATATGGTTTCTAATTTTGGATTCCTTTGGATTCCGGGTTTCAAATTATTCATATCCAATGCGTAGTTCTAGGGAAGGTTGCAAATTTGGTTCTTTATTCAACGTTCCTAATGGGTAAGCGACCTGATCACGCTTACTCGGCTTTGCGGGGGCATGCTGAGCGATGGATTCCACTATTGTCCGGATGGAAACTACTATTGTAAAATTCCATGCCCTCGCCCCAGCGAATCCGAAACCTACTAGACTTCTGCGACTTAGGTGTATTGAGCAAAAATGTGCTTTCTGATCACAGAGAAAGAAGCTCTAGCCCTCGTCGCTACTCATCCTGTCTCGAATGCGGCAGATATGTCTGAACATGTGGCTTCGTAGTTTTTCGGTAAACCTAGTTCCTCACTATTGACTTGCTGAGTAACTCTGATCCCGTCTCCACTCTTGTGAATTTCATATTGGTAATTTAGAGCGTATATATTGAGGACGACGACATGAGCGATATGGGCGGGAAGTAGCAACTTGCCTATATAAACACATCTTACTCTGCACACTACCAAACTTATATTGCCTTAAGGTCCATAATGGATACTTAAACCCAAGAATCATGCGTTCACGATCTCTTTAATAAATTCATTATTTAGATAATCTTTTTAGTTTCTTTGCTATGGGGCTACATATGGATGGATTCCAACTGTGGGAATCCGACAATGAACTATTATTATAGTACTTATAGATTTATAAATGGCTTGTCGGTGGAGTGCTCCACTTCTTCAAGGGAGACCTACACTGAAAATTTCTAAAATAATTTTGGGAGTAGGGTTACTGAAGTGTATTTTAGTGTGGGCATCTTCCATGGTACGTGGCTAACGTAGGGCGTTAACAGGAGGTCTTTTTCATGTTCGAATTGTGACTGATCGCCTAGCTCGACCTCATGAAGAGAAGGACAACACGTCTTCGCAAAGCGTGGCGACGGCGACACGGCATGGATGCCAGGGGGGGGGGTGGGGCGGGGGGGGGGGGGGGCGGCAAGGTGGGACTGAATGGCTGCTTCCAGCGCGTCCCTGCGGCGACTCGACCAAGGAAGCCGGTGGGTCGCCTACTAAGGACCAGGAGGCGCGTCCGAAGTAAGCCCCGTCGTCAAGCTCCTCGCCTACCCGGACAGCCTGTCCACCGATGACGCTCACCTGTGGGGGAGCTTCCAAGCGAGGTGCGAGCGCATCCCTCCAGGCTGCGGTGCTCGCAGCGTAGGTTCCGAAGACGGGAGGCCCGCGGGATGCGGCGGCGCGTTGTCGCACCAGCGTGGCCGAGCAGCTGGAACGGCGAGCGCGTACCTGGCGGAGGCCCACGAGGAAACCTCCTTAAGATGAGGGAGGCCTGGTAGCCGGCAAGAGATTGCAGCGCGCGGGCTCTGAGCACCGCGATGTCGGAGTCGAGGGGCAGTATGATCGACAATCCCGCGGTTCGCGTTGCTGCAGACGTCGTCTTCACCAGCCTTGCACCAAATGGCGGGTGTGAGGCTGCCTACCCTCTAATCCTGTGGTACTCATCCGACTACAATCGCTCTCGACGCCATCCAACCCCCACCGATGACTGTTCCACGCTACGACACCGTCGTCGCTCGCGGCAGATTAGGCCTAACTGGGCCGCATTGGAGAGAGTATTCGATCCCCTCTTTCCAAACGGCACGCTGGCTAGGCATCGGCGAGCTGAGATCGTATTCCAAAACTCCGCGGGCATCTAACAACTCTCGGGCATTGCCAGCGTCCTCTTGCGTGGCCATTGAGGTGGTCCACATCCAGATATCAGACGCTTAAGAGCTTTTGGGTATCGGTGGTACGCGCCCGTCATCGATCGCTGTCGGATAGCAGAATGCAGTGCCAATCGGCTACAAGGATGACCTAGTTCGGGGTGACTTGGGCGGAGTATGTCCTTCCCCCCTTTTTGGAAGAGATTAGCATAGTGCAATTCATTCTTTGTTCTGTACTCCTTTTAAGTCTAGATATTCGCTCGTAAAACTCTATGTCCGTCTGAGGGCTCAACCTGGCTTTATTGCTTGTTAATACCTGCTCGCTATTTCCCTTTGTCCTTAGCACTGTTCATTCCGCATAGTAGCATTGTTTGTGCGTGGTCTGTAGAGAATGTGATATCGAGTAATGGATGTCCCAGACCCAAGCGGGGTGGGCCAGCCCGATCTGCCCCAGGGATCACTTCCCCTCGGCGCTCACACTCTCGAGCCAGTTGCGCTGGGTCCCCGCGGGACGAGGCAGATCAGTCACAACAGCCCCTTGATCCGCGTGAGCGCCTGAACTAGCGATTAGGTGCGGATGACCGCGTTCCCTAGGTTTGTGTCTTTGGTCTCCTTTACACTTCCTGTGCTCCGTTCCGGTGCGAGCCTGTGGATCTGGCGAATATTCGGGAAGCATAATTAGCTGTGCTTGTCTCGGAACGAGGAAGGGTAGCATTGACTGTAGTCCTTTCCGTGTCGGGCAAATTTCGAGGAACCACCCGTTGGTGACCGGAGATCGATCGAATCCAATATTGAAGACCGAAGCTCCGAGGTGCGTGCTATCCCATTAGGTGTAGACACGCCGAACCTTGAGAAAAAACCCATGGTGGAGGGTGAAGAAGGACTCCATCTATGGGACGCCGGTGGAAGCTCTCGAGTAGCTACGGGTTTGCGCAAGGTGTGTGGTTCAACTATCGTTACCTCAACGGGAGCATGCACGCCTGCGCGCTCCGGCGTCGATGGCGTGGGTTTGCAAGGGAGCTCCGAGTCCCCGCGGACGATGCCGAGGAGTCGGCGGGCTGTTATATCTCGTCGGGTTTGAATCGGGCCTGCTCACCAGGCATCGAAAGGGATTGGAAAAGGCGCACGGACGAAAGTTGAGCCGAGGCCCTGACTCGCACAGGATATCGTGTCGTTCCGAGGCGGAGCACCGCTACTCGCCGCCCGCGAGGACGAGTGCTGGCCTGCATCGAGGAATCACCGCCCGCAAAGCTTGCACCTCGAGTTCCCTGATCTTGCGAGAGGGGTTCTCGCACTCGTTCTCAGATGGCCCAGCGCTCGTACGGCGAGAGGTCGACGGTCACTATGCGCAGTCGATGCTGCCACTTGCCCGGAGATAGGCTTATTTTGCATTTCCTGTAGACGGGATATGTTCCTAAAGATAGGTCATCTGGTAATAACTTCCGAAGCTATTTAGTGACTCTTCCTGCTTAAGTAAATAGCTTGTAAAATAGAAGAGGAATCTTCGATCTGACTAAAGTTCTGCTTCTTCTACTCTAGGTATATTAGTTGTGTAACATGAGTGTTTGTCTTGATTATGTCCGTTAACCGAACATTACTATGCAAAATATACATTGGCCTAAGCAATGGCGCAAGAAATACTCCTTTGGATTATTACAGGTTACTAGACGGTTCTAGACTCTACTCAAGACGCGAACAGAGGGCAGCCTGGCAAACCTATACCCATGTTAGCACCTCTCTCCGACGCGCCTTCCATCGGGAGAGTGATTTCATCAACCAGCAGGATATCGTATTTATTTTCATCCCAGTGAAGATCATGAGACGAGCCGAACTACAGACTAATAATTTTTTACATATTACCTTGTTAGATTAATCATTTCTAAAGTCAGGGGTTAAGATATCCAAGGAGTAGAGTGACACACAAGTATACTACTCATTCTCATAATATATTAGTCGAGCTACAGTCGCGAAGAGATAAAGAGGAAAGAACTCTATTCCTATACTTCTATTGGGAAGTGTCGAAGCAATCGTGCCAAGATTAATTTGTTGATGATTTAGATCGAATACAAATCAATTACGTTGAGCACTAACGATTGTTATAAGCATTTCATTTGCTCTCACTAGTCTCATATCTGGATACTCGGAAAGTGGAATATGGTGAGATGGAGATTTCTCGGAGCTTTCAGTATGAGGGTTGAACCGAGAGGAAACATTTCCATTGATGGGTGTACCTAAACTCACAAAGGATGGAAATGCATGGAGATCAAGTAGTATGTATCACTCTTTCTTATCGTGCACATACTTGCATATATCACTATATATTATTTTATGTGAGTCGCATTGAGCCATAAGCATTGTAGAGAACTTAGATTGTGTTTTTGTCTTGCTATGCTAATAATTCTTTGTATTTTAGGTTCTCTGTTGTCACTATTGAGGGAACACTGGAGGATGCGTTGAAGGTTATGGGTTTTGTATAACGCCATATATTGTCTATATTGAATAAATCGCCCTATCTTTCTTATGATAGGATAAGCCTCAATGTTTAAATATCTTGTTATCGCTGATAGCGCCTTGCTTCACACAAATGACTTTGTATGCATACTATTTCAAGGGGAGAGCAAATCCCGTAGCTTTTCCAGTCTGATGGCAGGTACACTCAGCATCCACAACCTTACTGTACATCCTTCATTTAATTGGGGATTTTACATCCCTTTGACACATATTCTGTGGATTCAGTATAGATGACTATTGGGTTGGTGTTGATTAAACCGAGTGCATTTATCTTGCATACTCGCTGTTCTATACAATGCGATCGGGGTGCGTTCAACATGTGTAGCAAAAAAATAAAAAAGATCAATCATATAAAATTGATGTTACTAGATTTATCATTAAACAAACTATCATAATATACAACTCTTTTTATTTAAAATATCTTATTTTTATGGATGTTATTGATCCAATAATATCTTAAAGACTGTGTCGAAGTTTATAGTTTAGGACGGTGGGAGTACATAAGAATCAGTCATACATGAATCCATCTGTATCACGGTCGTTTTTTTCCAGAACATAAAGACGACGAAACGTTGCACTGGGGGCAGTGATCGATAGTTACACCGGGATAAGTAGCACGCTGTCCAAAATGACATTGTGTCCTTACTATGGATATTTATACTCGTTTAAATTCATGACCCTGTTAACTTTATTAATTAGGTGAAACTTCAAAACTTTTACAATCAATAACTCTTAAAATAACTTTATTCCTTCCAATCTCATAGGATACAATGAACTAATTACTATACTTGAGATATACCTATTTTTATATAATTTAGTAATATTTCCTAATACCACATATACTGAATACATCAAATTTTATAATAGAAATTTTCTATGTACCCTGGTACCTCTCAAAGACAGCAAGATCATCTTGACGTACTAAAAACAGTAGAAAAGTATATTAAGAACTAGTCATACATGAATCAATCTGTATCACTGTCAACTTTTCTATAACCTAAAGAAAAGGAAAAGTGACAATGATCAATGGTTATACCGGATAAGACCAAGTTGCATGCGAATTTTTATTATTTTTAATTAATCACATATTCAGTCATGGAAACACTTAAATCAAAACTATATTACACTATTATGTCTTATCCTACTCATCATACCTTAATGGTTTTTTTGGCAACTTGAGGGAAGGGGATTGGGAGTTTACACGAGGGAATTGATGGTGAGATTAAGATGGGAATTTGATTTTTCATCCCAGTCTCTTGTTTGGTAGAGGTGGTGGAAATTGATAGGGAGTTTAGTTGGAGATTAGATCATTAATGAAAATGGATGGCTGAGATTTGTTTAGGCGAAGTAAAGGAGGAATTCCCTCCCAATTACCTGCCCCTACCCAGGTATTGAAAAGGAGGGAGTTCATTCCTCAATTCCCCATCCCCATCCCCATCCCACCAAAATTCCCATATCCCCCAACCAAACAAAACAGTTAATAGCCTCATCCCTCTAAACTCCCAATCCCTCCTAAAAACTCTCTCCAACTAAACAGACCGTGTTAGTATTTTTCATATTTATAAAAACAAAAAATATATATTTCAAAGTAATTATTTGTAATATTTTTTCTACTGTCCAAATGCGTGAGAAATCACATTTGGGAACATAACCTTTTATATGGAAATATTGGGAACTACACCTAGACCTCCTTTTTTAAAAAAAGGCAGCCTTTTATGTAAAAATGAATTTTTAAACTTATTCTTTGAACATCTACTTGCCATGAAGGAATTTATGTGTTTTTTATACTTTTTCTTTAATTGGATTTTCTAAAAATGAATTTGTAAAAAGAATCCTTAAAAATTTATGCGTCTAAATCAAATCATTGTCAATATGAAGTTTTTATGCCCTTAAGCCCGCACTATTATTTTAGTTGGCACTATCCTTGAGCTTGTACATATCCGTAAGCTTGCGCCATGGCCACCCTCAATCCAACCCGTGTCGCTTTCCTCAACCTTCCTCGACGTTGTTAGCATCGCTAGCCTCATGCTCACTTGTGGATATCTCTCTCAAGATCAAATGTGTTTGTAGCCATGGAATTCGGAGGACTTAAAGCATTTTAAGGCATGTCACGTGGCAGCTTAAGAGCGTATATAATAGATAGATAATAAATGTTGTTAGATATTATCATTATACTTTAATAGTAATAGAAAAATAATGGTCAAACAAAAACCTAGATTCATTAACGTACATCAATATGCATGTGGGAAATGCTAGAATGACTTACATTGTGAAACGGAGGAAGTATTAAACATGATATTGCTGTTGGTTTTTGTTTGACCATTATTTTTCTATTACTATTAAAGTATAATGATAATATCTAACAACATTTATTATCTATCTAACAACATTTATAGTATAATATACGAAGGTGAAGAGTCATGGAGCAATAGATGACATCAATTGAAACATTACACTATAAATTTGGAGTAACACTCTCCACAAGTAATCACAAACCAATAGCTTCAGTCATCCTCTTTGAATCCAAATGCCAACACTCCTACTCCGCTTGCTCGTGTCATGCCTTCTTTGCCTGCAAACACATGTAGGTGCAGAACGGCATGAAAGCATAATCTCACTCAATTCACAACAAATGGCACTTCTTCGCTGGAAGTCCACTCTCAGGATCTCATCAGTGCATATGATGAGCTCCTGGAAGAACACCACAAGCCCCTGCAACTGGACAGGGATCATGTGTAGTAGTGTCACTGTCATCCGCCATGGACGACGACACCGTATGCCATGGCCAGTGGTGACCAACATCTCCCTTCCAGCTGCTGGCATCCATGGCCAGCTTGGTGAGCTTGACTTCTCATCTCTACCATATCTCACATATATTGATCTCAGCAACAACAGTCTCTCTGGTCCAATACCCTCAAATATCAGCTCTCTGTCAGCTCTTGTGCACCTTGACCTTCAATTGAACCTACTCACAGGAAGAATACCAGATGAGATTAGTGAACTACGAAGTCTCACCACACTATCACTTTCCTTCAACAGCCTCACCGGACACATCCCTGCGTCCTTGGGGAATCTAACGATGGTAACCGTATTTTCCGTAGACCAAAATATGATCTCCGGTTTCATCCCAAAGGAAATAGGAATGCTAGCCAACTTGCAGCTTTTAACTCTAAGCAACAACACATTGATCGGAGAGATACCCACAACTCTAGCAAATCTGACCAACCTAGCTACTTTGCAACTATATAGTAATGAACTGTCAGGGCCTATACCCCAAAAACTTTGCATGCTCACTAGGATCCAATATATTGATCTTAGCAGTAATAAACTTTCTGCTGAACTTCATTCATGTTTATCCAATCTAACGAAGATGAAAGAACTTTACTTGTACCAAAACCAAATCACAGGTTCTATCCCAAAAGAGATAGGAATGCTTGCTAACCTGCAGATTTTAAGTTTAGGCAATAATACCTTTAGCGGCGAAATACCCACAACTCTAGCAAATCTGACCAACCTAGCTACTTTGTACCTATGGGGTAATGAACTTTCGGGGTCTATATCCCAAAAACTCTGCATGCTCACCAAGATGCAATACCTTGGTCTTAACAGTAACAAACTTACTAGCGAAATCCCTGCATGTTTATCCAATCTAACGAAAATGGAAAAACTTTATCTATACCAAAACCAAATCACAGGTTCCATCCCAAAAGAGATAGGAATGCTTGCTAATCTGCAGCTTTTAAGTTTAGGCAACAATACCTTTAGTGGCAAGATACCCACAACTCTAGCAAATCTGACTAACCTAGCTACTTTATACCTATGGGGTAATGAACTTTCGGGGCCTATACCCCAAAAACTTTGCATGCTCACTAAGATCCAATATCTTGAACTTAGCGGTAATAAACTTACTGGTGAACTTCCTTCATGTTTATCCAATCTAACGAAACTGGAAAAGCTTTACCTATACGAAAACCAATTCACGGGTTCTATCCCAAAAGAGATAGGAATGCTTGCCAACCTGCAAGTTTTGCAGCTAAGCAACAACACCTTGAGCGGGAAGATACCCACAATTCTAGCAAATCTGACCAATCTAGCTACTTTGTATCTATATGATAATGAATTCTCTGGGTCTATACCCCAAAATCTCTGCATGCTCACCAAGATGCAATATCTTGATCTTAGCGGTAACAAACTTACTGGTGAACTTCCTGCTAGCTTAGGAAACCTTACCAGGCTAGTGAAACTATTCTTCCTAGAAAATTATATATCTGGCTCCATCCCACAAGAAACTGGAAAGTTGGTGGACCTCAAATATTTGCGTTTTGGATATAATCAAATTTCAGGCTCAATACCAAAAACTTTCGGTAACTTGGTGAACATTCAACTGATGGACATGGCTCATAACCAATTAACGGGTTCTCTTCCTCGGGAATTCGAAAATCTCACGGGCATAGCAGACCTTTGGCTTGATAATAACCAATTTTCAGGACATTTGCCTGCATATGTATGCATGGGGGGCAGACTCAAAACTTTCATGGTTAGTGTGAATACCTTCGATGGCCCCATTCCGAGAAGCTTAAAGACATGTACAAGCTTGGTTAGAATTGCCGTGCACAAAAACCAGCTTACGGGAGACATATCTGAACATTTTGGTGTGTATCCACATCTCAAAACGGTCAGCTTGGCATACAATAGGTTCTCTGGGCAGATCACACCAAATTGGGTTGCTAGCCCCCAGCTTGAGGAAATGTATTTTCAAGGAAACATGATCACAGGTGTGTTACCTCCTGCTCTCTCTAAGTTGTCCAACCTAGGTGTGCTCAGACTTGATCTTAATAATATCAGTGGTGAGATTCCAGCAGAATTTGGAAATCTGAAAAGCCTATATAAGCTAAATTTATCATTCAATCAGCTCTCAGGATCTTTACCAGCACAGCTAGGAAAGCTAAGCAATTTAGGGTACCTTGATGTATCAAGAAACAATTTGAGTGGACCAATACCTGATGAACTAGGGGACTGCATCAGGTTAGAATCTTTGAAGATTAACAATAACAATATACATGGGAATTTGCCAGGCACAATTGGAAATTTGAAAGGCCTGCAAATCATATTGGATGCTAGCAACAACAAACTCGATGGTTTGTTGCCACAACAACTTGGAACCTTGCAGATGTTAGAGATTCTTAATTTGTCTCACAACCAGTTCAGAGGAAGTCTTCCATCATCCATCGCTAGCATGTTGAGCTTAACAGTTCTTGATGTGTCCTACAACAACTTGGAAGGACCTCTCCCTGCAGGACATCTACTTCAAAATGCATCAATAAGCTGGTTTATTCACAATAAAGGTTTGTGTGGTAATCTCTCTGGCCTGCCACCTTGTTATTTAGTTATAGCATCTGGTCACCATAACCCAAAGCTACTAAGTTGGCTACTGCCAATTGTTCTTGTTGTGGTCATCGTTGTTCTGGCTACAATTATTATCATCATAATGCATGCTCATAACAAGAGAAAACCACAACAAAGTGCTAGTGTTATTACAGCTGCAAGGAACATGTTTTCTGTCTGGAACTTCGATGGCAGACTAGCATTTGAGGATATCATCCGGGCAACCGAAAACTTCGATGATAAGTACATCGTTGGAATAGGAGGATATGGTAAGGTCTACAAAGCACAACTGCAAGGCGGGAATGTAGTTGCTATCAAGAAGCTTCATCCAGTTGAAGAAGAGTTAAATGATGAAACAAGACTTTTATGTGAAATGGAAGTCTTGTCACAAATCCGTCATAGAAGCATTGTCAAACTGTATGGATTCTGCTTCCATCCGAACTACAACTTTCTTGTCTATGACTACATTCAACAGGGAAGCCTCTATATGACCTTAAAAAATGAGGAGATAGCAAAAGAGCTGGATTGGTCTAAGAGAGTTACTCTTGTAAAAGATGTGGCTCAAGCTCTATCTTATTTGCACCATGACTGCAGTCCACCCATAATACATCAAGATATCACAAGTAACAACATCCTACTTGATACAGCTTTCAAGGCTTACGTCTCGGATTTTGGCACGGCAAGGATTTTGAAGCCGGATTCATCAAACTGGAGTGCATTAGCGGGGACATATGGCTACATAGCTCCTGGTATGTTCTGTAAAATTTGAGTAATACCTAAAGTGCAGTTTTCTCAGTGATTATTACTTATTTCACTCTTGTATGTTCTTCTCTTGGTGCAGAACTGTCCTTCACATGTGTCGTGACAGAGAAATGTGATGTTTATAGCTTTGGTGTTGTTGTTCTAGAGGTGGTAATGGGAAAGCATCCTATGGAATTGTTGCAAACTCTTTTGTCATCAGAACAGCAACATACATTGGTCAAAGAAATATTGGATGAACGGCCTACAGCACCCACAACAACAGAAGAGGAAAGCATAGAAATTCTCATCAAGGTGGCCTTTTCTTGCCTGAAAGCTTCTCCCTCATGCAAGGCCAACAATGATGGAGGCATACCAGACACTCATTCAGCAGCATTCCTCTAGCTCATGCCCTATACGTTTCAATGAAGTTACACTAGAACAACTAAGAAATACATAGATGTATAAATATGCTTGCGGTTTCTTGTAAAATATATATTAGTGTGTCTGCTTAAAGCTGAAAAGCTGCAGTTTGATTTGTTATCAAACACTTATTTCAGTTTCAGTAAGTTGCCTTAGCGCGAGGAAGATATTTTAGCGTATTAAGTATTGAGTAGTCAGAGTTCAGCGTACTGCAAACGCATCAATCAAATGCTTAATAGGTTTAATTCTAATCCTTCCCTTGCATCCACCTAAGTAAACAATGCGTTTGGTTAGAGGTCGTGATGAGGAAGCACGCATCCTGGAGATCTAGACCTTTTGCATCACCTCATCCTTGGTCTTTTTGCAATGCAGGAGTTGTATGATTTATCATAAACAGAAACCGATTGATCGATATGAATGATCTTCACTTGAATGAACTTTTCTCAATCGACAGATATGAATGATCGATCGATTCAAGTGTAGGCTATCAGAAGGAGAAATTAAGGAGAAGGTCGTGAAGATATCAGGGAGTACATACTCTACAATTACCGACATCACCGTCTTCGCCGATTGCCGCTGGCAGAGGGGAAGAAGAGGCCACCAATCCACAATCCCAACAACGGCTCATCATTTTCTAAGAAAAAGGGCTCATTAGTTCCATAATATTCATAATTAAATATATTTTTAATAGTATATTTACTTTGTGTTGGAAATGGTGTCACATTTTATATAAACTTTTTCAAACTTAAGAAATTTGACTTGGAATAGAGGGAGTATAATCAACTAAGATGAAGTATCGATCATATGTACCAATAAGACTATTACTTTTTTTCTCACATGTACCAATATAAAGCTGAAAGATATGCCCTCCACTTTTTTAAAACTTTAATTCATTTGTTTCCTACTTTTTATAACTTCCAATGTATCTGTCCTCTACTTTCTTAAACTTTCTGCCTTTTTTTATCGGATAAATGAAGAAAGTTAAAAATAAAATAAAGGGATTATTTGATAGGACTAGATATAGCCTGCAAAGAAGCAAAGCAGCTACAGTAACAAACGTAGCATCACCACGACAGTCACTGCAGTCAGTCAACCGAACAACCCCCAAAGTCTCTGTGGAACGGAGGTTTCAATGAAATCCCTGAGCTTATTGTACTTTCCTGTAGTGTTCATTGCTGACCATGACAAACTTGTTCAATTATAGTTAGATATGTATCAGAAATACGGTGAAAGAAACAGCGGGAGAAGACGATCATATTCAAAATAGGAATTAATCTACTGGTTCATATTTCATGATAATGCTCAATTGTACACCTAGGCGGCTTGTTAAGTGGTGATTAAGGGCAACTATTGTGTAACTTTGTAGCTTCTACATCAGTAGAATGGTTACTGCTTGTTGGGCAGAATTCCACAAAGTTTGGATGTAGAGGTCGGATTTTAATCCATTTCTAAAAAATATCATCTGCTTCCTACATAAACCTTTCACCGTAGTTTGACAAATTGCAAAATACTAAATCAAACTCAAGATGGGTTTTTCTGTATAGTGTTACGCGCTTATGTCTTCATCACAAACTTGCAGAAGAAAATATATGTACTCCCTCTGAAATGTTTGACGTTGGTTAGTTCCATTCAACAAGAAGAGCGGAGGGAGTAGATCCGTTCGACAAAATGAGATCAACAAATCATCGAGAAGTACATCCCAAATTCTCAGTGCTAGTACGTAAGATAGCTTGATTGCTTGTCCACCCAAGTTCAATACGCGCATTCTGGTGTTATCATGGCTGTTTACTTGAGTAACCAATGCATTAGAAAGGAGCAAAATGCAAAGCACAAGAGAAATTGGCGAGCCACGAATTAATACCTGTGACGAAGGGAAACATGATTGTTCTTGATTATACAACACTACTGTTGTTTGCTTAATTGCTTTCCTCCCACTTGGGCTGCATATTCTATGTACAGGTAATACAACTATATCCTAGTAACTACTGTATTTACACCAAAACTGTCAGCAGCAGCACTTCTCGCTGCACTTCGCTCAGCCATATCGCCAATGCCGCCTATTGGTAATCACAGAACTTTCCAAGGTTGCAATCCAAATGACACCCTGCAAGGAGGAAAATGACCACATTAGAAATGCATTCCAACATGACTTTGAAATACGGAATACTAACAGGCTTGTGTATATTTGGTGGATAGAACATCTTGTGTACACAAATTGATATTGATAAGGACTAATGCAGGCTGCAATCATTCAATAGCTAGCCAAGACTATAAAACATCTTATATACCACGGAAGGAGTTAAGATACTACCATTTCGTGGATCGCACCCATCCAACAAGGCAGCTTCCAGGCATTACAGCCCTGCATGTCCACTAAAAGCAGAGGCAGGTTCTCGTTTACAATACACAATTTGGCATCTCCGCCATGGCTGGTGCTGGATCATGGCTCTACTTCGCAAAGATGGAACTTCAGTGTAGCAGTAGTATCATTCCAAGACTTTCTTTGCAGACAAAGTTGCCTTTTCCTTGTCCTTTTCTAATTTCTTTTTCTCAAGTTCCGCAGTTCGAGCATTTTCATCACGTGATTTTTTGAACATATTCACAAATATAACCAGAATTGATGTCACTGAAAAAAAAAAACAACCATAGTAAATAAAGCTGTGCTGATAAATAAATTAATGCTAATCACATTCACAGAAGCACGATGATGCAGTTCATAGATAACCCATCTTCCATTTTTAACCATGCGCGAGAATTTTCGGTCTGGAATTTTAAATTTTGATCTTTGATGAGAATCATTGCATTTTTGTACATTGGATGATGATCGGTCAGTAATATGTGGTGATGTGGATAAAATGTGCAATTATTTGTGAGATAAGATAATGACTAGTAAAATGTGAAGTACCAAAACAAAAAAGACTATACCTTGCTCAAAAGGGCACCGTGCTGGATCCTCGCCAAAATACTGAGCTAGTGAATCAGCGTTTCTTCCCTACAAAATTAATGTTGTCAGGATCTTTCCAAACACAAATAACTTTGTAAAAAAAAAATACAGTAGGGACTCACCACTTCCGAGTACAAGGAAATTAGGGACCTAACCTCAGCCTCTGCTGCATCAAGAAAGCTTTTCAATGCCTGCAAAAGCAGTTTATCTTGATTCAATCCTAAAAGGGTACTTCCTCCGTTTCATATTTTAAGACTTTCTAGCATTGCCCACATTCATATAGATGTTAATGATTCTAGCCATGTATTAGATGTTAATGAATCTATGCATATACATGCCTAGATTCATTAACATCTATATGAATGTGGGCAATGCTAGAAAGTCTTATAACCTGAAACGGATGTAGTATTTCATTTGTTTCGCGCACACATGACACAAATTCTCATCAAACATACTGCATGTCAGACTGAGGCCATTCTTTAACAAAGGAGGCATGCAAAAGCAGTTTGTATGAACGTATACTACATTACTAAAAGCAGTTTGTATGAACGTATACTAATATCTGTAATATATCAAATTGCAAATCATTTGGGGACAACTAACTTAATCACTTTAAATAACAGTGTCAAGTTATTTAGTGTTTCTTGGAATTAATGAGTAACCTACAGACCTTATTTAGTGTTCTTGGCAAAAATGAGTAACCTACAACTCCTCCATACAATGGACTGGTTATAAATATGATTAATATTTCTCAGACAAAAGGGGGAATATTTCTACCTCACGGAAACCAACAGAAATTGCACCGTCATTCACTGAAGCAGCTAATTCTTGCTCAACCTTCTCTAGACCTTTGTTTATTGCTTGCATTTCTTCCGCAAGCAACTTTAGCTGGATCTGAGGGAAATAATAAATGCAGTTATGGAGCAACATTTTGATTAGCAGCTCAATAGTCATCGAGGATTGCAACATTCAAGATAATAATCAGTAAAGATTTAGTACCTTAGAAGCAGCTTCCAAATGAATTAAATCTTTGTCAAAATCAAGAAGCTCAGGCAATTTCTCAGAAAGAAGCTAGCATATAACAGAAATAGAAAGAAATTAGCTAAACTGTGTAAACAAACAATACTAACAACAAGGCAACTGACTGAATAGTAGTTCAAAAGTCTTTATAGTACGCAACGGATTAAACGATAGGTACTCTTTTATGAACTTGCAGAGTAAAATGCAGAACTAAAACTGAACCTTTATCAGCCAGTGTATGTGTGTACTACACTATAATGGCATACCAAAAGTTAAAAGAATGAATAGCAATAGCTATACTGGAAAACTATTTTGAAAGTTCACTTAAAAGTTGTCCGTGTAAATAGCGCCAGTGTATGGAAAAAGGAAACCAGGTTGGTCCTTGCAAGTTGCAAAGATACCATGAGTCCATGATGTTATGGACTTCCCCAGAAAACTGACTTTTCAAGATGATTGAATAACGTCAATTAGACTCACATTAACTTGTTTGAAATCAGTAACTTGCAATGTCAGACAAATGCACCCAAAATTCTATAAACCACGCTTTCACTGTCTCAGTGTCTCTGTTTGTTAGTGGAAAACAGCCTACCACTGAATATTTCCGTATGGTACTCCACTTTGATGGATGCCGATTCTTTTGAATTCTTGATCAAATGGCTATTGGCTAGTATAGGTGTCCTATTACACATTAAGAGGTAATAGGTAATAGGTCATCTTTGACCTTTTTGAAAGGAAAATATTCTATAAGTTCATATTTAGATGGGATAATGAAAAGAAAAGGACCAAAAACATTGTTGTTACTTTTTTCCTTCTTAATATATCCGGATGGCCTCCTTCGGCCTTCCCGGCGGAAAAAAAAACATTGTTGTTAATACGTCCAAAGCTTCCTTGCAAGGAATGGAAGCATGAAACAAGAAACAAACTTTCCTATTCATCGAAATGGCATACATAGAAAGAATTAATTACATTACTTTTACTTGGGATGGCTTATTACATGGATTGAGGGGCATGCATTTCAATTATGAACACATGCTGGCATGCATATAAAATTGTATAATTTCCATTAATGACAAAGTTGGAAATATGCAACATGCAAATCTATCAAAAGAACTAGAATCTGAATCTAAAACTTAAAACTCAGTTTCATACATTTGTAGTTTTTTATTAATTGATCAAAATTCCACTTTTCACAAGTACTACCCAAGTGTAAATAATACAATTAAAATTTGTTCCTTTTCAAAAGGTTTGGGAGCCAGTAGATATAGTCTATGGGTAATAGTAGTAACTGCACAAGTGTAGAACACGTCTTTTCTGATATAATTGAATTGAGCAATGCACATGGTAAGCAAAGAAATTGCCTCCGGTGCTTTTAAGTTGGTGTTGTTCGCATACTAGTGCTTATGTGGGGTAATGATCCAACTCAATTTTCAGCCCTCCACTGTAAGAGGATAGAAGGAAATTATGCTCTGAAATCTGAATCATCCATCCAGTTGATGGCCCAGACTCATGTTTTTGTTTCTAGTTTAGATTAAGCATGAGACATACTTAATCAAACTACATCTGAGATTTATAGTCCTCTTACCAACTAGGAGAACAATTGGGGGTATCCTACAAGAGCTCTTCGAAACCTTTGTGGCACAAATAGCAAGTGAGTTTTTTTTTTCTGAAAAATGGTAACCTGGTACCCAATTGTTAAGGGAACCAAGCGATTATGTAGACTAATTATCCAATTGTGAGGCCTAATAATGCATTAACTACACGCTCACGTATCCCCAGGAGACCAGGAGCATGAATACTTTCATATAAAATAATAGTACAAATCCAGAATTGCTTGATGACTTGATCCATATGAGCTTTGTCAAATCTATAGCTAAATCATCTTAAAATATTTTACAGTAGACCGAGATAATATGTAACAAAATAATTTTGACCACAGGAAGTTATGTGACACGACTGGTGCCAAACTCAAATTTGTACAAGAATAAATTATTCGAACTGCAGAGATTAACAACAAAATTATGACTATCATGCATACCATATTTGAATGCATAACAAGTGGCACAATTCACCAGAAACTATTAAAGTCTAACCAACTTTGAATTATTTTGAGGTATTCTCCACACCAAAAACTGAGAAACTTCAGCACACAACTGTATATGTTAATAGCACTTCCTCACTGCCAAGTGCATACCTTGCATAAATAATGCATTAGTGTCATCTTGTTGTTTCTAGCTCGAGTATCTGATAATTTAAGAAGACTGTCTAATCTGAAGCCAACCGCAGATCCTGTTCAACCAATCAGCACATTAAAAAGACCATCGAAGAAATTATTCCATAATTTTTCTTCAACTATTTGATACCTCGAGCTGTTCCTTGGTTCAATGCATTCCCTAATGTAAGAATGGTCTGCATTATCTGCCTTAACTTCAGAGACTCTTTCACCTGCACAAAGTGATCAATAACTGAATAAGCCAGCCAGAAGGAAAAGTCATAACTTGAAATTTTGCAGGATGTAACACTGACCTCTTTTGTTGCATCATTTATGGTGGTTAGGTTAGTTCTCAGCTCTTCTACCTGTCAAAAGGGAGGATTCTCAGTCACAACATGAAACTTACAGAGAGGAAGATAACATGACCAGGGGAGAGAGGAGGGTCAACAGACCTGTGTTGAAAATGTAATCCTAAAAGCAAACACTCTCAGTTTGGACTCCACGCGAGGTACTTTCATTAGCTCCAGAAAAAACTGCAGTGAAGTTTAAACCTTCCATCAATACTCAATGGGACACAATATGCAACCAAACTATTGACCAACCTGTTCGCATTTCCCAAGCATTTCTTTATTGCCATTGTAGTTCTGAGCTCACAAATAAAGAAGAAACGGAAGGTACGTTCATTAGGATAAAAACAGAAGAAATACCTGGTGAACAAAGGGAAATCCAAACTGCAACAAAAAAAATAAAATCGAGTAAACAGAAGTACCTTCAACATCTCAATTTCCTCCTTTGTAGGGCAAAACTTAATGAGATTTTCCACTTGGTCATTATCAAGAACAGACGTATCCAAAGCCAATATTGCATTCTGACAGAAACCCAGTTAAATTTATATATATATGAGTGTAAATAAAGTACTAGACTGATGGATGTTAGTTAATAGCAACATGTTGGCTAATAACAACGTCATCCATGTGTATCAAGAATCCGACACAGCTCAACAATAATTGGCATGGCTAATAACTAAATTATAAATAGAGGCAAGGGCCATTCAAATTTCCCAGTACTTCTGTATGCTGCTAATCCAAATAAGGTGATGCAATTGCATGGATGCAAATCAATCAAGAAACATCATTAATATGTTAATACTCAGTTGTGTACTGACAAATTATTTTCCATCGATCAATACTACCTCCATCCCAGAATATAAGGATTTTTAAGGTTGGATATAGTTATTAAGAAAGTAGGTAGAATTAAATGGGGGAAGGTTGTGATTGGATGAGAAGTGGAGGTAGGTGGGGAAATTGAATGGAGGGTTGTGATTGGTTGGGAAGAGAATGTTGGTGGGGAAGTTGTTATATTTTGGGACAAAATGTTGGTGGGGAAGTTGTTATATTTTGGGACAAATTCTAAAGGCCAAAACTTGTTATATTTTGGGACAGGGGATTGCATGACATATTGTTATTTCTTCGTAGTATGCAAGGGGTTAGTGTGATTTTTTTTACATCACATGATTATTCTCTTTCACGATAGATTCTACCAATGCACATACAATCTTATAAGTAAGCTAAAAAAATAAACAGCAATCTTTGAAAATGTGTCTGGTTGAGAAAAAAATAATAACTGTGTATTAAATTAGAAAATCCTTTAGCTGGATAAGGGGCGGATGTAGCCAAGTGGTACTTCCCCATTCTATTGCTATCGCGGGTCTTATGCAATCGATCAGATCATAGAGATAAGAAAGGATGAGTGTATCGCTAACAAGAAAAGATCTCATGATAGTCAATATGGGCCCTCACCACCCATCAACCTAACAACATCATGGCAGGCTCAATTATCTCTTAACTTAGCTATGCTAGGCTCTAAACCATTGCTGTAGCTCATCATATGTACTCTCTGTCTCCCTATCCATACCTAAATCAAAACTGTGAAAACCTAGAAATATACATACCCAGGAAACACAGAAACTTCAGGTATTCAAGATAAATAAATAAATAAAGGTTATCAACAGGGCAAAAAATAACTTGTTATCAATATTCTGCATGAGGAAACTGATGTCCAATCTCTTTCTATTATAAGGGAGCGGCTCAATCAAGAAAGATACTTACAATCATATCAGGAAGAGGCATTTTAATTTTAGTAAGCATGATCTCGCAATTGTTTGCTCTTCTCATATCAACCTGAAATAAAAACAAAGAATTCATTGTCTAATGAAATGAGGAACAGAATTCTCCATGACAGGATAGGATGGTGTTGATTTACAAATAAGTTGAAGTCTTCAAATATAACAATAAAGAAAATCAGAAGTCTGTGTTGCAAGCAAATGCCACTCAAAAGAGTGCAAAGATTGCAGCAGGGAATACCATGTATGCAACAAATCATAATTCCATGCTTTACTATGCACTTTTATGATTGAACTCAAAAGCTTATGTAGTCTCATTATCAATAAACTGATCACATACATAAAAAGGATAAATATATATTCACGGAAGAAAAGGCAGTGTCCATGCATCGTGCAATCTAATAGAAAAAGCTTTAGACAAACAAGAGTTCTAACATTCCAACATATCATGGAACAACTGAATAAAAAGGTTGTGATACAAGTGTTTAGCATACAAATGTTTGAGTAGTAGTACATACCAGATGAACGATTTCTGGCTTGCTAATAGCTGAACCGCGCTTTGTTCCTCCTTTTTCACTTGCATTGGTTGCAACCGCAGTGGAGAACAAGCTCTCCAATTCTGATAAATCAATATCAGGAGCCCTAAAATATAGTTCATATGTAAATAAAGTTTAATCAATATCAGGAGCCCTAAAATATAGTTCATATGTAAATAAAGTTTATTTCATTATCTAAATAAACGTGTAAGTAACAGTTCCAATAGAGGGATTATCCAACTGTTAAAAAGAAAATCGAATTGCAAACCCAGCAAGAAATTTTAGGATGAAAAAAGCAGAAATGCATCAATCCAGCATTCCAGTTCATTTAGATTTTAGTCAAGAGAGCAATATAACTGTAAGTCCACAAACAAGGATGTGGTACTTTATCACTTAAGTGGTATGAATGAATAATGTAAAATCATCATAGGAAATTGAAGGGTGCAAAATGAAAGGGTGATGCATTAAAATAGGAAAATTCAAGCTATGGCTTTTCCAATGGCAGTTACCTAGCCTGATTTCCTTGTTTTTGCGCATCCTCCCAGAGACTGCCTTGCATTGCTCGTGTAACTTTTACCCAATGCAAAGGTTTTAGTGAAGCTTTCTTTGGAGGGTTACTTTGCTGTGCCAATCCAATTCCACGACCTTTTGCTGATCCAGTTGCTTCTCTTCCCCTTCCCAATAGTGGAGGTGGTGCAGGTGCGTTTAAACCCTTTGAGCTTGGGGGGTGTGGTCGACCTGATGCACCATGCAATGGTGGCGGAGGGGGTACTGTTCCAGGAGGTTTTGGTGCTTGAGGTGGCGGAGGTGGTGGTGCAGGAGCTTTCTTTCCTGTCATCAGGGGAGGAGGTGGTGGTGCTGGAGGATTTCTTTTATTAGCAGCTGCAGGCAATGGTGGAGGCGGGGGTGGGGCTGGAGCACTAGGGCCATTACTGCGATTAGCTGGAGGTGGAGGTGGAGGAGGTGGGGGTGCAGATGGAACGCCAGGGCCATTGGTGCGATTAGCTGGAGGCGGAGGTGGAGGTGGTGGAGGAGGTGGCCCTTTTGACGAAGTGGCAGCACCGGTAGGCGTTCTGCTAGAAGAGCGAGGGGGAGGAGGGGGTGGAGGAGGTGCAGGGAATTTATTACCTATTCCCGGAGCTGGAGGTGGTGGAACTAAACGGTTTGGCAAGGATGGTGGTGGCGGTGGTGGGGGTGGAGGTGGCGGGACTGAATGATTTGGCAAGGGCGGTGGTGGCGGTGGAGGTGGTGGGACTGAACGGTTTGGCAAGATTGGTGGCGGTGGTGGAGGTGGAGGTGGAGGTGGGACTAAACAGTTTGGCAAGGGTGGTGGTGGTGGCGGTGGGGGAGGCTGAGAAGATGCATAGTTACTCTGAGGAAGTGGTGGTGGTGGGGAAAAGGCAGGTTTGTTTCCACTTGGAGGCGGTGGTGGCGGTGGTGGCGGCGGCGGTGCAGCAGCTGTTGGTGATGGAGATGGTAGCTTCCTGTCACTTGGTGACTCACGCTGTACTTCTGGGGGCAGCTGATTTTCATCAGTGGAAAGGATAGATAAGCTACCACAAGGAGGTGGTGTCGTGGGAGGTAGGACAGATGGAGTGTTCACCAAGACATTGCCTGCAAAATTTTAAGGGTTGTGAATAAGAATTTAAACAGATAGCAACAAAAAGAACAGAATTGGGAGGAAACGGAAGTGATTTTGGGGGAATCGATAGCATGGAAACAACAGGTTTAGCAACACAAGGCATATTCTTCCAGAGGGAATATATAGCAACAGGTATATAGCAATATAAAGTTGCATAACACAATGCTTATGGCAAATGCTATACCCATGGATGCAGTATCTTCAGTGGTAAGATCATGATTAATGTTCTCCGAGTCAGATGAGTTGCCACCAGGCTGAACCTTCTCATGCTCAGATGAAGAAACCGAATCAGAAGCCACTGAATACTTTTCTTCATCAGAATCCAGAGGAGACATTAGCGGTATTTGGAGACCAACTTTAGCTTGAAACTTTGAAAGCTCTTCCATATCACTGAGTATTAGCTTTTGAAATTTCTCTTGGAGGGAATTTGCTGAGAACTCCTTGAGCAACCAAAAGGCAGCATTGTCACTGCTTTCCATCCAGTCAACTCCATTGAAGAGTTCTTGAACAGCTGAAAAGGCTTCAATTGGTAAACCTCCTTTCATATCACCATTCAATGTTGCTGTTGGAGGTCTTGCAGGAGATATGCCCCCAAGCTCACAAAACAGCATCTGCACTTCCAAATTAGGTTCAATTATTAATTTGTATCTTGAAGTTACAAAGAGTATGTGCAATGCTCATACCTCTGCTCTAAAATTTCTTGGGTACTGATCCTTTGAACCCCATACTATATCTATATCGTCGCTGTTCAGCATTAGTACATTCGAACGAATAAAAGCAGTGTTGAACATTATCCGGAACATCATAACTTCCTTTTCTGGATCAAGATCAAGATGTACACACTCCAGAACAACATCTCCTTGGACTGGACATTGTATATCTATTTTTATCACGTCACAATCCTCCTGCATAATAACCTTGCAGATTAATGCAAAAAAAAGTGACACAAAGCAAGTAGATGGCAATGCTAAATTAACTCTAGCACATACCTGCCGATAGTGGCGCAAAGTCTTCTTCTTAGGCATTGAAAAAATCATGTTGCTCGTACTAGCGTTCTTGCCAATAATATTTCGCCCAAATATTCGGACTAATGGCCTGCATCCATTATCGGAATCGAAACTTGGAATGGCTCGAAGAATCAGGCAGTCAAAGGAGAGTGCCCGCTCCATTGGAGGCCACTCTGGAGATATATTTCTTCTAGCTACATACTGCAGGTATCTGAGCTGAGAGGGCATTGGGTTGAGGGCAGAAAAGAGCTGCAAAAACCCTTTAGGTGCCTCACGGTAAATAAGGTCCAGAGTTTTATGCTCTGCACTCTGCAGTTTCTTGAAAATAAGGAGACACGATAACATAAATGCTAATGATGGCCAGCCTCCCCTCTCACAATGTAGCAGTATGATATTTTGATTATTTCCGGTGGATAACCAGTGTTCACAGACACGAAGGAAATGCTGGATAAGAGATAAAGGAAGCACAGGGCAGCCTTCAAAATGACGAGGGTAGTCAATTACTGGAACATTGTATTCACGCAGGACATCAGCGAGTTGGCTTCTCTTATCCCCGTCTCTAAAATTAATACCCAGAAATGAAGACTGGCTATGTTCTTCATGCAAATCTGTAAGAATACCAGTCAAATAGACTGGGTACATGCCATGTGGCAAGACTTCTGTGCAGAAGCATGAATCAAAAACTGCGCAATGTGACAAAGAGCAAAATCAGTTCAAATGGCACGTAAAAGGACAATGTGACCGTGTTACAAAATTTGGAGGCTCACCATAGACCCTATCAATAAACTCCAGTAATCCATCAGGAGGCCTCTTGTAGAAGAATCTACTAAGCAGTGACATTTCATATGAATGAATAGATCTTCTAAATGTCACTTGGGGTTCTCAGTACTTGCCCAGTTTCTCACTCGGACTGCAATTAGATTTTGTAAAGAACAGTAAGGTATATGAAAATCTAAGGGTGAACATCAGGTAAGTCACTTGATGAGTTGTACAGTAGGGTGAAGTCCAGCAATCAGTATAACTGAGATTAGTGAACACCTAACAGGACCATTTTGAGGAACTGACGTCGAATACTGCAAAATAAACTAACTACATTACCCTTTTGGAAAACCAACATTTCCTATCAATAACACATTAGCCGCCGATTGAGCACAATCTCACGGTCTGAAATTATTTAGCACACATTACAACATCACCCACCTCATTCATTCACAAGCCACTACCCGCTAGGGAAAAAAAAGGTTGAAACCAAACGGTAAGATCCCTAATGCATCACTTGGTTCAAAGTTGCAGCACTGCACACCTCCACTAGAGCCAAAAAGAAAAACCCTTGCAAATAGAGAGGGAAAATCGCAGCCCATTTGCTTCCAGCTCAAAAAAAAAAAAATCCCCTCCGTTCGCTCCATATCAGATCGCGGCCACAGCCAGCACCAAACCCTAGCAACCCAAGCCCGCTATGGCTACCCCCATGCGCATCACGCTCTCTCTCACCCTCTGCGCGCGGGTGCGTTGCACGTACCAGAAACGCGCAAGCTGGTGTGGCCGCTAGGGCTTGGGAGCCCCCCCTGCGCCTGAAACCCTGACCTGACCTCGTACGGCACGGAAATGGATGCGGGGAAGGAGTCGAGACGCATGCTTACCTCGGAGGCGAGAGGAGTCGAGCCCCCCACCCTAGGTCGGTCGCCGCCGACGGGAGGAGAGGAGTGGCGGCGGCGGCGGCGGCTGTGAGAGTAGAGCGGAGGAGGAGCAAGCGGCGGCGGGCGGCGGCGTTTTTTTTTTTTTTGTTTTTGGTTTATGTGGCGGTGGTGGGTCGAATCGGATGGAATGGAGGGGAGAGGGAGAGAGAGATTCAGTTTTTGAGATTAGTTGTTGTTTGTAATTTGTACTGGGCGCCTCCTCCTGAGCTGTGCGCCTCCAGGACGGAACGGGACGGAACGGAGGAGCCAACACCCACTGGGTAACAACAGCAAGTAGGTGTGACGGTTGAGGCCTCGTTCGGTTGGTTAGTTGGTTGGGCTCAATTCCGGCCCATGGAGGTGGGTGGGGGGTTGATATTGTACGGAGTAAGTCCACTCTGACTCCCTTAACTAGTGGTCGAATTTGATTCGTATTTTTGAATCACAATACCAGATATCTCGATCTCCTAACTAATACTATCGGTGCAATTTGACTCCCTCGGTGGTTGAGGACGGTTTCGCTGATGGGACGCCTATGTGGCGGTGTTGACCTTGGCTTCATCCAACGTGGTGGTGACATGGCGCTTACATGGCATTAGAATTAGAAAAAAAATATGTGGGACCCATTTGTTCCTAAAATATATTGTGGGATCCACTAACATGTCAGCGTGCGAATGGAATGGAGGGGAGAGGGAGAGAGAGATTCAGTTTTTGAGATTTGTCGTTGTTGTTTGTAATTTGTACTGGGCGCCTCCTCCCTGAGCTGTGCGCCTCCAGGACGGAACGGAACGGAACGGAGGAGCCAACACCCACTGGGTAACAACAGCAAGTAGGTGTGACGGTTGAGGCCTCGTTCGGTTGGTTTAGTTGGTTGGGCTCAATTCCGGCCCATGGAGGTGGGTGGGTGGGGGGTTGATATTGTACGGAGTAAGTCCACTCTGACTCCCTTAACCAGTGGTCGAATATGATTCGTATTTGTGAATCACAGTACTGGATATCTCAACCCCTAACTAATACAATCGGTGCAATTTGACCTCGTCGGTGGTTTTGGAGGACGGTTTCGCTGATGTGGCGCCTATGTGGCGGTGTTGACCTGGGCTTCATCCAACGTGGTGGTGACATGGAGCTTACATGGCATTAGAATTAGAAAAAAAATATGTGGGACCCATTTATTCATAAAATATATTGTGGGATCCACTAACATGTCAGCGTGCGTCAACCTCCCCCACAAGGTGCATGACGTGGTCAAGGAGGGGAAGAGGAGCTACGTCAGTGAAACCGCCCTCCAAAACTGAACGGACGCTAATGAGTCACTCTAACGCGGGGGATTAGTTCCTAACTGCCATTGCGAACACAGCCTTAATCCATGTCTGTATAAGCTAGTAGTACTACCTCCATTTTCAAAAGTAATGACTTCGCTGACTTTGGCGTTTGATCATTCATCTTATTAAAAATATATATTATAACTTATTTTATACTGTAATAAAAAAACTATAATCTTAACTTGTAATTTCACATGCTTATACTTTATATATTTATGAATAAAACGAATGGTCAAACATTATGTGAAAAGTCAACAATGTCATACTACAAAACGGATGTAGTAACTTATAAGCCAAAAAGCCTATGATAAACAAACAAGCAACTGTTTTTTTTCCTGCTTTTGAAAGCCATAAGCTATTCTTACACTATTGCTAAAAGGTAAGTCGGAGTAAATTTTTCAGCTTATTTAAAGTGAAGGTATGACTGCATCAATACACCTAAGGCTTCAAAGTCACTGGCTTATGAAATATACAAGCAAAAAAATTGGCTTAAAAGCCTAAGCCTAGGCCCTTAATATAGCTACATGACTCACTTTGTTCTATTCCATTTTTCCATTTCTATTTTATGAGGTCAAACCAAACTGTGTGTTGATGAAAGAGACATCCCGTTTAGGCTTGTACTACACCCCTAATTCCAATAGAAGCAGGGGCAGATGTACAGTAGAAGGACCGGTGTCAGGCGACACCGACGACTTTCAGCAAAACCTATAGCGAAACTGGCTGGCGCCCGTGGTTTTTTCTCTCCTGTTTTGGGAGGGTTTTCCACGTTAAAATCTCGTGTCTTCTATGATTGATCTATTGTTCTTTATCGTTTGTTTGCCTATCGTTTCCTAACACCCCTAAGTCCAATAGAAGCATGAAATTAAACACACCCATCCAGTTCATGCATCTGATGTCTATCAGGTTCAGCAAGCTGGTGAAGGCAGCATGTTCTCCGACCTGGCACTGCTGAGTACACAAGAAAATATATATGAAACATATATAATGGCTGTTATAATTCCTTCCTTTGAACCCTCTTCTGATTCTTGTTATGCTTATGAAATGAGAATGAACAGGCATATTGTTACGCATAAAAATGGCTTATTGTAATTCCTACAGGACACATGTACTCAACTTGCTTGGGTATTTTCGAAGTTGCCTCTTGGAATCACCTGGAAAAAAAAAAAACAGAAAGAAACGGATTACAGTGCAAATGGGCATATGACAAAAATATGGGCAGTCAGGCTACATCAGCATAGCAAGATACTGTATTTCATAAACCAATGAAACTGCTCAGCTGAAAAAAGAATGCAATCTGAATGGAATATATTGGAAAATCACATGAGAATAGTTGTTATGGTGAACATTTAGATTGAAACATACAGGGGATTGACTCGTGAATACCTTCAACCACATAAACACCATGCAGATGAAGACTTAGTCTGTGCTAGGCATAGAGACTTCTTTGTTTATGCTAGTCAGTAACATGGACACCATGCCTTGAGTGAATCCAGAAGGGTCCGTGTAAGAGTTTATTAAAACGAAATTAGCCTAATTCTGTGTCCAAATACTATTTTACACTGATATCTTTTAAGGTATATGCCAGTATCGTGATATCAATGTGTGTGTGTAAGCTCATAAGTCATAACTCATAAGTGAGCAAATCATATGGAGAAAAAAAATTGCACACCCAATGTCAACAATGATGACTTAAGCAAACTCATACAGTTCTGAACTTTTGAATCATCTGTAAGGATGGCAACGCAAGGATTCTCAGGGCATTCTGCTGGATGATCTGCCAGGTTCTTTTTGGATTATTCATTAGATCATTAAAACGGAATAATTGCTCGACACTTTAAAAAAATATGTTTTCTCAAAAAACTTTCTTCTAGAGCATTTCTTAAACCACTTATTTAGAGCTATTTATTATGTTTAATATCAGAATATTGAATTTATTCCTATAATTGAGTAGATAATCCTTGCAATAATCCGCTCAATAATATAAATCAAACGGGGTACTTTCCAGCTGCTTCAAAACTGACCCATCGTGTAGTAAGACTTAAGTAACTTTGAGGCAGCAGTTCTCTTTTTTGTTTGTCTTTCCTAGTGCAATATGTTTCTCATTTCTTAATAAATTCGGCCATCCCAACAAAAGAACTTTTTTGCGAACACTCCAAAAAGAACTCTGTGAAATAGGAATGCATGATTAAACAGGTATCTTAAGCTTTATCGACTCGGAGATGTCAAACACTAAATGGAAAAGGAAGACTTACATCAACAGCCGTGGATCCTGCACCATCCTAGTGTAGAAAAACGATGGTAAGGATGGCGACGCTGAAGAAAAAATCAAAAGAGAGGCAGAAAGTTAATCCAATCCAATTTCCTGTGCTGACAGACAACCCTGGAATACTATATATTCAGGTAGGATTCAGGAGCTTACACTGTCCATGAAAACAGTTGCCCCAACCAATCTCCCTCCAATAGTCCAAAACAAATTCTTGAAAATTTCGCAGTTGGCACCAAATGGAAATATTGTGCTACAAACTGCATTCCTCCTTTAACACCCTTGCTCTGCCTGAATCTACTGCTCCTGCCGTGTTTTCTTCTACCGATGGCGCATGCGTGCATCGTCATGGTGGAATCTCACTGAGGTCTCAGCAGATGGCCCTCCTCCACTGGAAATCTACTCTCCAGAGCACAGGGCCGCAGATGAGGAGCTCTTGGCAGGCCAGCACAAGCCCCTGCAACTGGACCGGAATCACATGCAGCAGCTGCACATCAAGCTATGTCCTGGGTCATCACCAACATCTCCTTGCCAGATGCCGGCATCCATGGCCAGCTTGGTGAGCTCAACTTCTCATCTCTTCCCTTCCTCACATATATTGATCTCAGCAGCAAGTGTCTATGGCCAATACCCTCAAGTATCAGCTCTCTATCAGCACTCACCTACCTTGACCTTCAACTCAACCAGCTCACAGGAAGAATGCTGGATGAGATCGTGAGCTTCAGAGGCTCCCATGCTTGATCTTTCTTACAACAACCTCACAGGCCAATCCCTGCATCCGTGGGTAACCTGACGATGATCACCGAGCTCTCCATTCACCGAAATATGGTCTCTGTCCCATCCCAAAGGAGATAGGAATGCTTGCAACCTGCAGCTTTTGCAGCTGAGCAACAACACGTTGAGCGGCGAGATACCCACCTCTAGCAAATCTGACCAACCTAGATACTTTGTATCTAGTTGGTAATGAACTGTCAGGGCCTGTACCACCAAACTATGCAAGCTGACCAACTTGCAATATCTTGCTCTTGGTGATAACAAACTTACTGGTGAAATCCCCACATGTATAGGAATCTCACTAAGATGATCAAACTCTATCTCTTTAGAAACCAAATAATTGGTTCCATTCCCCCTGAAATAGGCAATCTCGCCTGCTCACGATCTTGTTCTCAATGAAAATAAATTAAGGTTCCTTACCCACAGAACTAGGCAACCTCACTATGCTGAACAATCTTTTTCTCCATGAAAACCAAATACTGGTTCAATACCCCCAGGACTAGGGATCATATCAAATCTCCAGAACTTAATCCTGCACAGCAATCAAATCTCTGGCTCTATACCTGCACCTTAGCGAACCTTACCAAGCTAGTTGCACTGGACCTCAGTAAAAATCAGATAAATGGCTCTATCCCCCAGGAGATCGGCAACCTAGTGAACCTTCAAATTTTGTCTTTGGAAGAGAATCAAATTTCTGGCTCAATACCGAAATCTTTAGGGAACTTGCAAAACATGCAAAATCTGAATTTCCGTAGTAACCAATTGTCGAATTCTCTTCCTCAGGAATTTGGAAATTTCACAAACATGGTTGAGCTAGATCTAGCAAGTAACTCCCTTTCAGGGCAGTTGCCAGCAAATATATGTGCTGGCACAAACCTCAAACTTTTGTTTCTGTCTTTAAATATGTTCAATGGCCCTGTTCCGAGGAGCTTGAAGACGTGCACATCGTTGGTTCGACTTTTCCTTGATGGCAACCAGTTAATGGGCGATATATCCGAACATTTTGGTGTGTATCCAAAACTCAAAAAGATGAGCTTGATGTCCAATAGGCTCTCTGGGCAGCTTTCACCAAAGTGGGGTGGTTGTCCAGAATTAGCTATTCTAAATATAGCAAAAAATATGATCACAGGCACAATACCTCCGGCTCTGTCTAAATTGCCCAACCTAGTTGAACTAAAACTCAGTTCTAATCATGTAAATGGTGTGATTCCACCAGAAATAGGGAATTTAACAAATCTATATAGTCTGAATTTGTCATTCAATAAGTTATCAGGATCCATACCTTCGCAGTTGGGAAACCTGAGAGATTTAGAATACCTTGATGTTTCTGGAAATAGTTTGAGTGGACCAATACCTGAGGAACTTGGGAGATGCACCAAACTACAGTTACTGAGGATCAACAACAACCACTTCAGTGGGAATTTGCCTGCCACAATTGGAAATTTAGCAAGCATACAAATCATGTTTGATGTAAGCAATAACAAACTTGATGGTTTGTTGCCGCAAGACTTTGGAAGGATGCAGATGCTGGAATTTCTAAATTTATCTCACAACCAGTTCACTGGAAGAATTCCAACTTCCTTTGCAAGCATGGTGAGCCTATCAACACTTGATGTGTCATACAATAACTTAGAAGGACCACTACCAGCAGGGCGACTATTTCAAAATGCTTCAGCAAGCTGGTTTCTCAACAATAAAGGTCTATGCGGTAATCTCTCTGGCCTGCCATCTTGTTACTCAGCACCTGGTCACAACAAAAGAAAGCTATTTCGTTTTCTGTTGCCGGTTGTTCTTGTTCTGGGTTTTGCCATTCTTGCTACAGTTGTTCTCGGAACGGTGTTTATTCATAACAAGAGAAAACCACAAGAAAGTACTACAGCCAAAGGAAGGGACATGTTCTCTGTTTGGAATTTTGATGGAAGACTAGCATTTGAGGATATTGTCAGGGCAACAGAAGATTTCGATGACAAGTACATCATTGGAGCGGGAGGTTATGGCAAGGTCTATCGAGCACAACTCCAGGACGGGCAGGTAGTTGCTGTGAAGAAGCTTCACACAACTGAAGAAGGGTTGGGTGATGAAAAAAGATTTTCATGTGAAATGGAAATCTTAACACAAATCAGACAACGAAGCATTGTCAAACTGTATGGATTCTGCCCCCATCCAGAGTACAGGCTTCTTGTCTATGAATACATAGAGCAGGGAAGCCTCCATATGACCTTAGCTGATGATGAGTTAGCTAAGGCATTAGATTGGCAAAAGAGGAATATTCTTATAAAGGATGTAGCTCAAGCACTATGTTATCTACACCATGACTGCAATCCACCAATAATTCATCGAGATATAACCAGCAACAACATCTTACTTGATACAACTTTCAAGGCTTATGTCTCAGATTTTGGTACAGCGAGGATTTTGAGACCTGATTCATCTAATTGGAGTGCGCTAGCTGGTACATATGGCTACATAGCTCCTGGTATATACTTTCCTCTCATACGAAAAGCTTTGGTATCTAATCATTGATAACTAATATGTGCTCTCTCCTTGTGTAGAGCTGTCCTATACATCTTTTGTGACAGAGAAATGTGATGTGTATAGTTTCGGCATGGTTATGCTAGAGGTAGTGATTGGGAAGCACCCAAGAGATTTATTGCAGAATCTGAATTCATCAAGGGATCACAACATAACAATCAAGGAAATTCTGGATTCACGACCTTTAGCACCAACAACATCAGAAAAGGAAAGCAACCAACAACATCAGAAAAGGAAAGCATAGTTTCCCTCATTAAGGTGGCGTTTTCTTGCTTGAAAGCTTCTCCACAGGCAAGACCAACAATGCAGGAGGTCTACCAGACACTAATTGATGATCAGACTTCTAGTTTTCTATCCAAAAATTGCAGTCGAGTTATATTGGATGAGCTATGGGATTCATAAACAACCAGGTATTAAGGATTACTTCCCCAATTCATTCTCATAAGTAGTATCAGAGTTTCAGTAAATTTAAAATCATATATTGCAGTACCAACAAAGCCAATTCATAACAGCACTAAATAACTACTTGCATGAACTCTATTTTAAATTGGCAAATATGTCCAAAATTGACTATGTTTGCAGAAAAGTCAAGGTAAAGAATCAGATGACTTATGTTATGCTACAACAGTCAAAAGGTAAAATGAACGATTCAATGACTATTGTACTGTACTCAATTTGTGACTCATTCCGACAAGCACCGTTCATTTTCATTGTCTTCTCATACCATACTTTTAAATCCACTACACTGCTTTGTTTCTTAGCAATGCAGATTACAGAGGCGAAGGCCCTATCTTTTTCATATGCTCAAAACTAAACCATTCTTTTCATAAAAAAAACTAAACTAAATTCATGGGAAATAAATTACCTCATAATTGTAGGATTTACACACGATAGTTGCTCCATGACACTGTAGGCTTAAGAAGTCATTGCTGGGACATCGTAACACCTGAACATTTACACAACTAGATGAAACCTTACGCTTTGCTGCGGGAGTTTACTATGATAATAATAAGTAAAAATAATGTGTAAGATATCTTAAACAACATAAGCTTACATAAATGGAGTATAAGTTTACATAATTTGATGTGATTTAAATTTAAATAGTATGTAAAATGATGATTCAAATATAAAAGTAAGATGATGTGGCTTTATGAAAGAAGAAAAAAATGAAGATAATTTAGACCATGCATCTAAGGACTAAAAAAATTGAGATGATATGGCTTAATGAGAGAAGAAAAAAAAGAGAGATAATTTGAACCATAGATTAATCATCTAAGGACTAAAAACAATTGATGTGATATGACTTAATGAGAGAAGAAAAATAGCATGAACTAAGTGAGATTGAACTATATTGGTATATAGGATATTATAAAAAATGATGGAGAGATATATTGAAATATTATGTGAATTATGTGGAATGATTTAACATACTTACATTTTAAATCTCTAAAATTTAATGAATTATTAAATTATAAATAATATAGCATGCCTGCATGATGATTAAATGTAATAATTGTTAGTGTATGATAATGTGGCATCTTTGCATATTAAGCTTTAGGAATTAGTGGCTATAACTTTATAGTAAGAGAGGATTTACAACCATGGAAAGCCTGTTTGACTGACTGACATACATACCCTCTTTGCCTAAAGAAGCAATAGACGATAAAAAATGTTATCGAATTCAATCTTACAAACATAATGAACAAGGACAACCGGTGCTTTTGTAGCAATATAGAATATAACTAGAAAGTAAAGACAAGAGTAACTATTCATCCAGACAAGGGTGATCGAACATTTCTTTTCAGATAAAATTAGGTGATTGAACTGAACATGTGGCAATTCAAAGAAAGCAGCTAAGTTATTATCTCTAAACCATTTGTTCAATGGTCTCAATTCACACTAGCTTTCACTCTGCTACACATATTCTAGCAATCCAATTAGCAACAACGCATTAATTCACTCTGCACTGAAATTAGCCCCCAGAAATACATATAGCTGTACGTCTTTTGATTCTAAAATTATGCGTATAGCTGTATCTGTATACATACAAGACGACGACGACGACGACCGAGAAGAAGAAGAAGAAGAAGCATTGGTGGTGAAGCCACGGCGGCCCTGCCTTCCTCTCCATTCTTCTCGGCCTCCTCCTCGATTCGCAGCCGCGAGGGCCTGGAGTGGAGCACCATGGAGTTGGGGTTCACCATGAGAGGGAAGGGGGCCTTCCCAGTTCCCACTCACCTCGATCTCGTCAGAGCGTGTTCTTGGCGACGATGTCCTTGGGGGAATGCATCCGGGTCCACCCCCGGCGCCGGCGGGGCAGAAGGGAACGGCGGCGCCGGAGCGACGCGACCTCGCCGTTGCAGAGGTCGGCGGTGAGGACGCTGGTCGGGGAGCGGGACATTATTATGTCATTGTCACGAGTGGTTCTAGTCAAAGATACCACTGCTAAAATAGATTTGATAGATGGAATATCTCTTATTCACGCAAGAATGTCACGAATTTTTTTTTAAAAAAAATAGTCACATACTTCAAATAATATTACACATGCGTGTGAAATTTTACCTTCAAATACATTATATTTTAGCGTAAAAAAGACAAATAAGTTTTTGCCTCCGGGTGGTGGAGCGCCCCTTCCCCTTCCCTTCTTTGTTTTGTTGATAGAGTACTAGTATTTCATCCCCTTCTTCCCCTGAAGCAGCCAGTCAGTTCCAGTTTCATAGCGACCTTTTGGGGTAAAAACTTACTTGGGGAAAAAGTGTCGTAGCGAGAGCGGTGTCATGGCGACACGAGGGCGCCACGGCGTAGCGACATTGGAGCGCGCGCGCGGTGTTCAACACTTTTCCCCCAAGGAAAAGCGCTCAAATTGGAGGAAATTTTCCCTAGAGCGTGGTGAGATCCCCCATCTGCGCGGCCTGCTTCGCGTCCCCCTGACCCTGGGGAGGAATCCTGGGCTGCCTGGGAGCCCAACGCTTTGGTTGGGCTACACCCATGCCGTCCCGCGTTCTCAGCCCATCCTTTGGGTTTCTACATCGATGACCCTTTTCCCGAAAGCCTCAGTGTCTCTAAGTCGTTGGCTGTGGGTGAGAAAAGGGAGGGGTCTCGATCCGGAGCTAGGGTTCCCTGCTTCCTCCTTAGATATTCGTCGATTTGGGGGGCAGTGCGAGGGAGATCTGGAGGGTTGAGGAGAAGAAGCGAGATCACCGCTCCTACGCGAAAGTGGTGATGGATCGGCGTCCCCTGCAACCGCATGTTGACCAAGAGCTGTACAAGCATCGTATGATGGATCTGGATGCAGAGAAGAGAACCATTGCCAGCGAAAATGGACCATTGCCAGCGGCCCGCATAAGACAACCGCCAGCAAAAATCTGTTTTCGCTGGCGGCCCATGTAATAGAGCCGCCAGCAAAAATCCGTTTTTGCTAGCGGTTAAGTTTCGTTTGTGAAAACTTTTATTTTCTCTAGCCTTTGGTTTCAGGCGGCTAGCATAAACCGCCAGCAAAGACTAATTTTGGCCGCCAAGAAAAACCATTTTTGTAGTAGTGAGTAGAACGTCGAGACACATTTTAAACCTACTCCCTCCGTCTCAAAAATTAATTGCTTAAGGGGATGCAAAGCTAAGTAGGATGAAATTCAATAAAATCTAGGCTACAAAGCACAATTTGGGTAACCATTAACCAATAGTGCATGAAAATCTAGGCAATTTGAGAGAAACCACGAGCAACAAAATTGAGCAAAGAAATGCCGTGGTTTATGCCCATCAATACTGGCCCAACTACCTTTGCAGCTCGGGCCTGCGATCCAACTTTAACAACGGAATAAGTTCACTTTAGTTACCTCAAATTTGTCACAAGTTCGAAATTCATCCCTAAACCGTAAAATCGAATACAACACATCCCCAACTTATAAAACCAGCGCAAACGATATCCCTCAATAGTATTGTCCCCGGTTTTGGCTGACATGGCGCCTACGTGGCTCCTTTGACTAAGTGTTTGTCCCACATGGCATTGGCGTGGCGCTTCGACCTGGAAAAATAATCAAACTTGTGGAACCCACATGTCAGTTACACACAAAATAATAAAAACAATTGGCCCATGTGGCCCCACGTGTCATCCTCACTGCTCCCCTCTTCTCTCTATCCTCTTTCTCTCCCTTATTCTCTCTATCCTCTCTCTCTCTCCGGCCGTCGGAGTGGGGTGGGCGGCGGAGGGGGCAATAACAGCGAAGGTGTCCAGAGGAGGAGCTCGAGGTTGTCGGCGAGCGCGGCAGCTGTGGCTGGTGCGACAGCGGTTGACGACGATGGTTCACTCCGCTATGCCGGCATGCTCTATCTACTGCCACTCCAGCCATCGCCCGCCCCGCTCTGCCGTCTCAGTAAGTGAGGCCATTAGAGCATCTATGAGATGAACCGGCTTACTACTAGAGAGAGGATAGAGAGAAGAGGGGAGTAGTGACGATGACATGTATGGGTCACATGGCCCCAACATTTTTTATTATTTCTTGTATGAAATTGGCATGTTGGTCCCGGGGGTTTTATTATTTTTCCAGATCAAATTGCAACGTAAGCGTCACGTCAAATGCCACATGGGAAGAGGACATAGTCAAAGGAGTCACATAGGCGTCACGTCAACCAAAACCGGCAATAATACTGCCAAGGGATCTCGTTTGCAGGGTTTTTAAGTTGGGCGATGTGTTGTATCCGGTTTAATGGTTCAGGGATGAATTTCGAACTCGGTGTGAACATATTCCGCTCACAAAATGACTGGCCTACATGGATAGGCCCAGCCTGAAGATGACAAATGATTTTCTTAAAAAAAAAAAGAACTAAGGTGATAAAATGATTTTCAGGACAACAATCTGCTGTGTTACATGAATAGCTTCTACACTATTCACTCAACAACATCATTTTCAGTCCTGAAGATCTACAATTTTTCTAGTACTACATATTAATTGTGTGGAAACTCATCTCCTCACTCATCAATGCTTGACACATTGATACTCCATAGTACAGTGAATGTAGACAGTAGAATGGAAAAAGCGAAATTTGGCTAAATCCCAAATTAAGATATTTATCTTCATTATTTTAGACACAATGTTTTGCCAGCTATACCTTATCGTCCTCTTCAGCGTTTTTTTAAAGATCTTCCTAACACAACAAATTATATTATAGAAAGCACCTTTAACAAAAAAAAAAAGCACACCTCACATAAACGTGCTTGATCTGCATGAAAGAAAAGGAAAGAAAATGGAATGGGACGAAACAATAAAAATGGTGGGTGTGATCCTTCTCGAGAAGAGAGAGATACAAGAAAGGAACGGGGAATCGTCTGAAAGATGGAGAATGGTGGTCAAGCCTCCAGTCATACGTGAGAGTGCGGTCACCGTCCATGTTCCTTCTCCTTGGAAATCTCAAATCATCACGCAACAGTACTAGCTGCCTGATGAAGACTGTGTTTAGATCCAAAGTTTGAATCTAAATTTCAGTCCTTTTCCATCACATCAACATGTCATACACACATAACTTTTCAGTCACATCATCTCCAATTTCAACCAAAATCCAAACTTTGCGCTGAACTAAACATAGTAAACATAGCCGAAAACAGAGTCTACTTCTTTCTCCTTAAAAGAACTTTCTCTGATATCCAGATTGAGTTTCTATAGGATAGAGGAAGTTTTTATTAGCCGTAATCAAAATTTAAATTTTAAAATAATTTTAGAATTCATCTTAATCTGTTATTCGGTATTAGCTTTTAAAATATTAATAACGTACTTAGATATAAAAAGTATAACTGAAATTATTTTTTTTTACTTTTTAATACCTCATTAGCAGTAGCTTAAACGAAACAGAGATCATTCCAACCTAACGAGTAATTAATTTCTATTTAGGAAGTGCAATATCCTTCTCTTTCAACACTTTATTATGCAAGTGAATGGCTGGTACGGACGGCTCAACACAATATTGATCAAACTAAAATCTGGTAAGATCCCAGATGACATACCCATGCTAGACGCTCTGACAGTTTGACTTTGGCACATATATTTATTTTTTTTATGACATAACAAGCGCGTACACACACCACTATACATACAACATCACATTCACACATCTCACAAATGTGTCCATAACACACACTCAAAGAGACAGAAACTATCGGCACGACGGCACATCCCTAATCTCATTAAAATTCCATCGAAGTTTTGCCTAAATGTGCGTAACATTTATGTATACCAGGATTTAAACCTTAGATGGGTGAAGTCGTGCACCACCGCATCACTGATGCATATATATCTCTTATTATATTGTTTAAGTTTATCAAAAATGGCATGTCACAATTTCATTTGTGTGGCTAATCCTTATTAGCTGTGTAAGTTAGACAAGTTTAGGCAAAAATGCATGCCTATGGCAAGTGAAACCAAAAGATATGGTATAGCAAACATATGGCAATAAAATAAACAATAGACTTGGTTGATCAAAGTTGCTTGCTAAAGTTGTGGCAAAGTGTCACCAGCAAGCTCACGGTTAGGGACACGAGGAGGACACAACATTTTTAACCTTACGTTTTTCATTTTAGTTTCTTTTTTTTAAGAATTGCACTTCTTTCTTATACTTTTATGTCATATGCTTTAATTTTTTCGCTGATTACTACTCCATCCATCCCATTTTGATCCTGCCCTAAGATTTTTTTAGGTCTTCCCAAAATGATTATAATTAACAAGTGTCTTTTCGTTACATCCATTGTGGATGTAGATGCCAGATTTTAATCCATTTTCTAAAAAAAAGGTGTCTTTTCATTTATTTGTACAGAGAGTAAATGGATATCATTAAATGTGTTGCATGCAACCAATCAAAATTAATTTCTATTGATGCAATGGCATGCAATATTTAAAGCACGAGTAATCTACGGGTCACGAAGTGATGGAGCACCTTAACCGATTAGAATTACTTTAAGAATGATAAATATTTTGGTGTCTTTGGTTTTTATGCCTTTTACTTAGGAGATGATTAAATTGAGATGGAGAGAGTACTATTTTACATTTTCTTTTATGACATACTCCCTCCGTTTTTTAATAGATGATGCCGTTGATTTTTTCTCACATGTTTAACCATTCGTCTTATTCAAAAAATTTATGCAAATGTATAAGATATAAATCACACTTAAAGTACTATGAGTGATAAAACAACTCATAACAATATAAGTTATAATTACATAAATTTTTTGAATAAGACGAATGGTCAAACATGACTAATCGAACCATTATCTTAAAAGAAAGACTAATCGAATTTGAATATTCATGGATGCAAATATGAATCAAATGCAGGAACATATTGATACGAATTTGAAACGGATATAGTTTAATTAGATCAGTCAGATCATTGCTTGAAAACATTGGTGAGACGCTATATATCATGACTCTGCAACTCTTCTTTCACATGTCGCAACACTCTATGTTCAGGATGCCCTGCTAATATATCCAATTGAGAACCAACCATCAAAGTACACCCTGCCAAACCATACCAAAAGGGAAACACTAATCCAAAAGCCATCAAAAAATATAGTAGCCTAGTTAGATCCTTGCTCAAATAACTCTTACACCGTCAACCCACAAATATAAATATTTCTAGAATTTTTTTAAGTAGAAGTTAAGGTCGAGAAGAAAATACTTTTTTCCCTAATTGAAGAAGGGATGGAAAGGGGTAGGAGGGGGCGACGGCTAAGATGAAAAGAAATTTGAGTAAGAGATGATGGATAAGAGACGTAGTACTCTAATATGGGTTGTGTTTCGTTCACACCAAAATTGGAAGTTTGGTTGAAATTGAAACGATATGACGGAAAAGTTGGAAGTTTGTGTGTATAGGAAAGTTTTGATGTGATGGAAAAGTTGGAAGTTTGAAGAAAAACTTTGGAACTAAACACGGCGATGGTTTTATTTACGGACAAAATGTAAATGCTTGGAATGCTTATATTTGTGGATAGAAGTAGGAAGTAACTATACAATGGCAGCACACCCATCATAAAAGTTGTTTGAGCATTTGAGATGTGCAAGCTATTCACATCACATCCCTGTCACCATCCCATCCCATGTGTTCCTTTGCTTTGCAATTGTCTCATGCATGAAATGAACACAACACCCACATTCACACACATAGCAAGGAGGAGTATGAAGAATATCAAGCTGATAAGTGTCTCATTTATTAAGGTCCTTTTCTCCTCTTTTTCCTTGATGGAAGAATGATTTCAGCAAGGAATGATGCTTTAAACTCCTGCCAAGTGTAGACATAGGGTGCGTTTTCGTTTGATGGACAAAGGAGAGAAAAATACCTCATTTTCTACATGCTCAACACAATATTGATCAAACTAAAATCTGGTAAGATCCCAGATGACATACCCATGCTAGACGCTCTGACAGTTTGACTTTGGCACATATATTTCTTTTTTTTTATGACATACCAAACACGTACACACACCACTATACATACAACATCATATTCACACATCTCACAAATGTGTCCATAACACACACTCAAAGATACAGAAACTATCGGCACGACGGCACATCCCTAATCTCATTAAAATCCCATCGAAGTTTTACCTGAATGTGCGTAATATTTATGTATACCAGGATTTAAACCCTAGATGGGTGAAGTCGTGCACCACCGCATCACTTATGCATATATATCTCTTATTATATTGTTTAAGTTTATCAAAAAGGGCATGTCACAATTTGTGTGGCTAATCCTTATTAGCTGTAAGTTAGACAAGTTTAGGCAAAAATGCATGCCTATGGCAAGTGAAACCAAAAGATATGGTATAGCAAACATATGGCAATAAAATAAACATTAGACTTGGTTGATCAAAGTTGCTTGCTAAAGTTGTGGCAAAGTGTCACTAGCAAGCTCACGGTTAGGGACACGAGGAGGACACAACATTTTTAACCTTACGTTTTTCATTTTAGTTTCTTTTTTTAAGAATTGCAATTATTTCTTATACTTTTATGTCATATGCCTTTTTTTCGCTGATTACTACTCCATCTATCCCATTTTGATCCTGCCCTAAGATTTTTTAGGTCTTCCCAAAATGATTATAATTAACAAGTGTCTTTTCGTTACATCCATTGTGGATGTAGATGCCGGATTTTAATCCATTTTCTTAAAAAAAAGTGTCTTTTCATTTATTTGTACAGAGAGTAAATAGATATCATTAAATGTGCTGTATGCAACCAATCAAAATTAATTTCTATTGATGCAATGGCATGCAATATTTAAAGCATGAGTAATCTACGGGTCACGAAGTGATGGAGCACCTTAACCGATTAGAATTACTTTAAGAATGATAAATATTTTAGTGTCTTTGGTTTGTATGCCTTTTACTTAGGAGATGATTAAACTGAGATGGAGAGAGTACTATTTTCCATTTTCTTTTATGACATACTCCCTCCTTTTTTAATAGATGACGCCGTTGACTTTTTCTCACATGTTTAACATTCGTCTTATTCAAAAATTTTATGCAAATGTATAAGATATAAATCACACTTAAAGTACTATGAGTGATAAAACAACTCATAACGAAATAAATTATAATTATATAAATATTTTGAATAAGATGAATGGTCAAACACGTGAGAAAAAGTCAACGGCTTTATCTATTAAAAAACGGAGGTAGTACGAAGTTGTTTCCCCCAATTCTTTAGATAATATTTTCTTTCTCGAATGTTTTGTTTTTTCGTCTCATGAAAGTTGAAGTGGGAACTATGGTCCAGGGCACTGACAATGAGCTGATGATCTAGATGCCTACCCCCACCGTAGTCACTTCTAAAATTGTGCTCAGTCTTTACCAATAGGACGAAAAGTGCCAACCCATGCAAATGGATTTGGTTGTCACTGCCCATCAAACAATATCTAAAATGGTGCATGTAAAGCATATAACACATCATCTGAGTTTGTTTTTTTTTAAAAAAAATAGTGCCATCTGCTTAGTTATAACGAAATGGCATATCAGACACTGGTGGAGAAGTGCTTTTTAGTCCCGGTTCGTAACCTCCCTGTAGTCCCGGTTTTCAAACGGAACTACCAATTTAGGACTAAAGATCACTATCTTTAGTCCCGGGTGAAAAAACCAGGAGTAAAAATCCATTTTTAGTCCCGGTTAGTGAGATAGAGCCTTTTTAGTCCCGGTTGGTGTGACTAAAGATAGAGCTAGGCTAGCTAGATCCGGTTGCTCCATTATTATTTTCTTTTCTTCATTGTTTTTAATATATTGATTTCACCCCATCCCAATCCCAAAATCCCAAATAAATTATCCCCAAATCCTCAAATCCTCAACTCCCCAAATCGATACATCACAAATACATCACAAATTTTACAAAATTCACCACAGATACATCACATTCACATCACACACAAATCAAATACACATATCCGAATCACAAATTCTAAAAAGAAGATATATGGAGGAGGAAGAAAGGCCATGGAGGAGATAGAATATATTAACTGCTCCTCCTCCTCCTCGATCTGGCCTCGTACTCTCCGCTGCCCATGTTGCGCATTCCGATCTTTTATTTCAGTTGGTGTTATCAACCGGGACTATAAAAAGACACTAACCAGGACTAAAGATAATAGGTATCTTTTGTTCCGGTTGATGTTACCAACCGGGACTAAAAATAAATCTTTTCTTCCGGTTGGTAATACCAACCGGGACTAAAGATAAAAAAAAATTTAACCGGGACTCCTATTCGAACCGAACCGGAACTATTGTGGTTTTTGGACGACTGACGAAAGATGGTTTCTCCAGTAGTGAGTAACAAGCATGCATGCCTACTATATGGCAGAAGAAATCTACAATATTACTCCCTTCATGTCAATTTAATCATCACATATGCAAATAGCGCAGAAATCAAGGACAACAATATATTCATCAATCTAAAATTAATCCTCATTGGTCAAAGGTGCTCAGTAGCTTCGTGTCCCATGTATTGCATCACGTTTTAAATATTGCATGGTGTTGCACCAATAAAAATTAATATTTCTTAGTTATATGCAGCGTATTCAACGATGCCCATTTACTCTTTGCACAAATAAATGAAGAGACACTTGTTAGATGACGATCATTTTAGAAAGACCTAAAGTAAATCTTAGGTAATGATCAAACATGGATGGAGGAAGTACTACTTTGAGAAGAAGTTCTAGCTCTATTAGCGAGCCTATCAGGATGCTTGTATACTTGTCTTGGTAACCATTTGATGTTTACCTATCGTAAGCCTCGGACCTCAAGCTGTTCCAGCTGCTAGGGAATTTGCTTAATGATCGTGCTTCTCTCTATGCCGATGACTTGGTTCTCTTCCTCTCCCCCTTAGTGCGGGACCTAGAGCTTGTCAAGGGGATTCTGTCGTTGTTTGGAGCCGCTTTGAGTCTCCACACCAACTTCGCAAAGTGTTCCATCACCCTAATTCATTGCTCTGAGGACAATCTCTCTATCATTCACCATTGCCAACTTCCCCTGCAAGTATCTTGGCACCAATTTACGTAGGACTGTGACGGCTTAGGATTTTTGATGTCCTGAAGGTTAGAAAGACAGGACGGGCAAAGACATGGACAAACCTTTGACACCATAATTGGATTGGGAGGGTGCCTAGGAGTTATGGAACAAGGGAAAAAAAAGGCTATGGCATGAAACAAGTTATGATCCAAGATGGGGACATGAGGACCATCTATGATGGCCTGAGCAAAAGGAGACGATGGTGGCGATGGTTTGGGAGTAGCGTTTTGTAGAATCAATAGGGTTAGATGGTACATGTGACGTCGATGGATGTGTGAGAAACGTCGTGCATTCAACCTAGATTTTTCTTGAGAGAATTCAGTTCGTAGCACAAAAATGATATTTTATAACTAGCAATTGAACATGAGAAAAAAGATATAGTTCTACACATTTGTGTTAATACGCAACACAAAACAATATTTGCGACTAGAAATTTGAAATGTGCAAAAGGCCAGTGTTATTATTATTTTACTAAGAAGGTAACCCTCGCATTCACGCGTGTATGCATCGTAGGTTGTGTTTGAGATACTTATATAAGTGATAGGTCGACTGTGCCAAAATGTCATATTTCTTATATAGCAAAATATAAACATATGAATCTTGCATTGTTGATTTGATTGTAATTTGAGCAATAGGTAGATAAGAAATCAGACGTACTGTTTATAATTATTGATTTTTTGTATTTAAGTTTCACGGCTAAAAAATAGGGAGGAGGAGATTAACGAAGAGCATAGAACTCGAGTCGGAGGGAGGGGTGTGTAGTGCTATGTGCATGAGTGCATGAGTGTTGACGGTCGTTACAGATAAATTTCGATCATCAATGTAACTAAAATAATGGAGAATTAACTGTGCTTGCAATGCATATTTATTTCAGAATAATATAGTTCCACTTGTACTTAGAGAATAATAAATAATATGTTGTAGGAGTTTATCAAATAAAATAAAGAGAAAGTGAATAAACCTCACTCCTAAGCAAGCAAACGGATAGGGAGGCCCCACAAGATAGGTGTAACCGCCTTAACTGCCACAACCGTCAATAGGACCCACCTGCCAGCCACCCTGCCAAACCTGGAGTCCTGCTGGGCTGGCCCAGGCTAGCTGCGGCTCCAGCTGGCCTTACACGTGGATGTCCAGGATAGCTTACTGTTGACGGTTACAGGGGTAAAATGGACATTTCGCATGGCAGTAAGTGTCATACCGACCCTATAAAAGGAGAAGCTCATTCACTCTCTCAACACGCTCAAGCAAGCTCAAGATTCCTTTTCATACTTTATTTAGTAGTTTAGTGCTAAGTGGTAGTATAGAATAATTCTCGGAGTCCTCGGAGCTTCCGGAAGAGTTTCGGTATGGCTCTAGTAACTTTTTTATTCTCTTCTGTATATATTCTCGGTATTCTACTTAGTATGAGTACTGCTCTTACTTTATATTTGCGTCGGTATAATTGTGTGGGTAGCCTACTAGAGAGGTGCAATGGTGTGAGTTTAATGCCCGATTTATCGGTTGCTTTATATCATCTGCAGAGGTGTAGAGTAGTATTTATTAATGTAAGCATGGTGCTTAGATTAGTAAGTATCATTATCTGGGCATATATGCTACGAGACAGTAGAGGTGGGCCGCTGATGGTGATAGCTCAGTACGGGTATTCCTCCACGTTAGTATATATTCCTAAGACAAATTCTTGGGAAGGGTATTCCTCCGTATTTAGCCTCGGTTGGACGGCCATGACAAGTTGTCGTAAGAAACTCGACTACTCGGGGTAGTCTCTCGAAATATCAGGAGGGCACTGCTAGGGGGTATTGGGCACATGATTGTATACTAGCAAGTGCAGAGTAAAGTTGAGTGTATATTAGAAGTATAGGAAATGAGTTCTTTCTATCTTTTCTTCCACTTAGTTAGAATTATTTATATGAGGAAATCTATAAGCTTCGCTTCGTGTCACTCTATCCTTATATTAAATTAACCCTTGTTTAGGCTTTGATAAAGGCAAGTGATATATATGTGTATTTATTAGCGTGGTTCTCTCTTTCACAATCTTCCCTTGGGATTAAATAAATATGATACATTGGAATACTTCCGGGTGAAATGCTACAATGGTATATCCGTGCACGTGCAGATTACTTCTGTAACCATAAATATACCATGACTATTCTTGCTGGGAATGAATATTTTTAGTCATGCCGTTAAGAAATACCAACAATGAGATGGGAAGGTGGTTGGGACTTTCTTTTTCTAATTTATCTAGATGATTTAAATGAATACTGATAATTAGATTTTTTTCCCCTCAGGTTTTGAGGATTTTCTTTTCTAATTTTTAAGAAGTGACATGTCATGATTTAAGAGTTTTCTAAAAGCAGATTTTGTGGTTGAAAATAATATTAATAGGTCATCGATTTAAGTGAAAATCCGATGGTTAGACGTTTTAATTTTTTGTTTAAATTTTAGGTATTTTTTTTAATTTTTAAAACATGACACATGTTGACTTAATAACGCTCTAAAATGTAAAACACGGTGACTTTGTATTTTTCTATTTTTTATTATATATAATGATTTAAGATGACATACTACATATTGTCAAATTTTGTCATTATCAATATTTGTAACTAGGTGAAACCCCGCGCATTGCTGCGAGAGTTTATTATGATAGCACTAGGTAAAAATAATGTGTAAGATAGCTAGTCAATATAAACTTATGTAAGTTGATGTGGCTTTATGAGAGAAGAAAATGATGGAGATAGTTTGGATCATAGATTAATTATTTAAGAGCTAAAAACAATTGAGGTGATATGACTTCATAAGAGAAGAAAATGATGAAAACAATTTGGACCATACATAATCATCTAAGGACAAAATAATTGATGTGATATGGCTTAATGAGAGAAGAGAGAGAACATATTAGTTAGGATGAACTATATAGGTATAAAAAATATGAGACATATTGAAATATTATATGAATTATGTGAGATGATGATTTAGGGCCTATTCGGCTGCTTTGTTTAGCAGCTGCACAAAAAAAAACACTGTGGCTGTTGGCTGCAACACAGTGAAAAAGAGTGTAGCCGAATAGAACCTTAATATGCTTGTAGTTAAAAAGCTATAGAATTTAATGAACTATAAAATTATAGATAATATAACATTGTTGCATGATGATGTTTAAATGTAATAATTGTTAGTATATGATGATGTGACATCTTTTCATGTTAAGCTTAGAATTTAGTGGGCTTAAACTTTACAGTAAGAGATGACTAAATACATGCTTGTTGTTTTCTAATGCCCTTGTGTCAAAACTTCACACAAATGTTTCATAACAATCCAAAGGTAGTTCCGTAACTTAAGATGATCGTGCATGCTTTTTCTCCCCCTAAAATGTCATATTTCTTATATAGCAAAATATAAACATATGAATCTTGCATTGTTGATTTGATTGTAATTTGAGCAATAGGTAGATAAGAAATCAGACGTACTGTTTATAATTATTGATTTTTTGTATTTAAGTTTCACGGCTAAAAAATAGGGAGGAGGAGATTAACGAAGAGCATAGAACTCGAGTCGGAGGGAGGGGTGTGTAGTGCTATGTGCATGAGTGCATGAGTGTTGACGGTCGTTACAGATAAATTTCGATCATCAATGTAACTAAAATAATGGAGAATTAACTGTGCTTGCAATGCATATTTATTTCAGAATAATATAGTTCCACTTGTACTTAGAGAATAATAAATAATATGTTGTAGGAGTTTATCAAATAAAATAAAGAGAAAGTGAATAAACCTCACTCCTAAGCAAGCAAACGGATAGGGAGGGCCTACAAGATAGGTGTAACCGCCTTAACTGCCACAACCGTCAATAGGACCCACCTGCCAGCCACCCTGCCAAACCTGGAGTCCTGCTGGGCCGGCCCAGGCTAGCTGCGGCTCTAGCTGGCCTTACACGTGGATGTCCAGGATCGCTTACTAATGACGGTTACAGGGGTAAAATGGACATTTCGTATGGCACTAACTGTCATACCGACCCTATAAAAGGAGAAGCTCATTCACTCTCTCAACACGCTCAAGCAAGCTCAAGATTCATTTTCATACTTTATTTAGTAGTTTAGTGCTAAGTGGAAGTAGTATAGAATAATTCTCGGAGTCCTTGGAGCTTCCGGAAGAGTTTCGGTATGGCTCTAGTAGCTTTTTTATTCTCTTCTGTATATATTCTCGGTATTTTACTTAGTATGAGTACAACTCTTACTTTATATTTGCGTCGGTATAATTGTGTGGGTAGCCTACCAGAGAGGTGCAATGGTGTGAGTTTAATGCCCGATTTATCGGTTGCTTTATATCATCTGCAGAGGTGTAGAGTAGTATTTATTAATGTAAGCATGGTGCTTAGATTAATAAGTATCATTATCTGGGCATATATGCTACAAGACAGTAGAGGTGGACCGCAGATGGTGATAGCTCAGTACGGGTATTCCTCCACGTTAGTATATATATTCCTAAGACAGATTCTTGGGAAGAGTATTCCTTCGTATTTAGCCTCGGTTAGACGGCCATGACAGGTTGTTGTAAGAAACTCTGCAACTCGGGGTGGTCTCTCGAAACATCAGGAGGGCACTGCTAGGGGTATTGGCCACATGATTGTATACTAGCAAGTGCAGAGTAAAGTTGAGTGTATATTAGAAGTATAGGAAATGAGTTCTTTCTATCTTTTTTTCCACTTAGTTAGAATTATTTATATGAGAAAATCTATAAGCTTCGCTTAGTGTCACTCTATCCTTATATTAAATTAACCCTTGTTTAGGCTTTGATAAAGGCAAGTGATATATATGTGTATTTATTAGCGTGGTTCTCTCTTTCACAATCTTCCATTGGGATTAAATAAATATAATACATTGGAATACTTCCAGGTGAAATACTACAAAGGTATATCCTGCTGGGAATGAATATTTTTAGTTATGCCGTTAAGAAATAACAACAATTAGACGGGAAGGTGGTTGGGACTTTCTTTTTCTAATTTATCTAGATGATTTAAATGAATACCGATAATTAGATTTTTCCCCTCAGGTTTCTAGGATTTTCTTTTCTAATTTTTAAGAAGTGACATGTCACGATTTAAGAGTTTTCTAAAAGCAGATTTTGTCGATGGTTAGACGTTTTAATTTTTTGTTTAAATTTATAGGTATTTTTTTAATTTTTAAAACATGACACATGTTGACTTAATAACGCTCTAAAATATGAAACACGGTGACTTTGTATTTTTCTAATTTTTTATTATTTATAATGATTTAAAATGACATACTATATATTGTCAAATTTTGTCAGTCAATATTTGTAACTAGGTGAAACCCCGCGCATTGCTGCGAGAGTTTATTATGGTAGCACTAGGTAAAAATAATGTGTAAGATAGCTAGACAATATAAACTTATGTAAGTTGATGTGGCTTTATGAGAGAAGAAAATGATGGAGATAGTTTGGATCATTGATTAATCATCTAAGAGCTAAAAATAATTGAGGTGGACCATACATAATCATCTAAGGATAAAATAATTGATGTGATATGGCTTAATGAGAGAAGAGAGAGAACATATTAAATAAATTAGGAGTTAGGATGAACTATATAGGTATAAAAAATATGAGGAGACATATTGAAATATTATGTGAATTATGTGGGATGATGATTTAGGGCCTATTCGGCTGCTATGTTTAGCAGCTGCACAAAGAAAACACTGTGGCTGTTGGCTGCAACAGTGAAAAAGAGTGCAGCTGAACAGAACCTTAATATGCTTGTAGTTGAAAAGCTATAGAATTTAATGAATTATTATAAAATTATAGATAATATAACATTCTTGCATGATGATGTTTAAATGTAATAATTGTTAGTGTATGATGATGTGGCATCTTTCCATGTTAAGCTTAGGATTTAATGGGCTCAAACTTTATAGTAAGAGATGATTAAATACATGCTTGTTGTTTTCTAATGCCCTTGTGTCAAAACTTCACACAAATCTTCCATAACAATCCAAAGGTAGTTCCGTAACTTAAGATGATCGTGCATGCTTTTTCTCCCCCCTTTTTTGTTACCGTGTTCAAATCTGCACGAGAACGAAAAGTTCACACGTATTAAACTGCTACGAGAAACAATTGAATATTTCTTGCACGAATTATCCTCCTAACTAGGATAAAAGCAAATGTATTTTGTCGGCAATAAACCGTTTGCTAAGTTGAGAGTATTTGGATAAACTATGTACTCATTTTAAAACGTACTACCATGTGATTAGGGGTGGAAAAAAAGCTTGGGCTTGTGAGCTCGGCTCGGGCTTGGCTCGAGCTCGCTTAGCTCGGCTCGGCTTGAATGCCAAACGAGCCAAGCCCAAGCTTCCTTTTCAGCTCGGTTCTGAAACGAGCCGAGCCCGAGCTGGCTCGCGAGCCGCTTGATTTGGCTCGCGAGCCTAGCCATCATGTATTTATATTGACAATTTTATTTACTAGTGGAGTTATTATTTGTCAATATGTAATTTATCATCTATAATTTGATGAATTTAATATATAAAGTTATTTTAATTTTACATGTTGATGATTTGTTATTGCTTTTCTTAATGATTACAAATTATATAGCTTCAACGGAAGGGCCGAGCCGAGCTCATGTTTTAGCTCGTTTCCCTAACCGAGCCGAGCCAAGCCAAGCCTAGCTTGTTGCAAGCCATTGCAAGCCGAGCCGAGCCAACGGCATGGCTCGCTCGTTTCACACCTAAGGCGCGACACGGGGGAATATATACTATTTCCAGCTCATTAAGTAGACATAAGCAAAATATAAACGATTTGTCACAAAAACCATGTCTAATTCCTGTAGGAAACCTGCAATGTGTCATATGAAATTGGGACCATACCTATACCGTTAAGACAAGAAAAAACTCGTAAGCAGGGGAAAGCCATAGTTAAAAGCCCTGTACCGAGGCAAACGGGGAACAACCCGGGCGCCAGTAGATCAGACGGCTATCAGGTCTCAATACACGAAAACGAAGAATAGAAAATAAATTTTTTACGTAAAAAAATATATTAACGTATAATTGATGAGTAATATATTATTTAAAAATGAAAAAACTAATATTAAGACAAATATATTATGCATACCTTTAAGAGTAACAATTTATGTTGAAAAAGTTTAGGCACGAAACACCAGTTATAAAAACGTGTAAATAAAATCTAAATATTCATACCAACTAAAGAATCGAAGAAAAGAAAGGGACCAATTCGCAACAACCCATGCGCCAGGACAGGAATTCGGGAGGGTAAACAAGCCTCGCAATAATAGCATATGAGAGCTGCACGGTTGGAGAGCCGGCGACGTCACGCATCGCAATCAAAAAGGCGGCTGCGTGGCAACCGGGATCAGATGGCGATCAAGGTGGAGGAGAAGAATCAACCACATACCAAGCCTAACGAAGTGCCATGAAAGAAAGGTTGACAAAAGAGGCAAAACGAGATGAGTCAGCTCAACCAACATGTAAGAAGCTTTTTGACTTAAACAAGCTTACATCACACACACATTCCCAAGCATCAACCAAACATAAGCATCATTAGAGAAAAAGCATCCCGCATGGTATTAAATATATACAAAAGCTACTCTACAAAGATACCATGATACGATATTTCCTACTTTGGAAGAGAATTAAAATGAGAGAGAAAGCAAAGCTATCTAAATAACCGGAAGAATAGTCATATAGAGAAAACACGAGCAAATGTATTCAGAGAGAAGCTATAGTAACCACCAATAGACATTAATTGAAGTGGGTTCTATTATCTCATATTATAATAGTCTAATTGCGAGAATGTTATGTTATGTATAGAGAAGCGACCTTACTAAATTAACCATGTGGGGCCTATCGAATATTTCGCCTTAAAGATTCAAACCACATAGGATTAAAATTGTTTAACAGTCTGCGAAAATCAACATCACGCATCGAATTCAAATGGCAGTAAAAGATCATGATAATCAACGCGAACTATCATGCGTCAAAGATCAAGTGGTGTTGGTTCGAGAGTATAAAGATAGAGGCTAAATTAAAGTCCTTAAATAAAAAAAGACTTACTTTTGTAGAGAGGGAAAAGTTCCAACCAACCCCTTAACCCCTAACAACTTTTACCCGAACTTGCAAACATTATCCACTATCTCTCTCATCCAACAACCAAGAAACCAAAATAGAAAAGAATTTAGACAAACAACGTAAAGCACATCCTAATAATGAAGAATTCACTAATGCGATTCGCGTGCAATAAATAGACCTACCACAGTGGCGATAACGGATCCAGCTATATCGTCCCACTCTACAAAAAAAAAAAATAAAATCGCCGACGTACCCTCGCACAGGTCCAAAAAGACCGCTCCGGTGGACCTACAGATTTCAATACTCATATCAGTTTCGGGGTGTATATTGCCACATCAGGTCACTCAATCCTTTCCACATACTATCGACTCAAACCAAAAAAAGCCGACTGTATAACTTCTACCCCGCCGCTGATCGCACAGCAAAGAAACCCAAGCCATCCTCAATCTCAGCCCACCAAAAAAAAAAACGCGCCCTCCTCATCCTCCTCCTCAAACCTTCAGCCGAGCTCTGCGGCGTGAGACGCCGGACAGCGGCCGTCCGGCTTAACCGACTGGGGAGCGTCCGTCTCCCCCTCCGTTATGCCCTCCCTCAACACTCTATCTCCTCTTCTTCTTCGCCTCGTTTTCTCTGATCCTATGCTATCATATTTGGGACCGAACCTCTCGCCAGGCTTAGCGTCAGATGCCACCGGCGGCGACTCCGACTCACAATCCAACCTACATGCCCACAACACTCTCCCAGATTTATTTATAATATTTATGCCAGTGTGCCATCGCCCCAAAAAAAAAAAAAACCCGCCCACGATTATCTCATTCCCTCCCGCCGTAGTGGTCGTGCCCCCCCAAGTCGACCTCATCCCACACAAGACGGCCATAAAAGGCGCCACTGCGGGGGCCCACCGCGTCGTCCGTCGCGCGGTTCCGGAATAACTGGCGCCGACCGGCCGCCTCCCTAGGCAAAGGATGCTCGCCGAGCCCTAGCGCACGGGCTTACCGCCGCCCCCACGCTGCGGCCGCTGGGTGTCCCTTTGACTACACATACCCGTTTATAGGTTCTTCCTTTTGACATATGAATCGCCAGGTTTTCTTGGTAGCTTTAGGTTCACAGATAATGCCTGAATGCCTGGCGCCGGCCCGGTCAGCACCCGGAGCTGCCGGCCATGTTGTCACGACACGCTGCTATGCGCCCAAACACCGCCGTACAACTCAACCATATTTTCTATACGCATAATGTATTGACTATCCCTGGTTCTTCCATACTAGCCCTTTGGTCCCTACATCACGATGCCCAATGAATTATGTTTCTCCCTGGCCGACTAAATATTGAGCTACACGCACATCCAAACACAATAGTACACAGACATGAGTGCCAAGATTTGCGTCAACCGCGCTAAGCGCACTATGGCGCAAACAGAAGCATACGTCGGGCACTCGCCACTCTCGCCGCGGCTTGCCAGACTAGTCTCCTCGCCTCCTTTCCCTTTAATAAGTCCGGACCTGCCCCTATTAGTTGTTTGCCTCGCCACAGCGCTAGGTGGGTTTTGCCCTGCCCACCCTCACCTTCCGATTATTTCCCTCTTCCTCCATTACTCCGCCATTCTTCGATCTCCTCCCTACATGCTTATACCTTCTTCCATCATACGAGATGCATTTTAGCCTTTGGGCTAAAAACAAAAGCGCTCCTGTCCCCGAGCGCTGCATCATTGAAGCGCTAAGGTGTCACTCGCCCCGCACCGCTGTCCGGCATTCCCAGTTATGAACCCGACGCTAATCTTGCTCTCCGGCCCAATATTTTACTTTGCTTATATTTTTATCTTACCTGATGTCGTTGTGTTCTGGTTCAATCCCACTAGCCTATTCCCGTCCTACCTTCCTGCTGCTAAAAAACACGGTTTCTTCACCATATCCTTGATTTCTAGCATGCCGTCAAGTTATTGCCCCATCAACAGCCTCTAGCACTTTACTCTTCGCCGTACTCCGCGACGTGCCCTTTTTATGTACACTAACTCATGCCTATATTTATCCCCCCAGCTTACTCCCCCCAACACAATTGTTCTCAAACGATATACTTTTTTAGCCCGCGAATTTCAGGACTGCCCCGCAAGATACACTGCTAGTTATTTGACGCTTCCCCTTCTTATATCCCCTTCACCTTGCCTTCATGCTACGTGTCGCATACCCCTCTTAAGTACGTTGCCATTCCGACCCAAATTCGCATAGCTATATTGGCATTTCCTGCCACCTATCCTCTTCCTCCCTTCCAACTGTTCTAGATAGAACCCCCAGCCGCCGCCAACTCTCACATGCCAGCTTCCGGCTTAGCCTCACTGAGGAGCGGCAGGCGGTCCGACATGACTAAACTAGAGAAAAACAGCGGGCGACCGCGTCGACTCACCCTGTTGAGTCCATCCAAGCCAAGGTGCACTTCGGACGGCCTGCTTCTTAGCCGCCGGATCGCCAAACCCATTCATCCACTCCCTGATGCCTGCCAACTGTCCGTTTGCCCCTCTAGCCCCTATGGTTCCCAATCGTGGGCGCCTATTGGATGAATGCCACTCATCAAATCGTAATAAATTGTGCAGCCCCGCCTTCTTCACACTCATGCCGCGTTTGTCTCATGTGAAACCACCCAAGCAATCTAAAATCCCTCATCATTACTGCTTTTAGCTTCGTCCTATCGCCCCGTCGGATAAATAACCGTCCGGGCGCAGGGAAACAGCCGAGACACAGATTTATATCGTGCTTCACTTCCACTTCAGTATACGATCGGCTACAGCCGCCCTACGAGCAGCCCCATGCCGCCTATCCCTGCCACACCCTATTTCACACTCAACACGCCACACGGCCCATTAGGCGGCCGCCGGTGGGCCCCGACCAACGCCCGATCGTCACCTCAGTTCCATGACCGTAGACCCCGTTCCAGTCAACTTCAGGGCATCAGCCCCTAAGCGGTACGCCCCGGCAGAATCTGGCGCACCCATCCTCCCCGAAAAAACCGGCCCGACATCCGGCGGGCACCGCCGCAGCCGAAAGCCGCGCCCCAAAACCCATCAGCCGAACAGACCCACCGACCGTCGCCGGACCGCCGCCCCTCCTGCTGCTGCCAGAAAAAAAAAAAGGCCCCGCTGTCGTACCAAAGCTGAACTCCGACCTAGTTGACTCGGACTACAGCACCTAATCACTGCATAACGCCGGCCGCACGCGCGCATCAACCGGATCGAACTGCCGGCCCCCTGCATGCTGGATACAGGCGCCGCGCTCCACCGAGGCACTATCCGCGCCGGCAGTTGCCGCTGAACGCTACTAAGCTGCTGATCTAAAAAAACCCCGCACTAAAACCGCTTCAATGAGTGCTCACTAAGAGCAGCATAGCGCTTGATCCTAGACGACCGAGGCGACCAGCGCACCCGTCTACCAAGGCCGTAAACGTGATGTCGTCCTTCAAAATCGTTCGGCAGGTACGACGCGGGTGATCCAGACCGCGAGGTCTTGCGGCGAAAAAAGAGAGGTAGACGGAGCTAACTCCTGGCGGCTGCCCATACGCACCACCAGGTCAGCCCATATGGCGCTCATCTCTGCTGGCCGACCGCTTAATGGCCTGCCCCCGACGCTTTGACAGACCTACTGGTCGCCAAGCGAGGCTCCTATGACTATGCTAGCCTGGCGCATGCAGAGGGAGCGACTTACCAACAACCATTCATGCGGTCGTGCGGCACTACAGGCTGGCGGCGACACCCTGTAGCGGACATCCGTTCAGCCATAAGGGTGCCCACAACCGGCTACCTCCGTCAGGAAACCCCCGAAAAGCGCAGACGCACCCGCGCGCTCCCGCCGGGCCGATGAACGAACTCGGCGAAGCTCGACCGATGACTAAGGCAACGCGGCGCCCAGCACCAACCAGAAGACTGTCCTGGACGTCTGACCCACCGGATGGCGGCCGCCAGCCCCGCCTGGGCGCAACGAAACCGGCGGCGCGAGACGGCCGGACCGCTCGAACCACCTGGAGGCAACACGCGCCGGCGCCATGCCGTTATTGCACATCCACACCACGCGACTCTGTCGACAGCGCCGGCCCTGAGGCTCGCCGCCCAGTCCTCCAAGCCGATACTACGCCCAAACGACCGAAGAGTTGGACATGCCTCCTCCTCTTGCGACTAAAGAAAAAAGTTGACACAAGGCGGAAAAGCGATCTGCACCACAGGCGCCTCGCCTTAAGAACCCGGAACCCAAAAAAAAAAAAAAGCGCCTCACGCGTACTCGTCCATCCAAAACCGCTGGCCCTAAACCAAAGCACGCCGTCACAACGGACACCCGCGACACACCGCCGCGCCACCACTACCAGCACGACACCTGCCAGCTGCACGCGCCAGGGGCGCCAACACCCTCGCGCTTACCTCCCCCAAGATCCATTCCACCTCCGCTACTTGCGGTTCAGCGCATACCGAATGACTAGCAGCCGCCTCAGGCGTCGCTGAGCTCACTCCATGCTACAGAGCGCTCCGCTCGGCCTCGCCGCGTCGATCAGAGCTGCCGGACCGCGGAACCTGCTCCCCGCTGACTCGTGTCCCTGCTTCCCTCCTGGCGGCCGGCTGTGCCATAACTGCCGCGCCAACGCACCAACCGAACCCGTGCTCTTATCCCGCGATGCCTCTGTTTGGTTGGTAAACGCGCACCGCGCAGCCTAGAGCCGTTTATATGTCCTAAGCCGGGCGGGAACCGCAGCTTTAGACCCCCGGCGCGGTTTCGGGCATATTTTGATGCCGCAAGCGCTGGGGCGCTCTTTAGGTCCTGCACTCAGGGTGCCGTCGCCGTCGACGCCGGCTGTGTATGCGTGGCTTAGTACATTGGAGGCCACCATAAGGTGTACGCCCCGGTCCTTGGCCGATCGCGCGTGTGAGTGTCTAAATGACCAGCTCCCTCCTCCTACACGTGAACGGGCACCGTCTACACTTCTCTACCTCTCAGCTCGCCCGCCGGACTATTCTAGCTTTTCACTGTCGCACGTAGCGCACTGAGCAGTTTGCACCTCATGCAATCTTGAAAAAAAGAGTACCTGCACGCTCTCAAGCGAGCCCCGTGCATCCTCCATCTACATACTCGATTCCCACCTTCGCCTAACACCGGTTTCGTTCCCCACGCCTTTGAGCCTTATGGTTGCCATTCGCAATCTGTGCCTGCCCAGTTGTTGTGTCTGCCAGAGTTGACTTGCTTGGCAAAACGTTAGCCTTTGGCCACCCCTTATGCCCGCCTTACTTTGTTCTTCTCTGATCATCCTCCCTCCTCGGCCGCTCAGAAAAATCACTTTCCTTTTGTTCGTTCTCCGCTCCCCCTCCTAGGCCCCTCTCCTGCTCCTCACTTTCGGCTCATCACCTTCACGTTCACCCTCTTTACTCGGACCTAGTTGTGTGTTGACCAAAAAAAAAAAAAAAAAAAAAAAAAAAAAAAAAAAAAAAAAAAAAAAAAAAAAAAAAAAACAAAAAAAAAAAAAAAAAAAGAAAAACAAAAAAAATACACCTATAATTGCTTCCCCTCATCCTCTCATAGAAACTAACCAACTACATTTTTATGTTTGTCGTCCGCTCGCCTCCGCCTGCCCTCCCCTTCGTTGCGTTTGTGGATGCCACACACTGTGTCTCACTTTGCCTATCGACCCAGCGCCCCTCCGTTTCCTGCTCGCATGTCACTGACCGATTGCTTTTATCGCCGCTTTCCCGATCGATCTGACTCTTCTTCCCACTCCCAGACGACAGGCACCCTCAAACGCATGCACCGCCAGCTGGTATCACAAGCTATACGTGATCGACTGTCTCGCAAACATGTCATCAAAACCCCGGGTTACCCGTCATCAACTGTATGGACAGAAGGCCTACAGTGCACTGTACAACTATATAAAGCTAACAAATGACTACACGGGCCACAACCGAATCAGCGCACCGGAAGTTGACCCCTAGACCACATCTCCTCACACGCCACCGCTGCCTTGTGTGCCCCCTCAAAAAAAAAGGGCAATTCCAAACACGGCTTGCTTAGGCATCAGACACTAATAGAGGCACAACGCCTGCGTGTAAGCTTCCCGAGCCATCACCTCAACGCTTCAATACAACGTACTACACGCTCCACCTTACATACCCCACATACGAGACTGAAGCCTATTGATACGCTCGGATACAAAAAAGCCCACCCCCACCAAAAAAATCATGACAATAATCGCCTCATCGCCCATCTCGTTTCGCTACCCAAGAAAAACCCCAATCAAGTACCGTCACTTCCAGCGCCGCCCATTACCGTCTATCCCCTTCCTCTCCCCGTCGCCTTCCCTATATTCGTTCGCCCTCATCATACTTAGTCACCTAGTTATATTTCTACTCTTCCTATATATACCGTCTCAATGCTGTAATGCGCTGGCCCACCGCTCCCGACGCCACGGTCAACTATCGGTTCAAAATGTGCTCTATCTCTTTGCGCCTCTCATCCACCTGTTTGTTTATTATTTACTCCACCTCATTACACCCTCGCTTACCCTCAACTTTGGCCCCTGACTTTTACCTGCCTCTTATTTCTACCCTTTCGGCCCTCCGCACCACCCCTATCGTTTGTCACCTGTCCGCCTCGCACCGCCTCCAAAAAAAACCCTCCTACCTAGATCTGCAGAACCACCTCTTCACCTCGCTGCATACTCTTATTCATAATTCTGCATCCACATACCCATAACCTTACACGTAACAGCCCAGCTTCACACTCCCCAATCCCCCCCTGCCCATTTTTGCCCCGTAATGAGCACTGCACCGGCTTGTCCTCCACGCCTCTTCAATAAGTCAAATGCACGTAAATATTATCTATTACTTTTACCAACTTTTATCTTTTCCCTCGCTCTTTCCCTAATGACTCATCCTTCTATCTATTGATTCTGACCACGCCAACCCTCCCTTATTCAAAAACACCCTAATTCGGATTTCTATGGCACACCCTATCCTTGGCCTACCTTTTTTTCGTTCTCTTCCTTCAAATCACCAGGCTCAACCCTCCCACGCCTGCCACCACTTCATCACATCCCAACTCCCACCCTACGCTTTGCATATCTCATCAAAACCTTAGCTCCCAAAAATCCCAATCGGACCCCACCCCGCGGCGGCGCACGCTCGCGGGACGGGGCGTAGGCTTCGCGATATGAGCTGGCGGGAAACCGACGGCGCCCCAAAAACAGCAGTGGAAGAGCCGAGACTAGGCCGCAGTTGCCCGCAGGGTAAGCTGCAACACGATAGCCTCACAAGCCGGAGGCGAAAAAAACCGTGCGCGCGGTCCTACTCCTGCTCATACCTCTGCCCGCTCGCTCGGAGCGCGGGCCACATGGGAGGGCGGACCCATGCTGCTGTCCCCGGAACCTCGATGTCTTCTTCGCCCTTGTCCTCACTGTTCTCCAGTCGAGGCACTCAGCACTGCGCACTGTTCTAAAGTGACCATTTGGTCTTTCCTTTGGCTCTCGCCCGTGCGTCCCTTGTGGGCCCGGTACACTCTCGGCTCCATTTGTCCATGCTGCTCTGTCACCCGTCATAGGCCATATGGTCCGCATTATTGTCCTTCCAGTTTTTTCAAAAAAACAAAGAGTGCAATCACTTGAGTGGGTTGTCTTATTGTTTAGCCCGACACACTTGTGCGTTGTCATTCTCCTTTCCCACCCGCCCTATTTCGCCTCCTCTCTCCCCAACTTAGCCCCTACTCCCGCTGACGAGACGAACTGGGCGCCAAGCAGGACCGCGTGGCGGCACGCGGCGAGGACGAGCGCGCCGCTGGCCTAACCGGTGCCGGCGTGGCCGGCAGTAGAGGCGAGCGCTGCCCGGGAGTCGTCGGGTGGAGGAACCAAGGCCGATCGGCGCGCCGGCCGCCGCCGGCCAAGGGCGCCCCGCGTATGCTTTTTCTTTTGCTTGAGCCCAGCCCACATACTTGGGTTGCATCGCCTCAAATTTGAATTTTAATTCCTTTTCATTTCGTATGCCGAGCTAGTGATTTGAGGTTTGGCTCGCTAATCTAGAAAAATGGCGTGCTTTCCTCGACATGCCACCCTTGCTCTCGGTTAGCCCCATGTCCTAGAGCCTTACGTTGAACCAAACTGCCTTATGTCTCTCACCTCCCTGTCGGGCCAGATTGGTCCATCCCGCTAAGATCCCAAAAAAAAAACCTGCACACCATATTATTTTCTCCCCCGTCTCCTCTTCCTACTCTCCCATCCTCCTTTCCCCACCGCGCCCCCCGTCCCGGCTCAAAAAGCATCCACATTCCCCCGTATGTCACACCCTCGGCCTCCATAGGCGTCACACCACACCGGCCACTACTCCCTAGGTCAAGCTTGCGCTCAAACCCCCTGTTCAAAAAACATCCCCCTGCGTCCTAATTGCCGCTGCCTCCCCAATTCGAGTCAACACACCTGCCCAGCCCGATTACTAAAAAGCCTACGACACTTACTCTAAATTTACTCGCCTCCCTCGCCCTACATATAACGCTCGTTAAATCCCATACTCACTCCAACTCTACCCCATACTTCACATAGTTTGGTCTACTCCTTCCTCCCCCCGCCCAACCCCATTTTCTTACTACCTTACTTCCCTCTTCCTCCTTTGGTTTTGCCCCCTCACTTCCAATACATAGATTTATTACCCACACTTTTGATCTACAGCATTTTTTTTACCCCTCCCCCCCACGAAAACCTTTCCCAGTTTAGCCACCACCATGCGCGTCCAACCACCGGCCGTGCGTTAGAGCCAAATTGAAGGGGGGCACTCACGTCCCTGGTTCTCTCCCCCAACTATACTTGGCGTACACACCGGTTGATCAGACTTGTCTTCTCTGACTTCCACTCCTCCCCACTCTGCGAGTACAATCCTTCGAGCCTCCTATACACCACCTACATTAGTATGTCAACCAAAGCCATGTATTCTTCTTACACAGCCGTACGAAATCCCTCCTCCTCCTGTTTTTATTTTCGTTTCCAGCCCCTGGCTGATCGTGCCAGTCCCACCACGGGGAACAGGCATCCTACTACCCACTAGCGCTTGATTGGCTTTCCGACGTCGCCGCACGTTGCCCATTCTGGTGTGCTTTGGTTGCCGATCCCCCCTCCTTGCTTTAGTGACCCCTATCGTTCCTTCGTCACCATGCCTGTTGCTATACCTCTATTAGTGCTAACCCTTGATTCGCACTTCTATCTCCATTGCACCACCTCCCCTTAACTGCGTTGTCGTATTTCCATTATACGAATACCTATGTTCTGCCTTAATATCCCCTACCGAATCCTATTTCCGTTTGTCTCCCCTTTCGTCCCTACATTTCATCACCCCCTCCCTAAATTCCGACTGGCCGTCTCTGTTATTACCCGCCTTTTATTCGCCTCGGATCCATTTAATCACACCTAATTTACACTCTTTCAGAAGCCTATGGACTACAACCGCCCCCAACGTCCGCCAACCCTCCCCCTCCATACTTCCTTGGCCCAAGTATATTTAGTGGAAGGCCAATCATGTCACCCAGAACCTGCTCGGCCCACCTTACTCCTCCCCCCCCTAATAAGCACTCTTTCCAATACCTCTAATAACGACGGCACCCCCAATCATACTATCTCTTGTTTCCCGCTAATACATGCTAGGCTCCAACGCACCCCTAGGTAACCAAAAAAGCCCAACTGCACACCATCATTAAGCTACCGTCCGGAATTTGGTGCTCCTTGCTACATAACAAAACGTATTTCACACAACACGTGCAGAACCCATTTATCCGACCCAAAACCACTGGAAGTGTGTTGTCACCTCTGATTTTCTCGCTGCCCCCGTATGACCATATTTATCCTACCACTTCCTCTTCTACTCACATTTATTATGCCTTACGCACAACTGCATCACCATCTTCACCACACCCGGCGGCCTACACTCGCTCGCCGTTCATACCCCCTCGCCACATTTAACACCCCGATATTCCTGCGGCTGGCTTGCAGCGTAGCCACCTTTTTACTTGATTTGCTTCGTGTTGAAGCCTTATGTCCCACAATGAAGGCTAGCATGACCTAGCTGACGGCCCCCGCACCAACTCTATTACACTTCGAACAAACCTCCTTATATCTCTCGCGCCATTCTCTTCGCGCCTCTGCAGGTACCCTCCCCACCCTTCGCGTGCCACAGCGCTACATCCCCTCGCAACCGTCGCTCCCCACGGTTAGGCTTTTTCTTGCAGCCTGCCCTATCCCCCTGCCTGCTCCGTCACGGTTCCTCTGCCATTGGCCGACCTAGAGGTGTGTTATGGTTCCGCTCACACCATACGCCGTTATGGTTGCCACTTTGGCCACGTAGTCACTGGCACCCTCGACGTTATGTCTGTCGGACCCGTTATCTGTGGCTACCCCCCGTTGCCGTTGCCCCCCTTTGGCGCTCCCCGGCCCTCAACTCACTTCCTCTTTTTATTTCTTCTGCCATCATCACGGACCTATCGGCCCTATGGTACCACAACCATACAGGTTGACCCCCTTACTTCTTCTCACAGCAAACTCCTCGCTTCTACGAGCGCATTACCCACTGCTCCTGTAATGCCGAAAAATCCCACTTTTGTTATATTTACTTCGTAGCTTGCCCACCGTTGCCCCCCCCCCCGGTGCCCCCCTTCACCATCCCTTCACCCCTCCCGTTTTCCTTCCACCTTAGACTTTAAGGCTTCTCGCTCCTACGCGTGCGAGCCAATATAACCCTCACCTGTTCATGCGGTCCGGCCCGCGCGCTCGCTCTCAGGCCGTCTCATTATCTTGTTTAATCCTCCCTCTGTACCCCTCTCCCATCTTCCACTCTCTCAATCTCACCTGCTCTATCTTACCCCTCTGCCTAACTGCCTCTTATTCTCTGTGACCACGCCATGTTCGTCCTGATTGATCTTATTCATACTAAGCCCCCGCTCGCAGTCTACAACGCCCCGCGCGCTGCCCCCCCCATTACGCCGTTCATCGCTCGGGCATTGCCCTCACCAACCGGGGGGATTTTAATTATGGAGGTTGCGCCTGGCCGATGCACCTTGTTACCTGTGGATCCCTTTAACGGCCTCCGCGATCCCCGAACCACAACCCGGCCGTACCAACCACTACGCCGCTAAGCACCCACAACCTACACACGTCTCTTACTAAAAGGACCGGACCGCATTTGCCTCTTGAGAGCAATTGTACCGTTTCGCGATATCAGCTAGCCCCAATCTTACCTTCTTTCATTCTGGGATCAAAAAAAAAAAAAAAAAGTATTGAATGCCATCTCCGGCGATATAGCGCCCACCTTAGCAGTATTACGAAGACCTATCGCTCTACCAGTCCTGGTGTTACACTATATTGAACGGAAAGCCCCCGCACCTCATTCTTCCACTCCTTCCATATACCCATCTTACCTACTTATCACATACCCCACCTCTCTTTCATTGACTTTTTTCAAACCCCATTTCTCTCACGCCACTCCCCCCCGCCCCCCTTCCCTATTTCCCCTCCTGCTACACGCCCGCGGCCGTTCCATTTTACGCCTTGCCGCCTCGCCCATGCCATTCGAGACCTGCTGCCGTTTGGTTCCTTTGCCGGTGCTATGCTAGCCTGCACTAATAATACGTGTCCGCATAGGTTCAAATTAATCCCTCTCACTGAGCCTTACTCAGGCATTAACTGTATGGCCTACTATGTTTCCAGCGATGTGTATCTTCTTTCCTACCCCCGATGTACGTCACCGTCAATCCTCAGACCACCCCTGTATGATGCTACTACGCGATCTTCCTCTTCTGTCTACACAAAACGTTATGACTTGCTCCCCCTCTCTCAGCAATGTGGCAAGCCATGGCGACACACTCCCCTTTGTGGCGTCCCCCTTTTACGCCTTCCCTTAGTTTGTATTAGACACCATCTTACCGCTGCGCCCCCCTTCGGGTCTCTAGCTCCTCTCTCCGCTGGGCTTAGCCGTATGGGTCCCCGCTCGCTCCTCCACTTATTATAATCCTAGAAAACCTACCTCCCTACGTCTTGTTCTCCCCTCTTCTGCTCCCACACCTTTTTTCCTACAGCGTACGTGGCTCCCCCGGTTGCACCATATCTCACGATTCCTGCAGTCTCGCAGCCCGTCGTCTCTTATCACATATCTAATGGAAACCTGTGCACTTCCCCTCTTCACAGCCACTAGTCGTTATGGTGCCCCACACTCGACATTTTCGTAGTGTCGCTCCGAGAGATCGCCCGGTGGTCGGCGCACTGGTCTTACCGCTCTCCGGATTCGGCATGGCTCCTACTCCGAAAAGCTACTCGTGTGCATGCAAAATGGCTATTAGGCTTGCTTGCGATTTTCCATCTCGTACCTCTCCGCTAGTCTCCCCAATCCTTTCCTCTCACTTCGAACAACACCCTACCCTAGCCCCTCTCACCCTTTTCCTGCCTCCCATACTCCCTGCTACAACTAGTTGTCCTGCTCATGTCTTCTGGCTATGTATTCCTACACCCCTCCCCCTTCGCCTAGTCTTCCTCAATCTAGCCCACCAAATCGCTGCTAGCCCACCTTACCGCATATTTATTTCCACAATCCCTCCTTGGCTTAACTTACCTAGTGCCGCACTGCCCTCCATGTCCCTCGTCCAATCAAACTCTCCATCTTCCACCCCTTCCTACGTCCTATCCATCCTCCTCCAACTTCGGCCCGTCTACCCCCCTGCTCCCACGTGCCCTCTCCTCTCCTACCCCCCCTCTTTTCAATTTTCCCTCTTACTTTTCTACCACACTTTTACTCCCGCAAGTAAGCCTCTACCTTCCCACTTCCACCCCACTCGTGTTGCTACCTGCCATCCAGCGCCAGTGGCCAATCTCCCCTCACGACACAAAATAAGCTGCGGCACCCCCCGCCCTGTCGAGCCTGACCCCCTCAGCTGCAATACTATTCCACTCAACGACCCCTAAAAAAAACCATATCTCTCCCTAATGCTCCGCCGTTTTATCGCGAGGTATATTTCTCCACGAGCGCTTTTTTTCTCGTGTATAGCATCCCAGGCTGAGTTTTCTCTCACCTTTTTCAGCCATGTGCATATCTTTATCTCGACAGCGTATATTATTGTTTGCACCCTGTTTTTTACTCACGCCGACTTTTTTTGTTTTCCCGAGGCAGCCTGGCAACACTATGTCCTTATTTTACACGATCAGATAAATATGCTAGCTCGCTTCATTAGCCACTTGACGCTAACCGCGCCATCATCCCGCACGCGCCCACCTCATCAGCGCCTGCTTTTTTTGCCTGCTTTATTTTGCCTAACCTTAAATACTCTACTCATGGCCTTCTTTTTTTCAGCTTTAATACTTTCTTCTCCTACGCCCAACCACTGAACGTGCGTTGCACCCAGACGACCCAAACTGCGCCTTTCGCCGGACAAGTATCACGCACCCATATCCATATGAACTTCTTATCCACTCACCATCCCTCTCAACGTACCTAACGATGTTGCCACAGCCCCCGCCGCTCCTCAAACCCCACCCGGTCACCATGTGGCCCCACTACCCCTTCCCCATCCCATCTGGTGACTCTTATTCTTCCTTCCCGCTTCACTTCACTACGTGCACCTTTTATACGGTACTTATTCACGCGCCACCTTGCTCTTAATTCCTACCCCAACACCATCCTTTTCGCCTTATCACTTATTCCACTGCCCCTACTCCTGCCCCCCTCACTAATTCTCCCTGGGAACACCTTATGCCCTTCTTAATCTTACGACCCCTCGATCGCAGCCGCCGCAACCTTCCTCTCCGTAAAAAAAAAAAAAAAAAAAAAAACAAAAAAAAAAAAAAAAACAAAAAATCGCCCGGACCCCTTCTTCCTTCTCCTCCCTTCCCTCGGCTGACCCGCGCGCCTCCAGGCACCCTCCCGCCCCCACCACCCTCCTCTCCTCCCCTCCCTTCTCTCTCCTCTCATGTCGCGTGGTCAGCCGTGACTCCCGGTCGCCTCCCATCAGTTCGCACTCGCCGCTTTCACCCCCACCGCCGAGACACCCGCCCCAAATCATGCCTCCTAAAACGACGCCGGCCCTCCCCCCCTCCTTGCGGGGTTTTTGCTACCTCTTCTTTCTCTTATCCGTTTTCCCGCCTGTACGCGCTCCCTGCCTCCCTGCTCAAAAGGCCTCCCGCCCTCAGCTCAGCCACCCCGCTCGCGTCCGTTGTTGCGTCCGGGGCCGCGCATCTGCCTGCGCGCTCCCGGGAAGCCGTCGCCCACCCCGTTGCCAAACACCCCTCTATCCCTTTTTCTCTTGGTCCCGCTCCCTCCGGCCAGACTAACCATCTTATTTCCCATCACTTTTCAAGTAAGCTTCTCATCTCTCTCTCGCTCGCACGCCTACATCGCTCTGATCCTCACTATGCCTCCCCCTTTTTTTTGAACCTCTCTGTTTCTGTTCCCCCTTTTTTCGGGTTTCTTCCACAGGCCTTTTTTTTCTTCGCTCCCCTTACCTACCCTATTCACGTATTTTTATTCTTTACTCAGCCGTTCTTTTGCCGGGCTTATTGTTGTTGCGTCCCCTCGTACCGTTCCTTCGTCTTTTTTCCGGCACGTTTGTGTATTTGCTGGCTATATTCTTCCGGCGGCCTGTCTTTATTTATCCCGTGGTGTACGCCTCAGGCTGTTTACTTATTTCGGCCTATTTGAGGCTCTTTTTATCTTTTAATTTCTTGATTTTTGCGTTGCAATATCCCTTAAGCGCCTTATTTTCGTGTTTTTCTATTTTACCGCCCTTGTTTTTCTTATTTGAGTTATGAGCTTTTTTGATCGCCCTCTTTTTTTTGCCTCTGCTTAATCGGCCGAACGCCTTCTTTTTCGACTCATTTTTTCTGGCCTTTTATTTCTCCGACTTATTTTTTTTCCGCTGGCATCTTCTTCCTCGATGCCTTTTTTAACGCCCGCCTTGGCCTCTTTTTCGCTACTATCTAATTTTTGGGCGGACTGTTATTTTGATTTTTATCTCGGAAACATTATTTTTTCGCCCAGCCCACCGAGCCTCTTTTCCGCCTTCGTCCGCGACCTCCCGTACCGTCCTCACTCCCGGACGGGCCATCGGGCGTTCTCCACTCTCCTCGGGTCTCCTTCTTTTGCGGCCTACCTTCGCACGCGCTCACCTTCTGTCTAATCCTCCTGGGTCTTTCGCTCCTTTGCCGATCGAGTCTAGCCGTCGCTACAGTCCGTCCGATCCTCAACTTCCTCTTCGCTCTCCTAAGTTTTTCTCCCACGTCTTATTTCCCCTCTCATCAATCTCATTCTCTTCTTCCCGCTTTGCCCGGCGCCCCCTTCGTGTGGGGGCTCCCCTCCCCTCTCGGCCCCGCCCCCCCCCCCCCTAACTCGTGTCCCTTCGAACTTTCGCGGCCCTCTTCCGCGTCCCTCCCCGTTATTTTGCGCCCTTCTCGCCTTTCCCTACCGTCCTTCGCGCCGGCCCTGGTTGGTCCTTGCGCCGCTCCGACTCCTATCCAACGCCGTCTTATAAACTTTCCTCGCCGTGCATTCTCTTGCCCCGTGCCCCGCTATGCCCTGTCGGCCCGCTGACCTATACCCCCTTGCCTACCCCCGTCCCTTCACATAACACCTCCTGCTATCTGATCCCAAAAACCATTTCTATCTCTTCCCTTTCATCCTCCGCCCTTCGCCCCCCCTTACTCTCCTTACTCTTCGCCCGCTTTCCCCTGCAGCTCCACATCCTTTCGACTGTGCCGCCTCGCCCATATTCCCCTTCCTAAAAAAAAAAGATCCCCCGCGCGCGTCCACCTCGCCTAACAACACTTTTCCCCTAACTGCACCATTCGCCTGCCCCCCTCCACCTCTTCAGCCCATCCTCCGCCACTCCTCCGCTTCCCTTTTCGCCCACACCGCCATTCCCCCTTGTCCACCCCCGACTTCCCTCCATCACCACTTGCACCCACCCTCCCTGCCCCTACCCCTCCGCCACCTGCCCTACTCTCCCTCGCACCCCTCGCCCTTACCTCCCCTTCCCTCACCCCTCCCGCTTCCGCCTGCCCCTCCACTTCCCACTCGCCCCCATCTCCCTCCCTCCACCTTTTCCTCCCCCTCCGCCTCTGCCCGCCCGCCCTCATCCGCCCCTGCCGTCTTCCTAATCACCTACACCCCTCCCCCATACACTCCTATCTCCCCATCGCCCCCATTCCTCTCGCGTCAGTACGGCTCCCCTTTCCCCCATCTCCCGTAAATCTGGCATTATTTATTTCCCCCTACCTCTCGCCCCACACTGCATCACCACCTGCGAAGGGCCTCCTCCATTGCCCTAACCGCGTCGCTGGAATGGTGGTTGCTGGGCCAATTCCCTCTCGCACCCTACCTCCTGCATTCGTCACGCATATTCGCGGCAGGAGCCGCCCGAGCTCGGCCCTCCGCCAACCGCGTCGCATGTTTAGGTCCCATATCTCCCCACCCCCTCCCCCCACCTTTTCCTAACCTTTTTTCCCTTTTTCCCTCTTCCCTGCCCGGGGCGGCCGCGGGCCGAGCCGTTCGGCGTCAAAGCGGCGACACCCCTCGTTTGCCCCGCTTCTCCCCCCTCCCCCCTCCCCCCCCACATCCTTTGCTTTTTCCCTCCCCCGTGCCCTACCGCGCAGACGGCCGTGGGCAGGAAAAGAGAACCGTCTACGGCGTCCACGTACCCCCGTTTGACCGGGCCTAAAATGTATCCCCCTTTTACCCCCCGCCCCACCCGCGCCCCTACCCCTCTCCCGGTCTCATTTTGCCGGTATTGTCGGCGGACTGCCGTCCCCCCATCAGTGGATCAGCTCGCACCCTCCGGTGCCCCCGCCTCCGAGGGTCGCGCTGCCTTTCCCCCATCTTCACTTCGCCCCCTTGGCTGCTCCCGTTCTGGTCTTCACGTCTCCGCCCCTGCTTCGCTCTTCCCCCTTTCCGTCCCATCCTCTGTCCCACCCGTGCTCCTTTGCCTGCTGCTCGCCGCGCGCTTGCGCGGGCCCCCCCGATCGTTCTTCTCCCCCCTGCCCTCGTTCCGCGCTCTCCCTCCTCGGGTCCGGGGCCCCCCTTCCGCCTTATTTTGCTGGCCCTTTTCTTTAGTTTGGCCCCTCTCTCTTACCGCTTCGGTTGCTCCGAACTGCGCCTCTGCTCTCTTTCCTTATCTCCATCTCCCCTCCTCCCTCACTCATGCATCTCAATCATGCTGGCCCTCCCTTACGCCTGCCCCTCGGTGTCCCCCCAAGCCCCCACTGTTGCAATCCTCCCCCCAAAACCCCCTCCTCCCTGTCAGCTCGATGCCGGTGCCCCACCCTGTCCCTCCCGCACTTGTCCCCCTTCCTTTGTTGTGGCGCTTTCACTTAGACTTAACTGTTCTCTAAGCCATGCCCCTGCTTCCTTGGACTCAACCTTTTCTTCAGTGGTGTTCACATTCCCCTCCTCTCCGCGTGCTTCTTATTTTATTTTTTTGCGCACAGCTTTTTTCTCTCCTAGTTTCTCCCGTATTCTCCTCTCCATCCGGTTTCTCTTCCCAATTCATCATCCTTGAGTCCTTTTTCACTCTTCTCCTTTCTTCTCCCCCTCCTGATCCTCCCTCCTGCCCCTGTACCAGCCCACCCGTCTCTGCCCCCGAGAGCCGCGATGCCGTCTAGCCCTTGCGCTCATGTCTTCTCCTTCCTCTTCCTTGTTCCTGCTTTCCTCTCGCCTTTCTCTCTCTACTCCACCCTACTGCACCATCCCCTTACTACCTCTCCTGGGAGTGCCTCCTCCTCCCCCCCTCCTTTCCAACTGCCCTTCCTACGCCGATCCTGGCTTCTCCCTTGATTGCACTCCTTCAGCTTTTGGCCCCTTGGCCCCGTTTCTTCGCCTTCCCTCCTCTACGCCAGATATCGCGACCCCTCCTTCTCTGTCACTTTCACCCGCAAACTGCTTTCTCTCATTTCTCGGCCCACCTCCGTTACCTCCTCCCGTTGTGCCCTCGCCCTTTTTCATCTCTTACAAGGCGTTGCTTCCCACCAGCTGGCCTCTCCGGCCCGCCACTGCGTTGTTCGCAATAGTACTAACTCTCCCTTGGTTTGTCCTGGGCCCACCTGCCTATGCCACAGCTGGGCCTCGCCTGCTTGGCGTCTCATATTTCACCTTTTTCTTCTCCTGTTTTTTGTTCCCCGCCTCTTTTTCTGTGGCCTCTGCCCGCGGCCTCTCCCCCCAACACCCCACGCCGTCCGGCTCACGCCCCTCCCGCTGACTTCTCCGCCCTCCCCCCCACTCTCCATTCGCCTCATGCCAACCTACCTATAACTCTTTTCCTCCCCCCCACATTTTTTCCTCCCCTGCCGCACCCTTGCCCTCTTGCCTCCCCCTTCTCTTCCTCTATGGGGACTCTATCCTTTGTTACTCATAATTTTCGCATCCTTCTCGTCGTCCCCTATCCCCCCTTGCTCTCTCCCGTCTCGACCCCTCCTCTCACTGCGCCACCTTGCTCGGGTCCTTCTGTCTGACTCGATTCAGCTTTGCACGACCCCCCTTCCCGCTCCGCTTTTCTGCTTGTACCTTTTGAGTTTTATGTTTGCCCCCCTTTACTCGCTTTGCCCGCTCTGCTATACCTGTCCAACACGCCTTTGCACATCTTTTTCCCCGCACCCTTTTCTCGCCTAAAATCCTTCGTTTCTCCTCCAATCTAAACACCCACTCCACTGTCTCAATCCTAAAAAAAAACCACCCTTCCTCTCATCCCCTGGTGGCTCCCTCCAATGCGCGACCCTTCTCTCGTGAGCCTGAAAAAGCCCATCCTTTACAGGCCGCCCACCCCGCCCCCCCCAGCTCGCCGCCCCCTCCGTCCCCCCCCGCCCCCCTCCCGATCGCTCAGCCCTCCGAGGCGTCTCCCCCCCCTTATTCGCCCTGCCTGCCCTCTCGCCGGCGCCCTGCTGTTTAGTCTTATCTCATGGCCTCTGCCGCTTTCTCCTGTCTCATACTCGCTTCCCTCTGTTTTACTTCCGCTTTCTAGCCACCTGGTCGCACCCCTCCTATCGCGTTTATTTCTTCCTCTCTGATTGTTATCCTTGATCCTATTCACGCTATCGCTCCACCCCACCCCCGAACAAACGTATTGCTCCCGCCTCCGGGCGCCTTCCGTCACCACGTGCCCGTGCACAGCCCCAACGCTGCCTGGCCTCTGCCCCTTTTGCTTCTTTTTACTTTTTTCTGGTCGCTCCGATGTTGGTTGCGCCGTGAGCTTGCGTACCCAGCCTATTGCTGCGCCGCCCCAAAAACTTAGGCTTCCCCCGCGCCGCCCCTGCTCCACGTCGCCCCGTCCTGGCTGTCGCACCAACCACCACACGCTGTCCGTCCCATAATAACATGCTCTACGGATGCCTTGTGGCCATCAGCTCCCCACCTCAATTCCTCTCACAACGAAAGAACACAACCCGATTCCCATCAGTTCGTGCTAGCTTGGTTTCTGGTTTGCTAGCTTCAGACCTGGGCTTATGGCATAGCCTGTTTCCCGCCGGTCCCTGCCCATCTCAAATCCCTCCCTTCTCCGTTCCCGACCCCCGCGCCGCGCCGTCTTCCGGGCTAAAATGCTTCTTCCCGCCGCCCGCCAAAGATCGCATATCTGTGTGTCTGCCTTCGGACC
>CM020187.1:876701-905089 GCA_009805545.1 Oryza longistaminata | reverse complement strand
AAGAGAGTTATTGTCAGTTAGCTTTAAAAAAATGAGATTTGGAGAAAGAGAACGTTCCTCGCAAATATGTTTTAAAGAAAAATTGTAAGTGTGTGGGTTTGAATGGACCGTTGGAGTTGAAATCACATAATTCCTGCTAATGCAGCTGTAAAGTCATGCCTCATCAATCAGCTTCTATGTTGCGTAGTTAACATGTACTCGCTAAAAAAAAGGCAACCGCTAGGTTTCGTGTCTAACTTTGACTGTCCATGCTTATATAAATTTTTTTTGATAATTTCGTCTATTTTCATTGTTTGTTAGAATGATAAAAGCATGAATTAATATTTATGCGTCGACCTGCTTGTCTTATTTTAATTTTTTTTACGTAATTTTTTCAATAAGACGGACGGTCAAACATCTCGCACAGAAACCAGGTTTCTTTTTTTTTTTTTTTGAGCCGGAGGAGTAGTATAGTATTATAGTTGTGAAAAAAGATGGGGGTATTGCGCCATGTCTGTTGAGTAAATAAATAATCTAGGCGGGTGAAAAACCGTGGGCTGGGGTTGGGTTGTGCCGGCCGGTGGGGGTTGGGTGCGGTTGCGCTGAGAAACGGCCGCATGCTAGTCCTCGTGACCGCAAAATTCTGCTGCGCTTGACCGAGCATGGGGCTTGTCGCGTGCACGCGAAGACGTACGCAGGCATCGGAGGCGAACCAACCAACCACGCCTACCCCGCGCCCGGCCAGATCGAGCCGCCGCGCCGCGTGCGCGCGCGCCTCCGCGAGTCGATCCGCACGCGATTCGGTCCCATCCTCCGATCGCAACGCATTTCCGCAGTTTCCGGTTCCCGTGCGCGGCGCGATCGTACGATGTGTGTTGGGCTCGCGCCGATCGGCTGACTTTGCTGGCTGCAACGGCCCTGCATTCTTCTTTGGAAGGGGCGCTTCAAGCGGACGTCGTCTGCGCGCCAGCGGCGACTTACCAAACCACACACCAAAATGCGGCGTTCTTCTTTCTGCTGCCAACCGCCCAGAGTCAGAAAGCCGAAAGCCGTGCCTGCACGAACCTCCCGGTTCGCACCGCCGTTTCTTCACGACTCAGCCGCGCCGGCCAACCCAAACCTCGCTCACCCTTGCTTCGGGCGTTGACACCGTCCTCCTCCTCGATCTGCCGCCCCCTGATTGGTAACACGCGCGTACCCATCTGTTGGGTATTACTAAAGAAAAGCACACCATCGCTTCCTGGTGTTTTTTTTATTTGTGAAGTTATCGGTAAGCAACGGAAACAATTCGCATAGCGGTCGTGTCATCTAATAGGCCTTTTAGTTCCCACACAAAAATTTTACGGGCTCTGTCAATCAAAGCTTAACCGAAGGTATAATATAGATTTAAAAACTAATTGCAGCAGATTATAACTAAATTTACTCGGACGAATTTTTAAAACCTATTGCTTCAATGATTTTACTATGTAATGCTAAAATAACAATTGCTAATGATTTTGGTTAATATGGACTTAATAATTGCTCGTGGCTTACTGACGGATTATATAATATAGGTTTTTTAATAAGTACCCGAACATCCTATGTGACAACCTTATATAAATACCCGATGTGACACCGCTATAAGCTTTACACACCCTGATCTAAACACCCTCCCTATCTCACATTTCGACTACTTTCCTTGGGCTTACCTTTCTTGAGAACTGGAACACAACAATGGCTTTACCTTGTCTTGTTTCCAAAATCAACTGGAACTGTGGGCTTAGCAGGAGCGGGCTTGGACTCTCAACTTTGAACAGTGCGATTCGCTGAAGAAAAAAAATAACTTTGAAGCAGTCGTAGTGTCTCTGGTCTGAAACGCTTTTGTTCTGATGCGCCTGAATTCGAGCAAGTTAACAAAAGCTCGTTACTTTTCACGAGTCGCAAGGCGAATTGTAACTGCTTCATTTTTTCATGTCCCTGGAGTGGCCAAGACTTGGGGTGGTCATGACACTCATACCTGCGCATTCGCATAGCATGTTGTTGCCATGGCAACCACTCCCTGCCACTATACTGCAATCGCACAAGATTTTGTCGCGCCGGCGACCTTTCGTAGCCGAACGACCAAGACTCTGGCCATAATAAACTATTGCTTTTCAATAATTACGCCTGCCTCTTTGCATATAAATATATATAAGGGTGTCGATATTTTCGGCTGTTGACTGCTAGCTGTGATTTTTTTTTTGCTTTTTGGAGATAACGGGTGGTAATCTTGTTAATTTCATGGAGAAATGTGCATCAATGGATCATGAATGCAATACATATTTTTTGCAAAAAAAAGAACAGCACATAGAATTTGTCAGTCAGTCTTTGAAATAAGCACCTGTAGACATGAATTCTTTCTTGGTTGTCGCTATCATGGGGCAAGTTCAAATCAGTGGAAATGTAGGGCTTCTTTTAGGCGGTTCATGTCATTTGACATTTGACCGAATACTCCCAGCGTTCAACTGATGATTTTTCAAGATAACGACTAGATGTTATACTTGTACGTTTGTGGCTACCTAATCCAACGCTAGTTGCAGAATGAAGAGCAACTTTGCAGTTGCCGCGCAAAATACAAAGGCAAGTCACTGTACTCGTCAAGTGTATCTTTAATACACGGAAATATTGTCGAGACAAGAGAATTCTAAAAGCTTCAGATCCGATGGGCACAATCTAACATAAGCCGCAACGAAATAATACTTATTAACGGCAGGCTATGTAAAAATGTTTCTCTCATCTTGGAACATGTTTTTTTTTTCGCGAAACGCGCAAAAGAATTCGCACGTCAATATATTAGAAGAAAAGAGTATAGGTTACACAACGGCAATCAGCAGACCGCTTTATGCCAGGAGAAGGGAGAAAATGTAAAATAAAAAGGCTAGAGGCTTAGAAAACTAGACGCAGCTAAACACAAAACTCTTATATAGTGGGAAGGCCCGAGCCACGCTAACGCTCCCAAACAGTGTCCCAAAAGCGGCAATGCTAGTTAAATACCTACATATGGCCCTCTAAAGTGGATGGACTCCAGAACGCACTGAGACTGAAAGAGCGCAGAGTCGAAACTTCCACAGGGCTGCCAGGGGCGAGGGGAGAGATCAAGAGCAGCCAGGGAAGTTCAAGCCAGCGTGGAGATGCTCAACCTAAGGCAGGCCGCTAAAGGACGGCCACCAATCCTGGAACCGAAACTGCCAGGAGGAAGAGAGAGCAGCCAGTCCAGGAGGTGATAGCACACGGAGCATGACCTGCCGAGCAACACGTTCGAGGAGGGATGTGGATTGCGCCGTCTTAAGATCCTAAGCGCAAAAGGAGAAGGCCGATGACTATCGCACGTTGCTATGGAATGCAAACCAAAAGATTCGCCAAAAAGTACTATAAAATATGTTTACGCAGTTTCAATGATTTTGTAGTCCCTTAAAAGAATCAGAGCCACATTTTTTTTAAGGATAATTTTAAGAAAAATAGTGTAAAATATAAGAATCTCGAGGTACAGCTCTTGCGCACTGTTATTAAAATACTATAGAAGAAGAGGTCAGCATTACGCCTTTTTTTTTTTCCTTAATAGGAAATCAAAGCACAGATATCTAACTGAAACAACTGTGTTTAAGATAATACTGATTAATAAAGTTATGAAAAATTTCAAAATTGAAATAATAACTAACCAAGTGACAGAAATATTCTGGTATATGTTGGGATGGAAAGCGGGAAACGGGAAAAGGAAAGGGAACAGACCCACCAACACCTATTATTCCAAAGGCCGGTTTTAGTCTTGCTGCTTGCCGGCAGCATAACAACGAAAGCGCTCGGGCTTCCACACGCCACCGCCACACCCACCCACCCCAACCCAAAAGCGGCATCAGCGCACGGCAGTCAGTCGTAGCCTCACTGGCGACCGGGACCCACCCACCCCCTGGCCCCACCTGTCGCCCCCGTTGGTGTCAACTCCCGGTGGCCCCTGCTTCCCGATAAATAACCGAAATCGGGGGGAGGTGGTAGAGGTTGGTGCTCGCTCCTCCTCAACACGGTCGTCTCCGCCTCGCCTCGCGTCGTCCTGTCGCCTCTCAAGCCACACCAACCACCAGTCCACCACCCACCTCTCTCCATCCCCTCCCCTCCCCAAACCCACCGACGCGAGGCCGGAATTTCCTTTTTTGGTGGCGACTTACGACGAGGTGAAGGTGAAGGGGTTTGAGGGAGGCCAATCCGGATCGCGCCGCCATGTCGCTCGACGAGCTTCCGCACAAGTAACCGCGGGTTAGGAATACTGTGTGGCTCCGTGGATGCGGCTTCGAATTGAGGGGCATTTCGGCGGAGGGTGTGGTTCTGAATCTGTTTTTGGGGTTTCGCTGATGGGTTGGTTTTGGTTTCTCTCTGTGGTGGCCAGAAGCTGGCATCCTCGGAGGGAATTCGAGTTCGCCGCGTCGGATTCACAGGTTCCGGAGCCTTTAAGCCGCATCGCCCATGCCCAATCCCAACTGCGCCCAAGCTTCAGATCATTGGTCGAGCCGGTACGTGCGTGTGCTCTCCGATTGGGGTAACTGGATTATCGCAAGGAATGCGTGTCCATTTCCATCACGTCTCGTAGTCATCTTCTTTGGCTATCGCTTGCTTAGCATTAAGGGGGTGCTGTACTGTGGTATTGTCTCTAGAGTCATGTTACTTTACAAAAAAAAAAAAAAAAAGAGTGTTTCAACAATGTTCGGCACTTGCTCTGGCCTCATCATTGGCAAGCTTGACAGACGCAGAGGTCATGAGCTCGTGCCGCCCCCCATTTTTGTGGGGGAAGACTTGGCCATCGACATTCGCATTGTAAGCACGTTGTTGTTGAGTCGCACTCTGTCTTTTTTATTATTGTGGGAGGGAGAGGGGGAGGGGAGACCACTACGGTCCTACCTTCGTTGATTTTTTTAAAAGCAAGTTGTTGAAAATTGTTAAAAAACAAGATAAAAATAGAAAAGAGGAGGCACCGCGTGCGCAACGGAGAGAGCAGGCGCACACAATGCACAAAACGAATTCAGATTTTTTTTTTCAAAAAAAAAAGGGTGGTCATGTAGAGCCTCGCACTCGCTTATTGTGGCATTCTTCTTTATTTTGTTTTGAGCCCGTTTTCCCCTATAATTCAATGGTTGGTTCGCAGGCAATTGGCCATGAGTTCTCCGTGGGAGCCTGCATTGCAAACATTGTGCGAAAATTTCCAAATAGGTCATACACGGATAAAAAAATGCCTTGGCCTAAGCTCACGAGTTTTTTAGGCAAGCCTAAATCCCTTTAGGAATTTCCCATATTTGTAAATGACGATTTTGGAGAGTCCATTATGTAGTCTGTAATCCTTCGTTTCATATCATATAGGTGCTTATGATTTTTTCGCCTAAGTCAAACTTTGACCAAGTTTATATAGAAAAAATTAAGTCACATATAAACACACAAATAGTTTCGATTAAAATGCTAACATTGAATACATTTTATAATCATGTTTGTTTTGTGTTTGAAAATACTACCGATATTTTTCTATAAACTTGGTTAAACTTAACGAAAGTTTGACTAGGAAAAACAGCAAAGCGATCTTATAATATGAAATGTGGGGAAGTGAAGTTGCGTATTAGACATCAAATTGAAGTTACATGTTAAGCGGATCATGTACTTGATTGTATGGGACTATGGTCCGAATTTTAATGTAATGCTTTCGAGTTAAATTTCTAGTTTAGCGTCAAAATAGCCCAACAAGGGTTAAGGGATGGTTTTATTTTCTCAGGTTAAGTTTAAAGGCTTAGTCCATTGCTCCATTTGAAAATCTGAAGGCCAGTTGGTCATAGACTATGAAGCTTATTACCAGTTCCTTTGCATTGGGCAGGTTTCTGATGAGAGGTAAACCATGATACTGTGACCGTCACATGAATGAAATTGGTTCTGGAGTCGCCATCGGTTGCTTATTCATTCTGCAGAGGTGTAGAGTAGGTATTTTTTATTATGTAAGGCATGGTGCTTAGATAGTAAGTACATTATCTGGGCATATATGCTACGAGACAGTAGAGGTGGGCCGCTGATGGTGATAGCTCAGTACGGGTATTCCTCCACGTTAGTATATATTCCTAAGACAATTCTTGGAAGGGTATTCCTCATATTTAGCCTCGGTTAGACGGCCATGACAAGTTGTCGTAAGAAACTTGACTACTCGGGGTGGTCTCTCGAAACACATCAGAAGGGCACTAGGGGGTATTGGGCACATGATTGTATAACTAGCAAGTGCAGAGTAAAGTTGAGTGTATATTAGAAGTATAGGAAATGAGTTCTTTCTATCTTTTCTCCACTTAGTTAGAATTATTTATATGAGGAAATCTATAAGCTTCGCTTCGTGTCACTCTATCCTTATATTAAATTAACCCTGTTTAGGCTTTGATAAAGGCAAGTGATATATATGTGTATTTATTAGCGCGTGGTTTCTCTCTTTCACAATCTTCCCTTGGGATTAAATAAATATGATACATTGAATACTTCCGGTGAAATGCTACAATGGTATATCCGTGTGCGTGCGGATTACTTCTGTAACCATAAATATACCAGGACTATTCCTACTGGGAATGAATATTTTTAGTCATGCTGTTAAAATACCAACAATGAGATGGGAAGGTGGTTGGGACTTTCTTTTTCTAATTTATCTAGATGATTTAAATGAATACCGATAATTAGATTTTTTTCCCCTCAGGTTTTGAGGATTTTCTTTTCTAATTTTAAGAAGTGACATGTCACGATTTAAGAGTTTTCTAAAAGCAGATTTTGTGTTGAAAATAATATTAATATGTCATCGTTTAAGTGAAACCCGATGGTTAGACGTTTAATTTTTTGTTTAAATTTTAGGTATTTTTTTTAATTTTTAAAACATGACACATGTTGACTTAATAACGCTCTAAAATGTAAACACGGTGACTTTGTATTTTTCTATTTTTTATTATATATTTTAAATTTTAGGTATTTTTTTTTAATTTTTAAAACATGACACATGTTGACTTAATAACGCTCTAAAATGTAAAACACGGTGACTTTGTATTTTTCTATTTTTATTATATATAATGATTAAGATGACATACTACATATTGTCAAAATTTGTCATTGTCAATATTTGTAACTAGGTGAAACCCGCGCATTGCTGCGAGAGTTTATTATGATAGCACTAGGTAAAAATAATGTGTAAGATGCTAGACAATATAAACTTATGTAAGTTGATGTGGCTTTATGAGAGAAGAAAATGATGGAGATAGTTTGGATCATAGATTAATCATCTAAGAGCTAAAAACAATTGAGGTGTATATGACTTCGTAAGAGAATAAAAGGATGAAAATAATTTGGACCATACATAATCATCTAAGGACAAATAATTGATGTGATATGGCTTAATGAGAGAAGGAGAGAGACATATTAGTTAGGATGAACTATATAGGTTAAAAAATATGAGACATATTGAAATATTATGTGAATATATGTGAGATGATGATTTAGGGCCTTTATTCGGCTGCTTTGTTTAGCAGCTGCACAAGAAAAACACTGTGGCTGTTGGCTGCAAAACACAGTGAAAAAAGAGGGTAGCCGAATAGAACTTTATATGCTTGTAGTTAAAAACTTATAGAATTTAATGAACTATAAAATTATTAGATAAATATAACATTGTTGCATGATGATGTTTAAATATAATAATTGTTAGTGTATGATGGTGTGGCATCTTTTCATGTTAAGCTTAGGATTTAGTGGGCTTAAACTTTACAGTAAGAGATACATGCTTGTTGTTTTCTAATGCCCTTGTGTCAAAACTTCACATAAATCTTTCATAACAATCCAAAGGTAGTTCCGTAACTTAAGATGATCGCACATGCTTTTTCTCCCCCTTTTTTTGTTACCGTGTTCAAATCTGGCACAAGAACGAAAAGTTCACACGTATTAAACTGCTACGAGAAACAATTGAATATTTCTTGCACGAATTATCCTCCTAACTAGGATAAAAAGCAAATGTATTTTGTCGGCAATAAACCGTTTGCTAAGTTGAGAGTATTTGGATAAACTATGTACTCATTTTAAAACGTACTACCATGTGATTGATAACGTGCCATTCCAAATGCACGTTCAAGCCATTGGTGCCATCGAGAAATCCGAAGAATTAAAATGGCAGTAACTAAACCATCCTTAAAAAGAAAAAAACAATTCAAGTTGAACCATATCCTATGATCCCTATCCACCCATAATCCCAGTCTTACTTGAACCATCTTGTAATAAATAGCCGTGCCACTAGATCCATCCATCCATCCATCCATATTTCAAGCAAGAATTAATTGGAGATACCTTAATTAGAGAAAGAAAGAAAGAAGAGCAGAGTGAGATTCTTCAGTTTCCCCTCCCTTCTCTGATATATTATTTAAAATAAGAATTCACCTACAAAGTGGTAGTAGTAGGACTTGATCCATCTATTTAAAAACTAATAATCAATTGGAGCCCACAGGAGGGGAGAAAGAAGTGAAGGTGAGAAAGAAAAAAAATAAAAGAAGGGGCCGATGATGAGGAGAAAAAAACAAATAAAAATTCCAACCTGGTGCGACCGCACCCTCCCCCCCCGCCCGACCCGGTATCTGCGTCACGCCCCCGCGCGCACGAGGACACGCGTCGCTCCCCCGACAGCTGGCTCCCACCGATGGCCGGGCCCACCTGGCGGTGACGTGGGAAGCGGAGCGGGGTACAACCCGGGTGCGGGTAGCCCGGTGGCCTCGAACCCTCTTCCACCGAGGCTATAATACCGCCCCCACCTCCTCCCCTCCTCGCCTCACACCCACCCCCCACCCCCTCTCTCTCCTCTCTCGATTTCTCGAAGAAGGAAGAAGCAGTCGTCACGCTCACCGACCGCTCGCTCGCTCGTGGGAGGAGGCGAGACGAGGAGGAGCACACACCACCACCCAGACAAAAAAAGGGGGGCAAGAAAAAAAAACTTGAGAAAAAAAAAATATCAAACGCATCGCGTCGCACCGCATCACCGAGGAGGAGGAGGAGGAGCGCGCGGTGGGAAACCCTAGTCAAAGCCGCCGCCGCCGCCGCGGGAGGAGGAGGAGGAGGAGACGAGGCACAGGCGCGGATCTGGCCGCGCCGCCGCCGATCGCCTGGTACGGAGATCCCCCCCCTTCCCCCTCACGCCTCCCCTGCTCCCAACCAACCCTAGGACGACCAACGGCGAACGGATTGAACCCTAATAGATTATTGATTGATAGTAGAATAGACTAGATAGATAGCGCGTGATGTGTGGTGGTGGTTTGATTTGATTGGACTGGACGCGGCGGGGGATTTTTTTTTAATATTTTTGCCCTGCCGAATTGGGGCTTTTATTGAGGAGAAACTTCTCTCGAGGAGATTTTGCCGAATCTAGAAACGAAATGGGGATCAGGGGGCTCAGGGGGTGGTTGCCGAATCTAGTAACTGTTTGCGGGGTGGTAACGATCCCCCTCGCTTTACGAAAAATTTCCACCAGATTGCTGATTTAAGACTGGGGGTGGGTTTAAATACACGGGGGTGCTTGGTAGATCGAGCAGAGCAACGGGGGGAATTGCGTCATGGAGTTGTGGTAATAAAGGGATGGTAGTACGTTTTCTCCTTTTTGTTTTTGCGAGTGGAATGAAATGCCGAGTGATGATTCAGTTCGAATGGTCCATGTGCTGCTGTTCTGCGCGTCTGTTGAATGCTCTGTTATAAATTTCCGTAATAAATTCTAGTGCTTGACAATTGACTAGAGTTAGTCCCTGCATTGCTTTTGCTGTCATCAGCTGCTGCTGCTATTGCTGTCTAGAGTTCTTAGTTTCTCTGCTTAGGTTGATCAAACAAGCATTTTAAGTTATTATTACAGTGGTGTATTTTCCAAGTTTCAATAGTCCTGGTATGTTGTAGTATTCATCATGCTAGGTTTTGTGGAGAGGTCACAACCACTAGAAGGTTAAAGCTATTGCTTTATCTGCCGCTATGCTGGCTGCCCTGTTTTTTTTGTTACTTAGTAAATGTCTTAGTGTCTGAAATCGTGTAGGGGTTGGTTTGTGTTTACCTGAAGGTACTCATGTCATAGGTAGCTCTTTATGGGAGCAGCTGTAGATTGTTGCTATGTCTTGTGAAGTTGCATAATGGGATTATTTGTCACATAGATTCCGTAGCTGTTTTTCTCTTTTCCAAGTGTTGCATTGCTGCTGAAAAAGATGTAACCTTTGGTTATGGGGCATGTTTAGCAGAAGCTGTTTCTTCTGTTGTAATTGGCTTTTAATTTGGGGTAGCTAGAACTCAATATCTTCCAATCAGAGTTAAGTAGATCAGTAATATCTGCTTTTGTTTCTAATTTTAAACTCAATAGTTGTGATGCAGCTGTAGAATGTAGCATTTGCACTGATTGGGAGATCATTTGTAGATAAGTGGTCTTTTTTAGTTCCGACTATAGTTTGGAGTAGCTATGGGTTATTTATCTTTTGATTGGGAGTAGGCTGTCACTCACGGTTGATGTTTTGGCAAATTCCGTAGAAGGGATTATTTGTCAGTTTTAGTGTGTATTTTTGTTCATGTGGGACAAAGTTGTTTAGATTTGGCAAATATCTCGATGGTCTTTTAGGTTTATACTCTCTTTTGTAGTTTGGTGGTGATGGCATTGATAATTTTCTGTCATGGGTCCTTTTGGCAGGGTATTTCTTCGGCAAATGTCGCATGCACAATCATAACACAGTTACGGTTGGACTAAGGGATTGCAAAGGAGATTGCTAGTGCCGGATTAGATCTAGGATTGGGTTGGGCTAGTGAAAGTTTCTAGACTAGTTGAGCACTCTTTCTCCTCCTGTTATTTAGGTAGCCTCTGTTTTATGCAAGCTTTAATTGTGTTGTTCTTTTATTTAGTACTCTGTTAATATCGGCAAGCCTGACATTGCTGCAGCTCATGTTAAAGTCCAACATCATTCTTATTTTAATTTACTTCTTCCTTTTCTAAACCTTAATGTTGCACACTATAGTACTGGTGCTATTGTTTACATTGCTTTCCTTTAGAAACAACGAAGAATCTAGCCTAGCTTGCACTCTTAAGTAGCTATGTCAAACATTTCCACCAATGCGTCATCATTCTTTTGTTCTTAGCTATGTTCTGCATACTTATTTACTTTATCTGTAAAAGGGTCTGCCTGGATGCTGAGATCCTGTATTGCTAGAACCCAAATTCTTGAGATGGGTAGGAAGTGGACAACAAGAGGACGGAGTGGGCAGGTTCACAACACAAAAGGAATCCAGCGAAGGATGATTTTCAGGTCACTTCACCTGATTGAAATGTTCCTTTCCTGCAGTATCATGCGATGTGGACTCTGCTCTAATTGTTCACTTGTTCAGTTCTCCTGGCCTTCTGTGGGCCAGCCATCTCACTAGCGGACCGAAGCATCCAAGCATCCCTTGAGAACCCTGTTCGTTCTGTATATTACTTATCTTGCGCTGGTTGTTTTTGCAGATATTTTCTACAAAAGGTCAATTATAGCTTTCAAAAAGTAGGTTCTGTTACCCCAGAAGATTGTTATCGAGTCCAATAGTTTCCAAAGGTTCAAACTATATGCATTTACCCATGACATGGGGTCTCGTGGAAGGATGTTATTTGACCTTAATGAGCTCCCAACAGAAGCTGAAGAAGAAGAAGCCGCAGTTGTTGTGTCACAACCTCAGAAGACCCTTCCTGTTCCCACAGCAGGGCCCTCTTTATTTCCGCAACAGGAAGTAACACAGTCGCAGGGGATATTAAACAACAATGCCTTTAAGCACGCACCGTCCGGTTCAGGTTTTCAGCCTTTTGTGAGGAGCAAAGATTCACAAATTACAAAGGAGCCAATCAAGGCAGAAGATAATTTGAATGCTAGCGTAGCCTCTACATCTATGTTAACCAACCATAGCTCTGATGGTGTTGCTAAAATGATTGGGTCCTCCAATCAGGTTTCTCAGGCAGTGGAAAGAGAGGAAGGAGAGTGGTCTGATGCAGATGTTGCTTCTGACACTGCAGGGAGTAGTGTCAGCAACAAAGAAGAGTTGGCTGGTACTGCAACTACACAAGTGAAAAGGGATTCCCAAGAAAGTGAACCTACTGCTGTCAAATCTGGTAACATGATTAAAGATGAGGCCGCCGCTGAGCCCAGTGACACCGAAATGATGGATGTGCCTAAGGATCCAGTGGTACGTGGTCCCACAGGACTTGAGAGCACGAAAAATTTAGAAAACAAAGGAAATCAACTTGGGGATGATTCAGATCTGTCCAACAAGTCAAAGGATGTTAGAGGTGTAGAAGCCAATTATGCGTTGAAGTTTGCAAGTAACCCATCAAAGAGACCTAAGTTGGATGAACACAAAGAGGCAATGCTAGGTAAAAAGAGAGCCAGGCAAACTGTGTTCATTAATGTCGAGGATGCAAAGCAAGCTGGCACAATGAAGACATCAACACCCAGAAGACAGTCATCCTTTCCAGCACCAATTGTCACACGTACTGTGAAGGAAGCTTTTCGCAGTGGTGGTGGTATTGCTGAAAGAGCTGCAGAAAGACAAAGTCAGCCAACCATCAGGGATCAGAGGCAATCTGAAATGCTTGGTTCGGAACGAAGTAATTCTGCAGATCCAATCGATCAAATTTCTGAATCCAATGGTGATGCTGAGACGGGATCTCAAGGCCGGCCAAAGAAAATGAATGCTGAAGAAGCCCCTGCAGATGGTTATCAACAACCAATGCCAAGACAGTTAAAGGGCAGACAAATCTCTTCTCAGAGATCGGTTGTAACAGGACAGAATACTGTAGATCAGAAACCAGTCAACAAGAGGTCTCTTGTTTCCAAAAAACAAACTCCAGCAAATAACATGCAATACCAAGACACATCTGTTGAACGACTTATACGGGAGGTGACAAGTGACAAGTTCTGGCACAATCCAGGTTTGTTCTTTGTTGTCCATTTCTCAATTTGAAAAACAAAAGTAGAACTCTTTCTTCTCTGATATTTTTGTTGGGCTCATACGAATCTTATACATGACTGATGAATCTTTACTGTGAATCTTTACTGTTTCTGTTTTCATTCTAAAATTCCAACAAGCTGTATATGTTCTTAATCACATTGTCTATGTTCTAATTGCGTGTTTCATGTTTTGTAATTTTTTACCTGAACAGAGGAGGCAGAACTTCAATGTGTTCCTAAAAGTTTTGAATCCGCTGAGGAGTACATTAGAGTTTTCGAGCCTTTGCTCTTTGAGGAATGCCGAGCTCAGCTATATAGTTCCTATGAGGAGAGTCTTGAGTCTGTATCAAGGGATGCACATGTTATGGTGCGGGTGAAAACAGTGGAGAGGCGTGAAAGAGGTATGTTCTGATCTCCAGCATGTTTTGTTGATGCCATTTTCCATGAAGCTATTATACAAACATGTCTTGGTTGCAATGCAATCACCTGTCAATGCTTATGCAATGCTTTCAGGATGGTATGATGTTGTTGTTCTACCAATGCATGAGTATAAATGGACTTTCAAAGAAGGTGAAGTTGCAGTTTTGTCCTTTCCTAGGCCTGGTTCAGGTAGCTATGCTTGATTTTTCTCATTTGTATTAAGCCCTGATGGTCCTTTTATCTGAAAAGGAAATATTTTAATAACCATTATTTATCTATTCTTTGTTTTCAGCTTCCCAATCAAGTAGATCTAATAGGCGGAATGTTGGTTCAAATGAAGACACTGAGTCAGAGTGTGGACGGCTTGTTGGTACAGTCAGACGCCATACGCCTATTGATACACGCGATCCCATTGGGGCAATCATTCACTTCTATCTTGGGGATTCATTTGATTCTAGCAGGTACGCTAGTATTTGGCAAAATTGTAATTCTACTACCTTTTTTTTCATTGTAAACCTATTTGTTATTCTGAATGTGTACTCTTTAGAGTTGTGTTGTCCCTTGAATGCTCATATATCTGGTATCTGCTGATTAGGATTTGTTCAATTCTTGTAGACATGGCATTCCTAGAGCATGCAATGCTCAATATATAACATTGCTTGACATACAGATTTTTTGGTTGATACCATAAGCAACGCTTACATGCATTTGCTTTTTCTTAGCATCATTTCTTTCTTTAAGCGGGATTGAAGGCAACAAATTCTAGGTTATGTACGACCGTAAAACACATAGTTTTAGTCTCTGCCAAACAACTTAGGAAAGTATGTTTATACTTGATAATGGAGGAAGTAGGAAATTAGATGGAACAAACTACAAGCAAGCAAGTCCTACACAAGCAGGTCTATCTACCAAAACTAGGTAAATGCCTGTGCTTTGCATCATAATTTAACTAGAGAACCCCACCATGCGCTCTAAAGCCCCAAAAGTCATAATAAAAAAATCCCATTGTAATCAATATTAATTATGTCAAGCTAGTTGCCTTTTAATATGTATTTGTACATCTGTCTATAGAGTAGTCCACCTACTCAGTATTTAGGGGTCCTATATGGCAGTGGTGGTGTGTGTGTGGTGGCAGACTCACCATCCACCACCACCATCGGAGTTCTTTAAATGAGTATAGAGCTGCCATTGGTTGGGCTAATGCTGATTATAAGCTGTATGGCTTATCAGCAACAAAAGGAAATTTGAGGGTAAAACTTTTATGTATGTGCCCTTAGCAATTTGAAAGCCAATGCTGGAATATAAACTATAACAAAGAAACCACAAAAATCAACTCCAAAAGCGGCTTATAAGTTGTAGGGCAAACGATGGGATGCTTGTTGTGTAGCCAGCAGACTCCTGCCAGGGTCCAAGCATGCGTGTCATCCTTGATCATAGCCACAACTTGTGTCATTGCCTTCTATGTTGAAATGTTCTATGATGCATTCCTTCCAAATTCCCAAAAGTAAAGATAATTAGTGAGTTCAGTCCAGCACTTAAGTAACTCTTCATTTGTGAGCCGGTGAGCACTACACTGGTACACTCACAGTTGCATTTAACAGTTGCCCATGTATGCATAACATGCTCAGATTAACTATACATTTGCTAGACTACATTTGTTAGCCTGTAGCAAAAAGACCTGTTATTATTCATGTGCTTATGACCTGTAGGATTTCCTGCTTGATGGACAAATAATATTATAATGTTTTTTCTATTGTCTACTCTTTTGTTCTGAATACTTGACTTCCAATTATCTTATCACTCTATTGCGTTGAATGTGAAGCAGTGAGACCAATGTTTTGAGGAAACTCCAACCTCGGAGCACCTGGTATCTGACTAGTCTTGGTTCCCTAGCAACAACACAAAGGGAATATGTTGCCTTGCATGCATTCCGCAGACTCAATGTTCAGGTAATGCATTTTATATATTTTGCTTTCTTTGTTAATATTCTTTTCCAGTTGTTTTAACAAAAATCTTTCCATCAGATGCAAAATGCTATTCTTCAGCCAAGTCCAGAGCACTTCCCCAAGTATGAAGAGCAGCCACCTGCTATGCCTGATTGTTTCACTCCAAATTTTGCTGATCATCTGCATCGTACTTTCAACGGGCCTCAGCTATCAGCGATTCATTGGGCTGCAATGCATACAGCTGCTGGCACAAGCAACGGAGCTGTGAAGAAACAAGAACCCTGGCCTTTCACATTAGTGCAAGGGCCGCCTGGGACAGGAAAAACCCATACGGTATGGGGGATGCTAAATGTTATCCATCTTGTTCAGTATCAACATTACTATGCTGCTCTGCTCAAGAAGCTTGCTCCTGAAAGTTACAAGCAAGTTAGCGGTAACACAAGCAACAGCTCGGAGACTGTTGCTGCAGGGTCCATTGATGAAGTTTTACAGAGTATGGATCAGAACCTTTTCCGCACTCTTCCCAAGCTTTGCCCCAAACCACGGATGCTTGTATGTGCTCCATCAAACGCCGCCACAGATGAGCTGCTTGCTCGCGTTCTTGATCGTGGTTTTATAGATGGTGAGATGAAGGTCTATCGTCCTGATGTTGCCCGTGTTGGAGTTGATTCACAATCTCGTGCTGCACAAGCTGTTTCAGTTGAGCGAAGGACTGACCAGCTTTTAATGAAGGGCCGTGATGAAGTGATTGGGTGGCTGCAACAGCTAAAATGCCGTGAGCAGCAATTATCACAGGAGATAGCCCTTCTACAAAGGGAACTTACTATGGTTGCAGCGGCTGGCAGATCGCAGGGTTCAGTTGGAGTAGACCCTGATGTGCTCGCTCAAAGAGATCGTAGTCGTGATTTTCTACTTCAGAAACTTGCTGCTTCAGTAGAAAGCAGGGATAAAGTATTGGTGGAGATGTCACGCCTGCTGATATTAGAAAGCAGGTTCCGTGTTGGCAGCAACTTCAATATGGAAGATGCTAGGGCTAGTCTAGAAGCAAGTTTCGCCAATGAAGCAGAAATTGTTTTTACAACAGTTTCAAGCAGTGGTCGCAAGTTATTTTCCCGCCTTAGTCATGGCTTTGATATGGTGGTAATTGATGAAGCTGCTCAGGCTAGTGAAGTAGCAGTCCTCCCTCCACTTTCGCTCGGTGCAGCTAGGTGTGTCTTGGTTGGTGATCCACAACAGCTCCCTGCAACTGTTATCAGCAAAGCAGCTGGGACTTTAATGTACAGCAGGAGTCTCTTTGAGAGGTTTCAGTTGTCTGGTTGCCCTACCATTTTGTTATCGGTGCAGTATCGGATGCATCCCCAGATCCGTGAATTTCCATCAAGACACTTCTATCAAGGGCGCCTTACAGATAGTGAAAGTGTTGTCAAATTGCCTGACGAGGCATATTATAGAGATGCATTAATGGCGCCTTACATATTCTATGACATCTCACATGGTCGTGAATCTCATAGAGGTGGGTCATCTTCGTACCAGAATGTTCATGAAGCACAGTTTGTTTTGCGTTTGTATGAGAATCTTCAGAAGTTCTTGAGAGCTAATGGTGGCAAGAAAGCTTCTGTTGGTATAATCACACCATATAAGTTGCAGTTGAAATGTCTTCAGCGGGAATTCGAGGAGGTGATGAGTACTGAGGATGGGAAGGACATTTACATAAACACAGTTGATGCTTTTCAAGGACAGGAGCGTGATGTGATTATTATGTCATGTGTCCGTGCCTCAAATCATGGTGTGGGTTTCGTGGCAGATATACGCCGTATGAATGTTGCTCTTACTAGAGCTAGGAGAGCTCTATGGGTACGTCTCTTCCCCTTATTCAAAATTCGTTCAAAAAAATGTTATATGACCTTAGATCTATGATCTGCGTACTGATGATAATCTTTGCTGTTCCAGGTTGTTGGTAATGCCGGTGCTCTTATGCAGTCTGAGGACTGGGCTTTACTGATAGCAGATGCAAAGGCCAGGAAATGTTTTATGGATCTTGATACCATTCCCAAGGACTTCCTTGCCATGAAGATCTCTAACACTCCAGGAAGGAACACTTCAAATAACATAAGGAACATGAGGACTGGTGGACCAAGACCGAGGCATTTGGAAATGCTTCCAGATTCCAGGGTTAGCATGAGGCCTGATGAGGATGAACGTTCTAACTCTGTTCCGAGAAATGGCAGTTACAGAAATTTGGATGATCTGGGACGTCCTGGTGATAGGTCTAGAGATAATTTGCCTTTTGGAATGCCTAGGAGGCCAAATTCGTCGAATGGTTCAAGGAGAGAAGTGTAAGGAATGCACTGCTGTAACTGTACATTTGCTTGGTCTGTGCAGCCCTGGACAGTCTTGGATGGACAAGGTGACGTCTATTCAGAAAATGTGCACTTGGCTCTACCGGTGGATGGGATGGTGATGGGAAGGATGGTGATGGGAAGGTGTTGGTATTCACAACACCAGACGATTGATTATGAAACCAAGCCTCTAGTGACAATGGGTTGTAAGCCTCAGGTGCCTGTACCTAGAGATGGCATTTTGTTGGATGGGTGCCTCATGGAACAAAGCTGCTTCGTGTCGTCAGTGTTTCGAAACATCACAGGATTTCCATATCTAGTGACCAGAATTGAGCAAGGTGTCAGCTGGACAGATTATGCCTGACATTGCAATGCTTGCTTTTTAGCATGCTTTAACAGAACCTATCATCTCATAGATATACATGCATGGGCATTTTCATTTTGAAAACATGCCGGGAGAAAAACAACTCTCACTGGCTCTAGAGCAGGTTAGGTTTCAAGCTTTTGTTGCAAGATTGCTGCTGCAGCGAACATTCATGCTTGATATGTCCTGTAGGATTAGTATGCTAACATAGGCAGGGCTTTTGTAACATATGACATAAGCTCCCTCTGTATACAAAATCCGCATCTAGAAAAGTTGATTATTTGATTCAGCTGTCATGTTTGCCTCTGGTTCTGTTGCCCATGGGTTCCCGAATGCTGTCTTGTGTATATATTGTAAGCTCACAAAAGATGTCCCCAGCATATTTTAAGCTGTATTTGTTTTATGTGATTTTGTGTTCTCTTGGTATTAATAGTGCTTATGTGATGGTCTGTGTTATAGTTTTGATCCTTTCCAGTGAAGCAAAGTTAAGCCCATGATGTTTCTGTCTGCTGTATGTCAGCCATATAGTACTGGCTTTGTTTGTTACTTGTGTAGTTGCTGTGAAATTGTGATGAACGGTCGTGATTCTGTTACAGGCTTGGTCTATATCTGAATTCCTGCTGTTTGGGAGGATGCTGGTTCTCTCTTCCATCTTTGCAAGCAGCTTGGATGCTGGTTTCTATGGTTGTCATCTGAGATCCCAGGTCAGCATTTTTTGTACTAGCCCTCACCTTAGCATTTTTCCTGGGCTCTTAGGTTTTGCTTGCCGGTGGTGTTTGTTGCTGTCCCTCCCCCTGTACTGTACATGATGATGTGGTATGTGCAGGGCCTGTGGTGTCTATTGGTGAATGCAGTGGTTACCCAGGTCGATGCCAGGACAGATAGGACGGCTATGTTGGTATGTTCATACATATTCTTGGCTGCGTTTATATCCTTTTGGTATACTGTATGTACTTGAATGTTGAAACAAAAAAAAAATGCAACCGGTTTTGGTACATTATCCATTTTCTGTTCTCACCAGAAGCATGGATTATAATCATCAGGTCTTGGACTGTACATACTACTGGAAGAGAAGTGGGGCTTGAGGTGGTTGTGGACCAATTTCAGTTTCAGTTTGGCTGGAGATGAGAAGAGCCTGCTCGGTGCAGACAAGCAGAAATTCTTGCAATGACAAGCAAAGTAGCCCAGACGGACGGCCACATTTGTGCTGATGGATTGATTGCCTTCCCGGTGTGTACTTTCCAAGCTTGGGAGGGGGACCGACAACACAAGACAACATAACACCGATCGCTTGCAGCAGGTGCTCTGGCTGGATCTTGACGTGTGCGGCAACATATGGACCAGCAGGAACGGACAAGCTATTAGTATGTGCTTGAAGCAGGCCGGCGACGCGCAGGTTGATACAAATATAAAATCATAATAACGTCCCTTGTTCTTTACTCCAGCATCCCTGATGAATGGGCAATTTGTAGTAACTCCAGCTAAATCTGTCCCAGTTGGGATGATTTCAATCTAAGCTGTTTTCTCTGCCGTCCGGACAAATCCGAAACAGTCCAAAACTTCGACCTTCCTCCGGTTTTATCATCCTGTCCTTGGCTTTGTCACACTCTAATTCATCTCTTCCAATAGCTAGCATAGTAGTAATAAATTTGATTGCATTGACCTGGTTCTCATTTACTCGAGCACACTTTGGTTGCATCACCAGAACAAAGCTCTTATAACCAGTGTACCTCATGTATGCATTGTATGCCATTGTCATCTCTCCGTGGATGCTGGTGATTGGTGGTGGTGCCGGCGGCGAGATCGACGGGGGTGTCAGCCGGCGGGCGGCGGGTCGGGGAAGAAGAGTGGAGAGGCCACCATCATGCCGGTGAAGAGCAGCGCCAGCTTCCGGCTCACCGCGCTGCCGGTGGTGATGGTCGCGCAGCTGCTGGCCGCCGCCGTGCTGACGCTCACGCTCGTCTGGGTGCTGCACTTCCGGGGTGGCGTCTCCTGGTCCTGGCAGAGGAGCTCTACCCCTCAGCTCGTTTACACGGTGATGTCAAATCAAATTGTCTAATCTAGTTGTGTTTGTACCAAATCTTGTGCTTAATTAATTAATTATTATCAATTACAAGCAACCAACGTTATATGTTGCTGTGCTTTTTTTTTTTCAGGCACATCCTCTCTTCATGGTGATTGGCCTTGTCATCTGCACGGGAGAAGGTAAATTAATTATTATCACCTAATGAACTAGTAATCCACGGGCATAGGGAGTAGGAGTATACATTACTATCTCCTTGTCAAAATGTAAGTACTCCCTCCTTCCAAAAGTATAAGACCTATTTATGATTTTTTCTAAGAGTCTAAGTCCTATTTGTAGTCATTATGTTCTAAATTAAATTATTGATAAAAACCCAAAAAGTCATTTTAGTGCTTATTGATTGCATGCTCATTAGTTTTATCACATAATGAACGAATTAATTGCTTCTTGGTTTTGGTGAAAAAAATAGGACTTAGACTTTTGGAAGGAGAGAGTATTTTTGAGGTTGGCACGGGAATTAAATAAGTAGATGAAAATAATTAGAGGAAGTGTATGATTGGTTGAGAAGACAAAGTAAATGAAAGAAAATGGCTTTGATTGATCGAGAGGAGATATGTGAAGAAATAGCTTTAGTTTAGGATAAGATACTATGCTAAAATTAACTATATCTTTGGAGGGAGGTGTAGTACTGAATAGTAGTAAGTACTGATTAGCTGTGCAGTGATGGAAGTACTCCATGATGGTTGCTTGCAGCGATAATGGCGTACAGGATCATGCTGGGGTCAAGGGAGGTGAAGAAGGCGGTGCACCTGCTGCTGCATCTGGTCGCCCTCGCCTTCGCCGCCGTCGGCCTGTACGCCGCCTTCAAGTTCCACCATGATCTCCGCGCCCCTGACATCCGCTCCCTCCATGCTTGGCTTGGGATAACCACTGCTGCACTCTATGCCCTTCAGGTGAGCCAGAGGACTTTCAAATTGATCGAGGCAATGAATTTTAAAACTCAATTTTCAGAGTTGATTTTAGGGGATTTTAGGGATTTTTTTCAGCATCTGTTTTTAAAATACTAATAACACGTATATAAAAGATTTATTCACGATTTTCTTGAAACTAAATTCACAATTTTTTTAACCGTTGATAAGCTGTTTCCGCTTATAATAAGTATTAAGTGAAATGGTGATGCCGTTGTATTTCACTAGATATGGTGACTAAAATTATTTGCAGTGGCTGGTGGGTTTTGTCTACTTTGTATTCCCGGGGGCGGTGATGACGATGAGGGCTGACTACGCGCCATGGCACATTTTGTTGGGCATCGTCATCTTCCTCATGGCCATCTGCACCGCCGAGACCGGCCTAGCACGCTTCATCTTCCCCTTCCACGGCTATCCGAGCGAAGCGTTCGTCGTCAACTTCACCGGTCTCGCCATCCTCATGTTCGGCGTCGCCGTCGTCGTGGCTGTCATCCTTCCATCGAGATATTAACAAAAATGGAGCTTAATTTGCAGACTAGCACGATCACTGAACCAAAGTTTACTAGTCGATGGCATTTAATTTGCACGTGAGTTGTAACAATTTCGAGCGTGTTCTAACATTATGATTACAAAATGGCGCGTGGCTCGCTGGATATTTTATATCCCATTAGTACTATTCATCGATCCTCTATAGCATATAAATATTATCAGGTTTTTTATAAGAATTATTTAGTTCGTATTTGAAACGAAAGATATATATATATTCAAAATGGCTGATGCTTTATTCGTTAGCCTTTTTTTTTAAACCCAATGAGATTTTCTAGTTGAGCAGTAAGAATTTTTAATGATGTTTTGATAAGTATTGTTATATTTACCATGCAAAGTATTTTGATGGTACATCATTTTTTGATATTTATATATTATTTTAAACAAATAGCGGTCAAGGATAAAGGAAATGGTGGGGGAAGAATATTTAGAGTTTGCAAAATTGTTGTATGGCAAAAAAAAGAAACACTAAGAGGACGTTTGGATCTAAGGTAGCTTGAGGCCTGGCTTGGCGAGGCCCACCGTTTGAAACCGTAAAGTAATTGTAACATCTGGGGGCAAGCTCAACCGGGTGAGAACAAGCTCGATCGCAATAGAGAGCCAATTCGGATCTCCTTTAACAACAAGCTTTCCTTTGCACAAATTGCCCGTCAAAAACTAAATAATTAATTAAGATATATATTTTACCTTATTTTTGGTTAGCACGCTTTTCAAACAGCTAAACATTGTGTTTCGTGCGAAATCATTCCATATAAAAGTTGTTTTAAAAATATCAAATAAATCTATATATCAAGTTTTTAATAATTTAAATTCATTAATCATAAGCTAATTGCTTGTCAGTTCATTTTTTCACTTTCCCAACTCATTTTCTTTGGTTTCCGCACTCACATTTTTCAAATTGCTAAATGCTGTACTTTTTGCAATTTGTTTTTTTACGGAAGTTGTTTTAGAAAATCATACTAATTTATTTTTTAAAAAATAATTAATACTTAATTAATTATACGCTAATAAGTTACTCTATTTTTTTTAGTGTGCACGAGATATTAGTTTCGAACGAACTCAGCCTACACAGCTCGGTAAAGCAACATGGGCGACATTAGCAACAACCAAGTTTGCCCAGCTGGGCATAAAGTTGGCAAACAACCAAACTTGGCCTAATACTTTTCACCTTATTCAACTGTCATTTTATTTTACAAAATTGCATATATAAAAATAATTTGGAAGATGCCGGCGGTACTCAAAATGTCACGTGGCTCGTCCACATGGCTGTGGGGGTAACAACCACCAGGAAGCGGAAGATGGCGATTGTGCTAGGTGCCTTTGTAGGCGAAGTAACTTAATTATGCCTTTTTTTTTTCTATTTTTCCACTTCGACCTTTATTGTTTTTTGTTCATGATTGAGAGAGAAGGAATTTCTTTAGTAGCAAAGGGACAGATCCAATGTTCTTTTTCAACCTCTGGAATCTCTTGCTTAATGTTTTTTTTCCTTGATTTTCATGACGAAGGAAGAAGGATTTTCCAGAAACCTCTATAATCTACTACGCATACAGGTGTTTTTCTATATTTACTGCTTCGTATTTTCTTTTAGTCGATGGTTTTACTCCTATATTTATCTGAAAGTTCAATGTAGATTGCACGGAACGATGTATGACTGACGCTCTAGTGGAATCAAAGATTGCATGGGCACGTAGCTGAAATTTGGAGGAGCTAACCCTAAATTCTCAATGAGCCATGTGGCCCAATCATATACCACATTTCCATCCCTGAAATCGGTTTATAAGATGAGATAAAGATACGGAGTACTGTATTGCTTGGGCAGCAACGGGAATATCAAAAGGAATAAATCCAGTTGCCGTCCTTGAACTTTATGTTGAGTTTTGTTTAACATCCCTTATCTCCAATAGCAGAAATCTTCAGCCCTAAATTGTAAAAACTATGTAATTTAGGTCCCACGGTAGTATAGATGCCTAGTTCCACTGACGTGGCATCCTAGTCAACAAAAGGAAAATTAAAAAGTGAGAACACAAAATATATGTGAGACCCGCTTGTCAGCGCCCTCTTTTCTCTTCTCTTTTCTTCCCAAGCACAAACTGCGCTCGGGTGTTGGCACGACGAAAGCAGCCGACGAGCTCGCCCAATCTCCGAGGGAAGCGGAGGCGGGAGGGAGGGGGAGTCGGAGGTGGGAGGGAGGGGGGAGGCGGCCGGTGAGCCCGTCCGAGAAAAAGAGGGAGGCGATAGGGCCAGCTAGCTCGTACTCCTCATCTACTCTGCAGCGCTCTTCCTCGTGATGCCGGTGGTGGCCTTCGTCATTGTCCCGCTACGGCCTCGACTCATGGTGGCCGCCGCCTCCTGCCCCAACGAGCGGGGACGCCATGACCACGCGCAGGTTGGTCCCTTGGGGAAGGAAGGCCGCCGCGCACTCGCTCTCGCCGTGGTCGGGGAAAGGAAGTGAGGCGTCTCTGCAGCGGCGCCATTTGCCGCGCACATCGGCGGGGGGCGGGGACGACGACGCTGACGGCGACTGCATCCATGCAAACTTCTTCCATATCCGTGACAACATGGATGAGCACCTGCTTAGGTTCCGCGCTACGCCTCCCGAGCGTCAGCGTCCACATGGCCACCGCCGGCCAATCCGGGGCCATGCCACGCCGTTTGGGAAGGAAGCAAGTAGCAGGGGAGAAAGAGAGAGCGCGCAAGCCCCACATATTTTTGCTCACTTACACGTGGGCCCCACATTTTTTATTTTCTTTTTGCTAACTAGGATGTAATGTCAGTGAAACTGGACATCTTACTGTTATGGGACACAAATTACACGGTTTTGTATAGTTTACGGGTGAAGATTTCTGTATTGGAGATAAAAGGATGTCAAACAAACTTGACGCAAAATTGAGGGACTGCAACTGGACTTATTCCATAGCAAATCCGCACCAACGTGTGTAATGGGCCGAAACTTGGAATCTCACCTTCATGCGAAATGGGCCTGAACAGGCTGCTATGGGATTCCGGTGTGCATGGAGCCCGCTCAATTTAATAAGGAATAAGTTTTTTGTTGGTCTATCATTTTGTCGCACAGTTTGAAATTAATCCCTGCAATAATCTTACAAAACCGGGTGGTCCCAAGTAGTACTGCTCCTAGTTTTAGCTAACATGGTGGCTGAGTCAGCATGGAACCCACATAGACCTCACATATCAGTAACCCAGTTTCTTCCACCTATATTCCCTCTTTTCCCATCTCAACCTAGTGTGAGAGGCTGCGGGGAGAGGCGTGCGGGCGGCCCTGCGGGGAGAAGCTTGCCAGTGGCGGCCGACGGCTGACGATGAGAAGGTTGGCGGCGGCGTTTAGAAGCTTGCGGATGGCATCTCCAGGCTTTGGCTTCATTTGGGCCGATCTTCTTGCTCTCCCTTTGCCTTTTGCCCTCCTCCTTTCGTGGCTCCTCCTTTCTCCTTGTGGTGGCCACCTCTATCGCGCCGATTGATGTCGGTGGTGACTTGTTACCCTTGTTCGTCTTCATCAAGTGCCTTCCGGATCAAGAATTCCAAGAATGAAACGCCGACGTGTGCGTATATACTGTGAGTCTGTCACACTAACATTCTGTGAATCCATCACATACTTAATATAGTTAGTCACATACTTAATTACCCTAATTCCTCTTTAGTCCCCCACTATTTGTGTGTCCACCACATAATTTTGGTGTGCATCTAATATGTGCCACACATATTGGTAAAAAAAAGGGCTATACACAACTAGCCCCTGTTGTTTGCTCCTCTACTCTCCACGATACAAGAACAATATATTTGCTGCTGTAGTTATATTTAATTAGGAAAATTGGCCACCTATTAATTATTTGTTTGATATTTTTCTCTCTCTCGATTTTTGAGCTGTCGAGATCTCATCAAGATTCATGCAAATCAGGTAATCCAATCTCTTCTCTAGATCCACCAATCACGCCCAATCGAGCTTGTCAGACCACCATTCATGCCTCCTCCTCTGCATCACCAGCATCATCCTTGCGAGGTAAGACTCGCCGCCACACACTCTCCTGTGTCCTATTGCTCGTTTCTCCCGCTACTCCTCTGTGTCAGTGACTTCACCCTCTTCAACAACTCTGGCAAGATTACCCTGCCCCCGCTCTCCTCCACTGTGTCTGGCTGCTAGCATTGCTAGATCGCAGCTGCTGCCCATGCCTCCCTCCTAACCACATGTCATCCTTGGCACCCGTAGCTGCCTCCGCTGTCATATGGATAGTGCACATATACTTAAATCAGTTTTGCTATAAATATGATGCCATAATTTTTAGTTGATCTCAACCTCTTTTTTCTTATGTAATTAATACCTCTATTTTGCATGTAAATATGTTTACATCTCTTATATATCCTATTCCTAGTATGTAATCAATTGATTTTATACTAATTCTTTAAATACATAATGCATACTAGAAAATTTTACATAGCAAGTATTGAAAATTACAATATAATTGAAAGTCACAATTAGAGTGTAATAAATATATATGACATTTATAGTGTAAAACCACGATTTTTCTTTTTAAAAAATGTGGTGCTATAAATAGTTTACAGTTAGTCCCTTAATTACCCTGATTCTGCTTTAGTTATTGCTATTTGTGTGGACACCACATAATTTCGGCATCCAAGAAGGGTGGTAATAAAGACCATACACAGTCAGCTCCGTGGGTTTTCTCCTCCAGTCTCCATCATATAGGAACACCATATTTGCTGTAATATTTAATTAGGAAAATGGGCCGTAATTAGTTACTTGATATTTCTCCATCCCTCAGCTGATTTTTGAATGGCCAAGATCTCATCAAGATTCATGCAAATCACATAACCCTATCTCCTCTCCTCTCCTCCTGCCCATTGGCCCATCGCCAATCCGTGCCGCCTTCGCTGCCTGACCAACTGACCAGCATCACCGTTGGCTGGGTGAGAATCCCCGGCCACACACACTCTCTGTGTCCCTCCATTCTCCTGCTCCTCCTACATGTTGATCACATCGCCCTCTTCAATAACTCTGGCAAGCTTCCCCTGCCCACCTCCCCTACCCTATGTCTGGTGAGCTGCACCACTGGATCCGCTGTCGCTGCCCCCACCTGAGCCGCCTCCTAGACACATGACGTCCTTTGCCTCCGACGTCGAATCTGCCCACTGCCCTTCTCCATGCTCACGACTTCGGCGCCGCTATTGTGCCTCACCGCCCACCCGTCCTCACCATCCTCTGCTAACCTACATTCGACAAAAAATCAGATCTGTTTCATGATCCATGCTCTATTAAGCTTCTTCTCGTGCTCCAGTGACCTTGATGAACTACGTGCCGATGAGGTGATGATGGTGAGGACTGACTACGCGTCAGGGCACAACTTGTTTAGCATCATCATCATCCTCATGGCTGTCTGCACTGTTGAGACCGGCCTAACAAGGTTCATCTTCCATATCAATGGCTATATGAGCAAAGCGTTTGTTGTCAACTTTGTGGGTCTTGCCATCCTCATGTTTGACATGGCCGTCATCCAGGCTGTCATCCTTCCATTGAGATATGAACAGAAGTGCAGCTTTGTAGACTAGTACAATCACAAAATCAATTTCTAATTAACGAGTTATTGTAGGATTTATGTGCAAATAGGCCCTCCACATGGCACTAAGCGATTCCAGTGCTCGTCCCGCTCCAACAGCTGTCAGATCACGAATGGACAGTGAGAGATTGTCGCGACCGAGAAAATTGCCTTTTCCCGAACGCTGGTGTATTAATCCCCGTCCCAGGAAAAGCCGGGGTACACCACACAAACATGATATAAAAGACACATCTTTATTATATCGATAATATTTACATTATTACAATGCCGATGAGTGATGATGGTGAGGACTGACTACGCGTCAGGGCACAACTTGTTTAGCATCATCATCATCCTCATGGCTGTCTGCACTGTTGAGACCGGCCTAACAAGGTTCATCTTCCATATCAATGGCTATATGAGCAAAGCGTGTTGTCAACTTTGTGGTCTTGCCATCCTCATGTTTGACATGGCCGTCATCCTGGCTGTCATCCTTCCATTGAGATATTAACAGAAGTGCAGCTTTGTAGACTAGTACAATCACAAAATCAATTTCTAATTAACGAGTTATTGTAGGATTTATGTGCAAATAGGCCCTCCACATGGCACTAAGCGATTCCAGTGCTCGTCCCGCTCAACAGCTGTCAGATCACGAATGGACAGTGAGAGATAACTGTGGTGGACCTCTTTGCAATATATGAATTTAAGGGGGGGGGGGGGTCGTTCACTCCTTGCTTGTGCCCCGGCCATCCTCGGCCTTCGTCCTCACTCGCCTCACCGCTACCCCTCCTCTCCTCTCCTAGGTGATGCCCCTCCACGGCTTCCTCCTCACTCACCTCACCACTACCCCTCCTCTCCTCCCCGCCCGACACCTCTCCTCTCCCCTAGCCAGAGCAAGTATGGAAATTTACAATATAAGTTTTGAAAGTTATAATGTAAATACAGTGTAAACGTATGTCATTTATAGCATAAAAAATTTACTATTTTTCTTGTGAAATGTGGCACTATAAATAATTTATAGTTAGTCCATACTTAATTACTCTGTTTTCTCCTTGGTCTTCACTGTGTGTGTGCCCTCCACATAATTTTGGCATGCAATAAGTGTGGGTAATATGGGCCATACACATCTAGCCTGACTCTTCCAGTCTCCACTCTTCACCATGTAGGAACAACATATTTGCTGCTCTATTTAATTAGAGAAAGGGGCAACTATTAATCAGTTGCCTGATATTTCTCTATCCCTCCATCGATTTTTAACAAAC
>CM020187.1:859149-876386 GCA_009805545.1 Oryza longistaminata | reverse complement strand
AACGAACAAGATCTCATCAAGATTAGCGGAAATCAGGTAACCCTACCTCTTCTTCTCCTGATCCATTCTGGCGCCGCCAATCACACCCAATCCATCGCAAGCGCCTCCATCCATGTCGCCAGCATCGCCGCCAGCGAGGTAAGACTCACCGACCACACACTCTCAACCTCTCTCCCTTCTCATACTCCTCGTCTACGTTGGTGACGTCGCCCTCCTAAACAACTCCGCCAAGCTTCCCTTGCTCCACCTCTCCTCCCCGTGTCTGGCGGGGGAAGAGAGGTGGGGGCAACTAGGATTCCTATTTGGATGAAGCACATGCTTCAACAAACACGTATACTTACAATAAAAATGGAAAATAATTCAATAGCAACACAATGAAAATATATAGATTAGAAAATAACATCCAATCTGAGGAAGACACAGGTGACCTTGGCTCAATGTCCTGCTCCATCTCGTGCATCTTTGCAATGATAATCAGAGAAACAATTTTGGGGTACATTGGAATAACTGAATTAATAAAAAATGGTGTCATTTATAACAAATTTGACCAGCTGGATGGAAAATAGGTGACTCATCAATGTTGTCGCAAACAGTGAAAGAAACTGTCAGTATTTTTCAGTATGATCTACTTTGATTTATACAGTGTCTTAGAGTTTTTGTTTTGCACATATTCAACACTAATATGATTATAAATGACATATAAATAGATTGCAAAATTTAACATTTGAAAACATAAATTTCACTTTTAATATTAAAATTTCCAAAAATAATAAAAATATCATGAAGATTAACATTTTGATTGGTGCCTATGGGGGACGTACTTACGGTATTTTTTAGATAATGGAAGCTTTGATTGAACTCAGTCAATTACATTAAGGTGATACAATTATCTTGAGAACACTTCCGGTCTCTGTATAACTAAGATGCACACAACCGAACATACAAAACCACACTCAAAAGGAAAAAAAGGATGACATGGAATATGGAGAACCATCAATCCCAAGACTAAATTGCCACCCATGAATAACTCCTTAGCCATCTCCTCCAAAAGCACATAGAATTAAGAGCCACCAATCCTAAGACTAGATTGCCACCCATATCCCTGGGTAAAAAACTCCTTGACCACCTTCTCCAAATGTTGACATGCCGCAACTACTATATCCCGCGAACCATACTTCTGTAGGATAGCCTATGTACAAAGCCAATGGATAAGAGAATATATAACATGCAAAGGTGAAGATATGACTATTTTTTTAATCAAAAACCACATTATTCCTGCATAGCCAAAGCAACCAAATAGTAGCAACCGCTCCTAACAGAACATGTGCTTTCAAATTATTATGAATTCCATCAAGCCAACTCCCAAACATATGCGCTACACAATGTGGTGGAGGAAGTCCAGATGCTACTTGGATGATGGACCAAACAGAATGGGCAAAACGACGTTCGAAGAAAAGATGTCTAATTATCTCATCATTGCAACAAAAACAACAGTTCTTATTGCTTTGCCATTTTCCTTTGGGTGAATAGTTAATTTAGTCCCTCAAGTTTCACCGAAGGCTCAATTTAGTCCTTCAGGTTTCATTTTGTCCACATAGGTCCTCTAAGTATTTGTTTTGGCCTAAAATCATCCTTGGGCCCACTTAATGTGCCATATGGTTATTTCTAGTCAACAATTCTATTAGAAAATATCCATTTTGCCCTTAATTTGTATACCACTATACACTAGAAAAAAGAAAACCAAAATGAATAAGCAACATTGCATATATACTTCCCATTATTTCAACATGTGCACATAAACTTGAGCCTAATGGCTATCGAATACACTTGCAAGTACATAATTTGTTTTTGTTTTACATAAATTGCTATGCAGTATCTATAAAAAGAATTCATAGCATGCAATTTTTTTCTCTTATATATGAGAATGAGGGGGTATAAGTGTCATTTATCAAGAGAGTTGTTGGTTATGTGGGTTCAAGGATAAGTTTGAATTAAAATAAAATCTTGAAGGACTAATATGGACAGATTGAAACATTAAGGACTAAATTGATCCTTGCATGAAACTTGGAGGACCACTTTGTCTATTCACCCTTTTCCTTTTGTCAAATTGTCCTTTGTTAACACCACTCCACGACGCAAGTACCAAAGAAAAATCTTAACTCTTAGGGGTATATTTAATTTCCAAAGACGCTTATTAATGTTAGGAACATGCTGTGAATTAGAGCTAGATAATGAGACTTCACCGAGAACTCCCCATTTGAGGTTAAGTCCCAATGAAACTCATCTTGTTCCTGAGTTAATTGAAAACCAGTGTTACGCGTGGTAATAAATTATTCCACGCCGCTAGTTTTGATCCTATAAGGTCTCTTCTCCATGAAAAAGATGGAGGATTGTTTTTGAAGACTTGTGCAACTGTAGCCTGCTTACGCCTAACTATGTTGTAAAGGCAAGGATATTGTGCTTTCAAGGTTGAATTGCCCAACCATTTGTCTTCCCAAAACCTGATTTGGGAGCCATCTTTAATTATAAAGGATCCAAAACAGAGAGTCTCGTTTCACCTTCATTAGGCTAGACCAAAAGTGTGAGTCCCTGGCCTTCCAGTGAGCTTGAGAAAGAGGTTTATCAAAGTCTCGTTTCACCTTCATTAGGCTAGACCAAAAGTGTGAGTCCCTAGCCTTCCAGTGAGCTTGAGAAAGAGGTTTATCACCTAGATACTTATTACGTATGAATTGTTGCCAAACCCCTTCCGTGGAGAGCAATTTGAACAACCACTTACTAATTAGAGCCATATTCTTAATTTCTAAATCATGAATTCCCAATCCCCCTTGTTCCTTGGGGCGGCACAGAATGTTCCATTTAGCAAGACGATACTTTTTTTTTCGACCATCACTTTGCCAGTAAAACAGTATATGCTGTAGAATGGTGTGTTGCTTAGCTGTTTTTATTGTAGTCAACTTTTTGAGTAGTTTTCACGAAGGAACTAGAACCTATGTTGTTTGGGCCCACTTTCGTATTCTGAAATTGTAGGGGTTCATAATAAACAATTATATATAAATAAAAATTCTACCATGTGAACAATATCATACCCCCTTCCTGGGAAACCATCTCTAGTATGGTGGTGGAGTCGTTGGTGCCTAACTCCATCCACAAAGGTTCAAAGACTGGTACATACGGATATTATGTACATACAAATAGGTTTTCAATAAGAATTTAGTGAGATTAGATATGTCCAACTCATTTTCGTCTCTTTGAGCCTTTGAGCGTGCGATAAGAGGCGCATTTGCGGGTGTGAGTGTGGTGTTGCGTGTATAGGTGTGTGTGTGGAGGTCTGCCATGTAAAAAAGGATTATCACCTCCTTCTCCCACCATCGAGGCGCTTGCATCCCAACAATTGTGTGTGTTCATATACCTCATGTGAGATCTTAATATCATTTATCAATTTTTAGGTAGAGAAATTATTTTGAAGAGAAAGTTACGATCTTCAAAAGATGCACTTTATTTAGTACATCAAAGTTTTTCAGTTTCATGTCGAAATTTCTTACATTCTAGTGAAAGTTTATATCCATAATTCGTGCAGAGAGTTTGTTTTATAGAAAATATATTTTTCGAAAGTTTATTCTAATAAATAAAGAGTGGGCTCATATTTTTCTATAGAAATTATTTTAACTCGTTGTTGCAGGTATTATCGCGCACAAGATTCAAATAATTATAAAAAATGCAGATAAAAAGATAATATAGTTACGTCTCTCTTATGTCTTCACAACCATATAAGGTCAAATTTAACTTAACACAAGAATAAAAAAATATAGATTACGATAAAGAAACAAATATAGATTACGATAATTGCAATTATATATCACGTCAGCGGTTGGAGTTTTGTTGTATTTGTTTTCATGCGCATGTGCATAGAACAAATTTAATTAACTTTGTCTCTAGATAGAGATATGTGATACAATAATTCATGTGCATAACTTTTTTCGCAAATCATAGACCGCATATGACGAACGAGACAAGTTTCCCGAGCAAGTCAATATAAGACAGTGACTTCCACGTGTCATTTGGCATGTGGTGTGTGACTTTTTGCTGCACAACACAACTTCATAATATGATTCCTTGTCAGCAACGCGTGGAGACAGGGTATAGAGATTCCTTGAGTTTGTGCACAAATCGGCCTGCTCGCTCCGCCACCTATGTGCACACGGGACTGTGAGAGCACGAGTCGGTGTCTTGCTTGTTTCTATGAGGGTGGGTAAGACCCGGAGCGAGGTTGTCCTTGGCAACAATGATGTGATAGCTGTGGAGTCGAAGCTGTTGTGTCGCTAGGCGACAAGCTCGGCAACGATAACACTTGCCTCGCGAAGTCGAAGCCTTTGTGTCGCTTACAACAAGCTTTTTATCGATGGCTGTTTTGAGCTCCGCCATTTTTACGGTCTTGTTAGCTTAGGTTAGTTAGAGTGTTGTGGTTGTGGTTTTCGTGCAGTTTCCCCTAATTAACTGTGCATTGTAAGGTTTTGGTCCCGTTTTCTTCTTAAAATGGGACACCTTTTTCTTTATATAAAACGTCGGCAACGGGCAAAGAGATGGGCTGCCTGATGTAAAATTGGTCAAATTGAGTGGTTGTATAGCCTGAGAAATGTGCGGACTATCCGCGCCAAACTCTATACTGTATAATTCGTTTAAACTATCAAATAATCAGCATCCGTTGGATATCACCGATACCACATTTGACTCCATATCTACATCCTGCATCCATATCACACGGATATCTAAAAACCTTTACCATGTCTTCAATTTGGATGGATTCGGAGCGGAATGGATCGGATAATATTCAATCCGTGTTCACCCCTAGCCCATAATTAGTCATACTGATATTATATGGCCCACTTGAGACAGATTAATCACCGTATTATTACTATAGATTATCTACTTAATTATCTTGATTCATTAAATATTTTGAGAAATAAATTATAATTGGTCCAAACTATTACATATAAGAAAGTGTGTTGAGAAAACATATTCTTATAGACGTGGAGCAGATAATCGGCGATAATAATTTGGTGAAGTAGGGCTCTGTAATGTGTCGAAGAAAATGAGTAGATGATGAGCACCGAAGACTTGCTCCAAGCTCAGATCGAGCTCTACCACCACTGTTTTGCCTATATCAAGTACGTGGTACTTTGTACTCGGCGAAGCTTTCCCACATCGATCCGACGGCTCATGCGTGTGCTCACTGTGTCTATGTACCATTGACTGTGATTTATCCAATTTATATGGACACTATCTTTTTTTTCTGAAGGATATAATTGAGGATCTAGCACCTTCACTCTCAAGTTCTATAAAACATTGGAGGAAAAAAAAAGGACATGCCCCATTGATCCTAGTGGGTCCAAATGAAAATAATGTAGAATGATTGCTACAAGACCCTTTATATTTGTAATTGCATATTTATAAAAAAAATACAAGAATGAGATTTATAGTAAATATAATTATTCTTTGGAATACATTTTATGTACCCTTTGTGCATGAAATTCAGTTAGTTATGTCCAATGTAAGGTTACACATAAGACTGATTAACTTATATTAGACACATACAAATTATTACTATAATATCATCGTTGGACGAAATTCAACCATGTGTAGAAGGTTCAGTTTTTCCTTTTTTGTGAGTACAAGTGAGGAGGCGCACAGACACCACACTAGCATCAGTTGCATCCTAGCATTTGCCAAGATTGTTTTAGTTAAATAAACAATGTTGGCTTTATCTTTTATGAATAATAAAAGAGCTAGTTTTTACACCTTAAGGGTATGCTCGCTCTATATACTCCTTACTCTCAAATCTACATTAGTGAAAAGAGAATCCCAAGATCCCACTAGGATGAGCCATGTCATCAAATAAATATGAACCGTTGGATGCACAACTTGAAGGAAGAGAAACCGTTGGATCAAAAGAGAGAAAAATCAGTAAAAAAAAGCAACTAGTGTCATGGGATGTTCTCGACCCTTCATGCACATACTAGAAAATGTGTGGTAACAAAGATATGAGAATGGAAACAATACCTTCAAAAATTATCCTTATAAAAAAACACCAATGAGTATTCAATAGTAATTTTACTGTATCAACGATAACAAGTATCCGTAAAAATATGCATAGCTAGATAACCTAATACTATCGTCGATAATTACTTCACTACATCTTAAAATTAAAAAAATCATGTGACATGGAGGACATAATAAATTTTGTAAAGTTGATTTAAATAATATGATTATAAGATTTACAATAAAAAAACATACATATACTTCTCAACTGGTGATAACAGAACTGCAACGCGTAACAGATGTGGCTATTTACTTTATTACTACAAATGACACATTTAGATATTGCAGAAGGTAATTGTGGCGGTAATATATGATAAATGATTTGTTGCTACGACAATATTCTTAATGATAAATCAAGATATACAAATCCATTAATGTTATAGATACAATTCTTAAAAATATGTTAAAAACATATTTATTATTAATTTTTATTAAACATTTACACCCATTAACATAAATAACATATAAATATATTTAATAGATACAGAGGTCATAGTCGATCGCGTGAACACACGACTTAAGATACTAGTTGTCAATGAAATAGTTGTACTAAAACAAATTAATCGCATTGGTACAATTATCATCTGTCATCCACAAAATATCAATCATGAATTTGAGACTCAAATTGAGAAAGGAACAAATGTGATTGCATGCCGATGAAGTGATTGCACGTAGGTTTTGGAGAAAATTTAGTAAGAGGTCCAATCAAATGATTATTTCTATATTTTTCATGTGTTTTGTTAGCCTCTGTTTTACACTTACATTCCTGTTAGAATCCAGTATTTTGTCATTCCTCTATTTTTTTATTCCTATGATTCAAAGGGGCCCTAACTTATATTTGAATGCAGCAAAACATAATTAAACAAAAATTTCAAGTATTAACGTTAATTGATTTGTATTAAAGATGTACTAGTATAATATATTATTATCAGTAACGCCAAACATCAAGCATCACGCTACGTATTACGTAGAGAACCTCACTATGACCACCTTTCTCTCTCTGTTTTTGTCCTACTCCCTGCAGGTGTATTCCCCCTCCCATCCCCCAATGGGTCCGTATCAGCAAAGCTCGGCTTAGCATGAGGGGTGCATATGATTTTTTTTAGCAGCACGTAAAATGAGGCAAGCTATTAAATACAGTGCTAATTTATTAATTATTACAAACTTAAAAATCAGGTCTATTTTATTTTTTAAGAAAAACTTTTATATACAAAGTATTTAAAAACATACGGGAAACGAGTTCACGGTAAATGAAGGAATATTTTAGTCGAGTTGTAGAATCGAACTTAGTCTAAATCTAAATCATCCGTAGGTGAATTTTTTTAAGACTGATCATCGGAGGGGAGAGTTCCCGTTAAGTACATGGTACAAAGAGCACATCAGGTTGCATTAGATCTTAAGGAGGAGGAGAGAAGATCTTTACAGGATGATATAACATTCCTTTGTTCCCAGCGAAAACGTTTGACCTCGAGAGTACCGTCTTCCATACATTTTGTTACAAGTCTGTGAAGCGATTGTGGTAGGCTGCAGAAGATGACATAATGATGATGATTCCACAAAACCCAGAAGCAGAGGAGAAAGAAGATCTGAAAATTGTACGATCTTCTTCTTGTGGAGGTTGACCTTTGTGGGTAGGCGCTCTTTATCAAGAAGCCATGCGAAAAACTAAATCTTTGGTGGAGCTCGGTTCTTCTAGACAAACCTGAAACCTCCAATTGCTACATACCTCTACTAGTAAACAAGAGGGCAATTGTAGACAGTAAGCATTTACCCCTTTTTAGTTTAAAGAAAAACCACAGTCCTCTCTCCTTAAAAAATAAGAAGAGACATAGATTGAGAGTTTGGGAAAATAACATGAGATATAGATTGGAAATATTATCAGAGTAAACAAATTATTTTCTCAATAGAAGCTACCAAAGCAGGAAAAAAGAATAGCTAAAATAACCTCTCTCTAAAAAAAAAATAAAAACACATTTTTTTCTGGCTAAAAGAAGAACACCAAGCAGTGTTCCATCTCCATCAACAACGGAGTTAGCTCCAAGGACAGTTAGGCGGGCACCGGCCTTTATATCGCTGTCATTCACCAAAACGTTTGTAGAAATGACATCAGCGACAGGGAAATATTAGCATGTTTCTTTCTCGGACTATTCATCGTACTATTAAAAAAAATTATTTGCTACATGCTTCAAAAAATATTTATCTCAAAAAACTTTTAGAAAATTTATTTCTTAAGCTACTTGTTAAGCTATTTATTAAATATATTTATTCATTTTATCTCTATAATAGATAACTTATAGTAATAATCCACTCGATAATCGTCGTATGGGCTTATGAAGATGCTACTGGCTCAGTCATCCATCTCATGACTCCATGTTCGACGAATATATCTTCATTTAGAGGATGAATAATGGATTGATTGTTGTTATATGAAAGTTCTCCATAACTTTACTCCCTCCGTTTCATTCATTTTACAAGACATGTCTTACTTTACTTTGAATTCAAACTTTATTAAGTTCTTTTTACCATGTTTAGAGAAAAATATAGTAACATCTACAACACCAAATTAGTTTCATTAAATTTAACATTAAATATATTTTAAAATTATATTTATTTTTATATAAAAATATTGCTACATTTTCATAGAAAAATTAAAGTCAAAGTGAATTATAATACGAAAGGAGGGAATACTCTATTTTGGAATCGGAATCTCTACGTTAGCCTCTAGAAGCAAACAATAAAAATATATGAGAAACGTTGCAACAGAAAATCATCACTTGCAAGGGATACTTCCAAAGGATACATGCACAAATGATGCAAATCAATTGTGAAAAATCTGTTGGATTCTAATTTACTTTGGTTGGTCTTAGCCTAATATAATCACCTATGCTTAACATGGAAATTAATCTACTGAGCTGCTTGTGAAGCTATTGAGGCCGGTTTCTTTGATTTATATCCTACTTGCGGTTTTCTTCTTGTCTCTCTTACAGTTTTCCTTCTGATATTCTGACATGGCGAAAAAGCTTCTTAATGCCAGCGACACTACCCCGAGATAACCGCATAAAAGCCTTCCCAGCGTTTAACCGATCAGGAGATTAAGGTTTCGAGTTTTTGACGTAAGAATTAGACGTCACCTCTACTCTACATTTTCTCCTATATATAAACACACCGGTGAGGCTCAAGGCTTAATTATTGCCTACTCCCCCGTCCCAAAATATAAGTATTTTTAGCATAGTGCCAAGTCAATCATTTTTAACTTTGACTATTAATAGAAAAAAATATAAAAAAGATTAATCATGTAAAATTGATGTTACTAATTATCATTAATCAAACTATCATAATATGCAACTTTTTATTTAAAATATTTTATTTTTATAGATATTGTTGGTCAAAGTAGCATCTCGAAAACTATATCGAGATCTAAAAATACTTATATTTTGGGACGGAGGGAGTATTATATTTAGACTCAATCTGTTTCTACCGACTACACAAACAAAAATTTATGTCCCCGATCACTTCTTGATCGGGAAGAAATCTGTGGTTTTTAACTCCTGCCAATCTGTAACGACAGTGGGCCGATACAATCGTCCGACAAAATCATCACTTCTTCATAGCTCCATTCCCTGAAATTTTTTTTTAAACTGTGTCTTCCGTGTGGCATTCAAGCATGTGATGTGAATGGGCAGTCGACGTGGAGGGCTACGGATTCCATGGAGTTTGTGCGCAAAACCGCCACTATCTTGAAGATTGATACTATTTACAACAAGGGATTGTCTATACAACAACCGGCTGAAAAATTTGTTATGTTTCAGCCGTATTTTCGACCATCCGATCGGTCCCGTCTCGACGATCGAGTGCTCTCGCACGGGGTGGAAGCATAGCGCTCTTCTAGGCGTTTTTGCCGAACGATGTAGTAGTGAATCAGGTTTGGTAGTTTGACCTATTTAGACGTTTGTGCGCCCATTTTTAGTTTTAGCCTTTGTTGCAGGCTGACTCTATTTTTTAAGGCCCGAATTTCGTAGTTTAGCCCTTTAAAGCTTAAAAGACACTCTATCCACCAAATAAACAAAAGTGATGTTTGTTTGTGCAAACATTGGTTGATCCATAGTTTTGATAATCTAAGATAACCTGGTATGGATCGCTTGCCTCCATAGTATTTGCTATCGAAAAGACAAAAGAGGTTGCCCGTGCTTCAATTTGTCTATGTTCATTCTGAAGAGCTTTCTGTCCGTTTGCTTTTATTTATCTAGCTCATCTCTGCATGCTGCTTCTAGTTCATTTGGTCTGAGTTTTCCCCTTACCCTACATGTAGATATCCAGGATGCCAGGTAATTCATTGGGTGCTCAAAAATGGCTATGCATTTCTTTAACTGGTTATGCTTTTTAGTAGATGAATTGTTCACAAATGCAGATTTATCTTTGGGGTGCACATTCATATCAAGAGTGCCAAGGAAAAACAGTTCTGACAGAATGTGACAATCTATGAATATCACATTTTATCTATGTAAAAAGCATTTAAGAGACATGAGCACTAACTAGTTCATTAGTTTTAAGGGCCACTATATAAGCAGAAACAAAATTTTGACGAATCATTACCGCAAAATTACTTACAATAATTGCTTAGAAAAAAAAAGGCATGATTACTAGTTTCCATTTTTGTGAACAAAGCTAATAATTCTAGTTTCTCATAGAGAAGCTAATAATGCAACAAGCACCTTATGCAATGAAGAAATTAAAAGAACAAATCAAACTCAGTACCCCAACAAAAACTACAAGTTGGTTCAGGAGTTTATGAGATTGTAATAGTACAACATAGTATCAAAATTACCTTTAGAAAAATATATCATCCAACGGTATTTGCTAGCTTGAAATGTGGATTTTGATAAATAAAACAGTTACAACTATTCTTGTAGTTTTGGGACATTAACTAACAAAGAGGCTGATGGAGAGCTAATTGGAGTGCTATATGCTAACATCAAAATATATTAATTACTGACAAAACTCCCCATCTATCCTCGTTGACAAAACTAATTGCATCGTATAAGTATTATTTGATATAAGACTGTTTTCTGACAAAACATGGACGTTAGAATTGAAGAGATTTTTAATGGCAAGTAAACAGCGGCATTAAGAACGTTTTCCGGTGGTTAGGCTATGAACCTAAATAAGCGATAAACTGATTAATATGTACCAAAATTATAAAAAATCTAACAAAGACAAAAACAAAAAACAAAAACAAAAACACACCATTTCTGAAACTATGCTCCTTTCTAACAAAGTAAAATTTTTGGACAAAACAAACACAAAATAAAAAAATACAAAAATACAAAAATACAAAACTGAGAGAATGTACAGCTGACATGACATAACTTCTTCAGACAAAACTAAGTAATATTCACTAAAATTATGAGGCGATGCAGTCTTATTGCTGACAAATAACAAATGTTAGCAACTGATAAAACATATGACAGTCAGTAGTAATTTGCTTAAGTGCTTTAAACTTCATATGCAGATTACATATCATCAATCTTCAGATTAACATATCTTCAAGATTAACATTTCTATGACCTAAATAATATAATATCTTAGTTTCTACGTAAAAGATGTAGAAAAAAAAAAAACTGACAAAGATAAATACAAATACACACCATTTCTGAAACTATGCTCATTTCTGACAAAATAAAATTTTTGGATAAAAAAAATTATAGCCAGTGCCTAACAAAATTAGTAACAAATTGTATGTACTGTTAGCATTACACTATTACTAGCAAAACAAAACTGAGTTCGTAGCAAAACTAGACTGAGAAGCTTTGAGGAATTATAATTATAATAGCTGACATTTTTGGAGGGTACATGAGGATATAGAACCTGAACTTCTGAATTTCAGATCACAATTCATGAATTTGAAGACTTGCAAGTTTTGCACAAGACGAATTAACTAATGGTCCAAACTAATCTCAAAAGATGACAAAAAAATCCTTTTAATGTACCAAAAGCAAAACTAGATACTCACAAAGCTATGACAAGTTAGCATTCATAGTTTCCGCTGTTTATACGAAAGGAAAGGATCAACCGTGACAGACGAATGACAAAGCTAAGAACCTTGACCTATAGAGAGCTGATTGTCCAATTTTGATAGTACTTGCAAAGCCTAATTACAATCGAACGTCAACTGATTCAGTAGATATTTCGAACGTCTCCTTCATGGACATAGACTCTATCTTGACTGAAATTTATGGCATATGATTCGAATTTGATAAGAAACTAATATAGCTCATTGTTAACAAAATCAATTTCTAAAGGCTGAAATTGCTAACAAACTACTCATATGTTCTGTGCTAATTAATAAATCTCATATATTGATTCAGATTTGCTTTCATCAGAATTTACATATAGGCTGATCATTGTTTAATAGTTTATTTCCAGATTATGACTAATATAAAGGAAAACATAGGTAACAACAAATTCAGAGAAGATTCAGGACCTATAAAGTTCAGAGAAGCTGAAAATTTAGATGTACATGTGGGGTATACATATTCAGCAACGCGCGTGAATTTTAAAGACAAATTTGCTGATTGTTGGACTTGTCTGTGTGAAGCAAAACGACTATCAAAACAATATGGCCACTAGGAACCTAAAGCCCTTTGTTCTGAACATCAAACTAAGGCACTAGTTCTACCTGCAACTGCAACTAGCTCTGGAAATAAACTAAATCAGTGGTTCTCAGATCTAAACAACAAATCTTTTTTTTTTTGCAGGGTAAACAAATAAAACTTAACGAAGTTTACATCATAGAACCTTCCATCAATTAATTTCATACTCAGAAGTACTTTTTGCCTAAAGAAAAGGAGTTCGACATGCTTTTGCTGAAAAGATACATATTAATAACTGAAAAGTACCTAATAGAGAGCACCTTGTCTATCACAAGCTAGATCACAACCTTCAAAAACTTTCTACATTCACAGTACCATTCTTCAGGAATGCGATCAAAGAAATGCAATTTTTTTTTTGCGGGAAAGAAATGCAAAATTAATTTAGATCTATCTAGCATTGGTCTGGATGAACGTGGGTAATGCTAGAAAGTCTTACATTGTGAAATAGAGGGAGTACTTCCTAAACTCCCACAACATGTAACAGATAAGATATAGATATATGCAAGCTACATGTTCCCATATCCTCCTTGAAACAGATAAGAGGAATCAACAAATGTGTGGGTGGATCTCAGCGTTGATGGAGAAGGGCATAACAGAGAAGATTAGTTACCTTGGAGACGAAGAGGTTTGCCGGCGAAAGGAGTTCGCAGCCGCGTGATAAGAGGACCAGAAGAGGAGGGGAAGGGAGTAGGCGCTGGAGCAGACCGGCGGCCAGCGAGGGAAGGGGCTTCGCATCTCGAGAATCCCTTTGCACTGGCTCTGCGTCCGCCGGAGAGAAGACAACGAGGGCACACAGCCGCGCCGACTTGTCTCCGCCGCCGTGTTGCCTGCAGCGATCCAATCGCCCTCCCTCCGGACTCAGCTTCGGTGACTTAGTATAGGCAAGTCACAACGTGACATACCATGCATCAAAGCCGTCCAAAATGATCGAACGGGAGATGGCGTTTGGGCCCGCCTGCAGGTCGAAATATCGCCGCTCGCCACCATCCAGCCGTCCCGCGTCTGGCCGTCGCCGGGAGCGCGAGCCAACTGAGAGGCTCGCCGCCGCCGCGCCTGCGCCAGGTCCGCTGTGGTCGCGCGCGAGTGAGGAGGGGACCGGCTGCCGCCGCGCGAGGCAACTCCCTGCCCTGCCCTGCCGTGACCTGTGGGAGAGGCGCCAGGCCAGGCCGGCGCGACCCGGGGACACGTGGAGGCGGCCGGCCGCCGCGGCCTCACGGCGCGGTGGTGCAGGCGGACGGTGTCCCCCCCGAGCCCTGTCCGTGGAGGAGAGGACGTCATGGAGGAGGCCGTGCCTGCTCCTGCTTGCTGGCTCCATCCGTGCTGCTCCATCTGCTATATTGTTCCACGCTGCTGATGCTAGTATGAGCAATTGTTTTTAGTTCTGTTTTCAACTTGTCCCAATTGTTTCTGAAAAGCATTGTTCAGATTCAGCATGTTACCAAGTTTTCCTGTAGTTCTACATTTCCATTGTTCTACACTAATCTCCAGACATTGCTCTGCTTACAGTATCTGTTTGTTCTGCATGTCAGTTTTTAGAAATTATCTTTATTTGGTCAGATATGTAGCCGGAGTGCCAATGTTATGACATCATCAATAAACACCTGTTGTTGTGCAGTCATAAAAAACATCATAAATCTCTGTTCAGCATATCAGAACTGCTGAATCATGTTTCACCATTTTTTTATGACAAAAATCAAGATTACATAATCAATTTGCCCAAACTCACAATGCCAAACAATAACAATTCACTTCCAATTAGGAGTCTGCAATCATGCCCAGGCAAGCAGGTAGCGGCTAGGGCATTTTCCACAATACAGAACCAAGCAGGCAGGGGCAAGGGCATTTCACAATACAAGACCACACAACCTCGGGGGCATTTCACAAACACCTCGCTGGCACAGGAAACAGTGCATGCGTTCTCCATTGTACGAAGCCATGCAGCGGTGTCCCCCCTCGCCGGCGACGAAGTGGCGGCCAACCGGTGCGGGCTCTGACGCTGAACTCCATCAACGGCTCGAGGCCACCGAAATTGGAGGTGGCGCATGGGCGGAGTGTATCCCGACGGCCGCGAAGCACGCGGCTTCCTCCACGCGCCGGGTGCCTCCCGCACTCGCGGTGGCGCACCTCCCAGCCGGACGAGGCCGACCGGCGAGGCGAAGCGGCGGCTGCGGCGGGCGGTCGCGGCGGCAAAACGCTGGTTCCTGCCGCATCTCCGCGCGGCCGCGCCTCCCAGCCGGACGAGGGCGACCGGCCGAGCGAAAGCGCGAGCTGCGCGGAGCGGCGCGGTTCTGGAGCGAGGCAGCTCTCATGCTGCGTGGGCCTCCTATTAGTGGCAATTGTTTTGCCTGCGTGCGGGCCCAACTAGAGCAGGCCGTTCGATTCGTTTTGGACGGCTTTGAATGCATGGTATGTCACGTTGTGACTTGCCTACAAAAGTCACCGAAGCTGAGTCCCCTCCCTCCACCTCTCCGCTACGCGAGTGTGTGGTGGAGAAGCCGGTGGGGAGTGGGGACTGGGAGGGGTTCGGATGCACCAAAACAAACGGGTCTAAGCCCGATAGCCTGGGCGGGCCCGATAATAGAAACACAATCTACAAGACATCGACGGTGAAAATCCGGCTACAAATAGAAAAAAAATTCAGCCGGCAGTTGTCTAGCAAATCCTTACAACAAGAGACACAAAAATGATTCGAAGGATAAACTTATAGACATGATGTAAGTTAGGACCACATTTTTTTTAATGATTGATTTGACCACTGCTCAATAATGCATCCTTGTTAGCCTAATAATGTCTGATTTAAACCATACGATTTATCAGAAAAAATATATTTTGTAGATAAAAACTTTTATAACATGTGTTTAAGAGGATTAAAAACCAAATATTAGAAAACAACTATTCAAAACTAACTAAGTTTTCAAAATAAATTTGGCAGCGGCTTAATATAACGCTAGTATAAGGTAAACGGTGGGAGGAGATCATTAGTTAATTTTAATTTATGAAATATAAACTTGCACGTTACTGATCCTTTTAAGCTTGTCTCCCATAGAGTGCACATTGATACTTAATGCACGAAGAACATCCATGGCCACAACGTGTCAGAAGACAGATGAGCAGATATGAGCACGCATAGCTTGATCAAAGCTCAGATGAGCTCTACCACCATGCTTCGCCTTCTCAGTCACAGCACTTTGGGCCGCCATCGACGCTGCGCATTGCGGATGTCATCCACTGTCAATGCGGAGCCCCCACCTATCCGACCTCCGCTCAACGTCGGGCCGCACGGTGGTCCGACCAAGCCTCTCCACCTCCGGCGCTCATGCGCGTGCTCACCGTCACTGCTATCTCGCCAGCGAAGCCGCAATGGTTGAGGCATGTACACACTCACCCGAGTCTCTCGCCTTTCTCCTCACGGGCGATGGGGAGGGAAACGCACGCCCTGTCCAAATGGCGCGTGTGTTAGCCAACCCGCTCGCCGTGGTCTTTCATTTCAGCATTCACGAGTGGTTCACCACCGAGAGGCAACCACCATAGCACCCTTCCGAGGTGCGCGCACGGTGCACGCGGTGGGAGATTGATAGCCGAACCGATTGCCAAGGATGGCCAGCGTGTTCCAACGCCGGATGGTTTGAGACAAGGGGCCGTGGTCGCCTATGGATATCATCTTGAAGGAGAGCTATGCATTTTCCAGGCAATCAGCTCTCTTGTTGATGGTTGGTGGTGGCCATGGAGCTGCCAGCTGCAGCAATGCGACGCGCATTCCCAAACATCAGTGCCACTGTGCTGATCTGCCTTCATATTGTTGCTTTGAGGGCTTCCGCCACCCATAGAAGCCAACATCCAGGTTTGTGGTGGCGCCTTTCAAGTTCATATCCAGCAGCCGATGTTGTTCTACCTTAAGGTACATATTAAGTGATCTTTGATAGCTGTACTTAATTAATAATTAGGAGTACTAATTTGTGTTAGTTTTTGGCATGTGATTTCAGTGTCTTTTGCACTGTTTGGCAAGATGATGATTGTGTCAAGATTCTGCGGCTATGCAAAGAGGCATATCCGGCCAGGGATGCTGGGGGAAAGGTGATAATTATTGAGGTGGTTGTTCGGGAATTGGATCCAAGGAAACTTGTTCCCAGAGGAGATGCCAACTTTTTGTTTGGATTGTTATCATGATGTACGTCGATGGCATCGAGCGAGAGGAGTATGAATGGAAGAAGATTTTTCTAGAGGCTGGATTCAGTGACTACAAAAATCACCCCGGTGCTAGGTGCCGCGATCAATCATCAGGTTTCCTTGTGCTTTTTCCGAAGGTGTTACATTGTGCTCATCTCTCCGTGGAACTCTATTCTAGTTCAGACAATTGACTAATACAATAACATGTTGGTTATAAACATGTTTATGTAGTCCCCTTTTGATTTCTTTCGTTGCATGAGTCAGTAAGCCTTGAGGCGTGGTGCATGTTCCACTGAGGCCATCCGTTTTTTCGTTTTTTTTTTC
>CM020187.1:819895-849060 GCA_009805545.1 Oryza longistaminata | reverse complement strand
CGTCCTGGCGAGACACTGGCTTTGCCGGCACCTCGCTCGAGCGGCGGCGAGGCAAGAGGCGAGGGTGGTGGGTTGCGGCGGCGGCTTGGGCTGTCGCCGCCCGTGCCGCCCTCGCGGGGAGGCGACGCGGGGAAAAAAGTGCAGTACGATTATAATCACTTCTTATTAAATCACAGCATGCATGCAAGCCGAGGAAAGAGCAACCTATCACAATTAAATCCATCCACGCATGCACACAATATTAAAAGGAAATATATTGGCTATTGAGTTTACACGACGATCAAACATGAATATTTTTGTTTTGGTAATGTGACGATCAATTGTGAATTGTGAATGTAAGGAGTATTATAATATCATCGTTGGACGAAATTCAACCATGTCTATATAGTTTATTTTTGGATTTTTTTTATACAAGTGAGGAAACAAGCAACACACCACACTAGAAATAAAATTATTTGAATAAAAAAATCACAAAAATAGTTGATGCCCGGATATCATTGCTGAAATAGTAGCCTGTCGAACTGGATATATTCGATAGCAACATATCGAACAGCAGAGTAACGACAGATCATGCAATCGAACAACGGGGGTTCGACTAGCTAGGACCCGTCGAACAACGTATGAATGTGGCAGAGCTTGTCGATCTTCCGAGGTTCGACAGGCCAGCATGCTGGGTTGCTAATGACCTTTGTGGTTTGACAGGTGAATATTGATTGGTAAATATTTGCTGCATCATTGAAGAAATTGAATGATTAATTCTGTGCATATGTGTAAAACTATATGATTAGGCTAATTTACCTAGGGTCATTAGGACGGTCATTAGTGTCTCAACCGTATTATTGTAAGGGTTTAAGTACTACTTTAGTGGAGTAGGAGTATATGGTTAGATGGCTATGCCCTATCGAACAGCCAAACATCGGTAGGGTACTCAAACCTTCACCGTTTCGATTCTTCGTCGTTCGATATGTTGCTGTCGAATTTCTCCAGTTCGATAGGTTACTATTTTTACAATTATATCCGGAAGCCAATTACCTTTACGATTTTTTATTAAAATAATATTATTTCTAAACAAATTGTTTAGTTGGTAGTTTTTACACCTTAAGGACATGCCCCTCTCAAATTGTCAATGAAATAGATATACTAAAAAATTCCCTCAAAAAATAGTTATACTAAAATAAATTAATTGCATTGGTAAAATTATCACATATGTCATCCACAAAATATCATTCATGAATCTGATACACACATTGAGAAAAAAATGGAACAAATTATAGTCTAAGTAGTACGAGCACGTACCACCACTAGAACGGTAACCACCATCTCAATCGGGTGGCAACCCCCATCTCAATTGGGCACGACGTCCGTCACAGCCTAGAAGTCACAGATGTGAAAAGTTATCTCAATCGGGCAAACGGCCGTCACGGATGAAGCTATCTCAATCGGGCCTTAATTTAAGCCCGTCACCGATAGCTTTGACCCAGGCGACTAGTCAAACTATAGCCCGTCACGGATAACCTATCTCAATCGGGCCACAACTAGCGCCCGTCACAGATGACTACTAACCTCAATCGGGCCTAAACTAGAGCATGTCACGGATGACACCCATCTCAATCGGACCTAAACTATAGCCCGTCACAGATGACCCTTATCTGTGACGGGCATTAACTATAGCCCGTCAAAGATGACCCTCATCTCAATTGGGCACTAAGTTAATGCCCGTCACAGATGAATAATCCAAAATAAATAAATTTTATTTTTTGGCTAGCCTCAGGCCTTTGCTAGCCATGCCATCCCTCCTCTCTCAGGCTGGGCTAGTCTTTGGGTCATCTCAATTGGGCACTAAGTTAATGCCCGTCACAGATGTATAATCCAAAAAAAATAAATTTTACTTTTTGGCTAGCCTCAGGCCTTTGCTAGCCATGCCATCCCTCCTCTCTCAGGCTGGGCTAGTCTTTTCTAAACTACGGCTTGTCACTGATAGGTGTCATCCGTGACGGGTCTGAGTTTTATGCCCATCTAATATGTCTGTGCGACTATCTCAATCGGGCACATTTTCGGCCCGATTGAGATGACTTCCTTGTGATGGCCTGCTATTTTTAGGCATGTTAGAGGCCGTCACAGATGGAAGGATCTGTACTAGTGCACTGTTCTAGTCAAATTTCTACTTTTTGTTTCAATTTCGATTTGCATTGCCAATGGAGTGATACTTTAAGGAAAATATTTTACATCTCTGGTGTCTTCTGTTAGGCAGACAATCAGGATGATGAAATGATATAACACAATCATTTATTTTATCAACTGTTTAAAAACTTTATTTAGATGGTATGCAAAAAATACTGCCATAGCTACTTTAAGGTGCGAAATGGCTTTCCCATCTTCTCCAATAATATAGTGTAAGCAACTAATTAACTATTTCACTAGTCACTACTTGCTTTGTTCGTCACACGTAAGGGTGCAAGACGAACATATATTTGAAAGCAGAAAAACAGAACTAAACAAAAATTCTAATATTGACATTAATTGGTTTGTTGTTAAAGATGTACTATCATATATTAATAGTAACGCTAAACATCACACATCGCCCTACATATCATGTAAGATGCCTCACTATCCCCTTCTCTCTCTCCTTTTTTCCCTTCTCCCGGGTGTATTCCCCCTCCGGCCCTCCCGGCACGTTCCCTCCCATCCCTCCCGGCAAAGTTTGGCTTAGCATTAATGCTGCGTCTGCGTATAGAAAACGGTTTTCTCCATTAGCGCGTGATTAATTAAGAATTAGCCTAAAAACTTAAAAAATAGATAAGTAAATTTCGTATAGAAATTTTAAGACCGAGTATGTTTAGTAGTTTGTACAGCGTGCGTACGAAAACTGAGAGAGAGGTGAGTTGGGAAAGTGAACAAAAGAAGTAAGCCTAAGGTGCATAAGATTTTTTTTTGGCACATAAAATGAAACAAGCTATTAAATACAATGTTAATTGAGTATTAATTATTGCAAACTTAAAAATTAGATCTATTTTATTTTTGAAAAAGAACTTTTATATACAAATTAATTAATAAAATTATTGTTTAGTAGTTCGAGAAACATGTTCACGGTAAATGAAGGAATATTTCAGGTGAGTATTGTACAATCTAACTCAACCTAAATCTAAACCATCCATAAGTAAATACTTAGATACTTATGGGTCCGTCTCCACTACCACTAGTAAACAAGAGGGTAAATGTGAAAAGTGAGCATTTACCCCTTTTCAGTTAAAAGAAAAATCACAGTACTCTCTCCTTAATGATAAGAAGAGCCATGCATTGAGAGTTCATGAAAATAAAACGAGATATAGATTGGAAAATTATCACAGTAAACAATTTTGTTGACAAATAAATTATGTTCTCAATGGAAGGCTGGAAGCTAAAATACCAAAGCAGGAAAAAAGAATAGCTAAAATAATCTCTCTAAAACAAGGAGAAAATTAAAAACAAATTTTTTTTCTGGCTAAAAGAAGAACACACCAAGCAATGTTCCATCTCCATCAACAACTGAGCTAGCTCCAAGGCCAGTTAGGCGGCTGCCGGGCTTTCTCGCTGTCGTTTGTCGAAGAAAATGAGTAGATGATGAGCACCGAAGACTTGCTCCAAGCTCATATCAAGCTCTACCACCACACTTTTTTGCCTATATCAAGTACGTGGCGCTTTGTACTAGGCGAAGCTTTCCCATGCACATCCCATGGCTCTTGCGTGTGCTCACTGTCTATGTACCATCGAATGTGATTATTTATCCAAATTGTATGGACACTATTTTTTTCTGAAGGATATAATTGGGGATCTAGCACATTCATTCTCAAGGTCTATAAAACATTGGACGAAAAAAAAATAAAAGGACATGCCCCCATTGATCCTAATGGGCCAAATGATAATAATGTAGATTGATTGCTACAAGACTCTTTATAATTGTACTTGTATATTTATAAAAAATACAAGAAAGATATTTATAGTAAATATAATTATTCTTTGGAGTAAATTTTGTCTACCCTTTGTGCATGAAATTCAGCTAGTTCTGCTCAATGTAGGGTTACATATAAGGGCACCCACAATGGTTATCTATAGACTCTCTACAAGAGATCTATGTCAGCATATTTTCCTACATGGAAGATATTAAATGAAGAGAGAGAGCAAAGCTATCTACTAACTTAGAGATAGTCTATAGAGAAAAATGAGGCAATGCATAAGAGAGCCATAGATACACATGTAGACATACTATTGAGGTGGTTTACTATTAATCTAATCTATTGCTGAGATGTACATGTTTTATAGATAGCACCTTACTTTACCATTGCGGGTGCTCTAAGACTGATTAACTTAGACGCATACTAATTATTAAAATAAATTATGGAGGAGTTGCATCAATCAAAGCTGCAGTACCGGTTCTGATGCCGTGCATGCTGCCCACACATGATGAATAAAAATTGCGAAAGGATTTAACTGATCTCCTGATAATTGTTCCTTATTAAATCCATGCATGCAGCATGTATTATGTATTGTTTAGTAGTTCGACAAACGTGTTTACAGTAAATGAAGGAATATTTCAGCCGGGTTGTAGAATCGAACTCAGTCTAAATCTAAACCATCCATAGGTGAATACTTATGGGTCCCCCTCCACTACCACTAGCAAACAAGAGGGCAAACATGTTAGGTGAGCATTTACCCCTTTTTAGTTTAAAGAGAAAAATCACAGTACTCTCTCCTTAAAGATAAAGAAAAGACATAGATTGAGAGTTCATGAAAATAAAACGAGATATAGATTGGAAAAATTGTCGTAGTAAACATTTTTTTTTGACAAATACATTATTTTCACAATGGAAGCTAAAATACCAAAGAAGAAAAAAACAATAGCTAAAATAATCTCTCTCTAAAACAAGGAGAAAAATAAAAACAATTTTTCTTTGGGCTAAACGACAAACACCAAGCAATGTTCCATCTCCATCAACAAATGAGCTAGCTCCAAGGCTAGTTAGGCGGCTGCCGGGCTTTATCGCTGTCATTCACCAAACATTCCTAGAAATGACGTCAGCGACAGGGAAATAGCCTGTCTTTTTTGGACTACTCATTGTACTACTAGAATGAATTATTTCCTACACGCTTGAAAAAATAGTTATCTCGAAAAACTTTAGAAAATTTATTGCTTAAGCCACTTGTTAAGCTATTTATTAAATATAGTTATTCAATTTATCTCTATAGTAGATACTCCATCCATCCTAAAATATAAGGCTCAATAACTCATAACATAAAGACCAAGAAATAATTTAATCACAATCTTGATTTGATCACATCCGGCATGCACAGTGTGGAAGAAAAGTGGGTAGTAATATGCCTTACTACCTTCTTTGCCATTATGAAGGTGGGTAACAGAGGAGGTAGTAACTAATACTATACCAGACAATAGGACTACTACCCGGTAATAAGCATAAAAAAATACTAAAAATCTCTCGTCTATCTTTTTTGCTCAACTATTGTTTTACAAGTACGTCATATATTACTATCCACATATTGTGAGAAATAGAAACAACTATAACATAGTTTTGTAGGTCCCATCTTGCTACCCACTTGATAAACATACATTGATGATGCCCAAGTAAGCAATGTGATTGGAGAACTTGAAGGTAGAGGATTTAAAATAAACCAAATTTAAATGACTATAAAAGAGGTGATAATTAATGTATCATGCATACATGTCTTATATTATGAAACATGGAAAAAAAATGGTTGTTCCAACTTATAGTAATAATCCACTCATTAATCGTTGTATGGGCTTATGACGATGCTACTGGCTCAGTCATCGATCTCATGACTCCTTGTTCGTCGGATATATCTTCCTTTAGAGGATGGATAATGGATTGATTGTTATTATATGAAAGTTCTCCAGAAATCAAACTTTACTAAGTTTTTTACCATGCTTAGAGAAAAATATAGCAACATTAATAACACCAAATTAGTTTCCTTAAATTTAACATTGAATATATTTTGATATTATATTTATCGTATGTTAAAAATACTGGAAAGAAATTAAAGTCAATGTTTATTTTATGTAAAAATATTGCTACGTTTTTTACGGAAAGAAATTAAAGTCAAAGCGAATTATAGTACGAAACGGAGGGAATACTCTATTTTGGAATCGGAATCTCTTACTAATTCCATTTGACCGCTAGAAGTAAACAATAAAATTATATGAGAAACAATGCAACAGAAAAACCATCACTTGCAAGGGATACATCCAAAGGATAGGTGCAAACAAACGGTGCAAATAAATTGTGAAAAATCTGTTGGAGTCTAATTTACTTTGGTTGGTCTTACCCTAACATAATCACCTATATTCTTTAACATGGAAATTAATCTACTGAGCTGCTTGTGAAGCTACGGAGGCCGGATTCGTTGATTTATGCTACGTACTTACGGTTTTTCTTCTTGTTTCTCTTACTGTTTTCCTTGTGATGTTCTCTGTTTGACATAGCGAAAACCTTCTTAATGCCAGCGGCACTAGCTGGAGATAGCCACACGAAGGTCTTCCAGCGTTTAACCGATAGGACGATTAATTAAGGTTTAGAGTTTTAATTTGACGCAAGAATTAGGCGTCACTTCTACTCTACATTTTCTCCCATTTATAAACAATAAACACACTGGTGAGGTGAAGTGAGTGTAGCTTAGTCAATCTCAAGATATATCGGCCCCGGTGCTTATACTGGTAGGATACGTGTGTATAGGTGAGCGTGTTGCAAGCGCCTACGTTTGTACAGTGTTTCAAGAAAAAATAAACACACTGGTGAGGATTAGGGCTTAATTATTGCCTATTATATTTAGACTCAAAATATGTTTCTACCAACCACCCAAACAAAATTTACCCCTCCGTTCTCTTCTTGATCGGAAAGAAAACCGGTGGTTTTTAGCTCTTGAAAATCCGCAACGACAGTGGACCGATACAATGGACCAACAAAATCATCGCTTCTTCCTTGTAGCTCCGTTCAACATCGAGAGGCACTGTGCCACATTTTTTTCATGATGTAAGTAGGACCACATTTTTTTCATGATTGATTTGACATCACTGCTGCAATGCTATATCCTGAGTTAGCCTAAGGCTGATTATAAGCCATACAAACATATAAAAAAAATGTATTTTATAGATAAAACTTTTATATATGTATCTTTAGAGATTTAAAACTGAATATTAGAAAAAAAAAACCACGATGAAAAAAAACTAAATATCAATTTCAAAATCAAGTTTTAAAATTTAATTTTGGTGGCTTATAAGCTAGCTATAGGGTAAATGATGGGAGCAGATGATTAGTAATGTTAATTATGAATAAACTTGCACGCCTACTGATCCTATTTAAGAGCCTTAGCTCTCGCCTTAAGATTGCACATGTAGTACTTAATTGCACGAAGAACACCATGGCACAACGTGTCCAAGAAGAAGATGAGCAGATGACGAGCACCGATGATTTGATCCAAGCTCAGATCGAGCTCTACCACCACTGCTTCGCCTTCATCAAGTCCACGGCACTTAGGGCCGCCATTGACCTGTGCATTTCCGATGCCATCCACCGCAATGGCGGCGCTGCCACCTTGTCTGACCTCGCCCTCAATATCGGGCTGCACCCGACGAAGCTCTCCCACCTCCGGCGGCTCATGCGCGTGCTCACTGTCTCCGGCGTATTCGCCGTCGAAGACCGCAACGGCGAGGCCATGTACACACTCACCCGAGTATCCCGCCTCCTTCTCAACGGCGGTGGTGAGAGAACGCATGCCCTGTCCCATTTGGTGCGTGTGTTAGTCAACCCGCTCACCGTGACCTCTCATTTCAGCATTCATGAATGGTTCACCGTCGAGCAGGCGGCTGCCATGACACCCTTCGAGGTGGCACACGGTTGCACGCGGTGGGAGATGATAGCAAACGATGCCAAGGATGGTAGCGTGTTCAACACCGCCATGGTTGAGGACAGCCGTGTCGCCATGGATATCATCTTGAAGGAGAGCTGCGGCGTTTTCCAGGGCATGAGCTCTCTTGTTGATGTTGGTGGTGGCCATGGCGCTGCAGCTGCAGCCATATCGACGGCATTCCCAAACATCAAGTGTACGGTTTTGGATCTCCCTCATATCGTCGCCGAGGCTCCCACCACCCATAGCAACATCCAGTTCGTCGGTGGTGACTTTTTCAAGTTCATTCCAGCAGCTGATGTTGTGCTACTTAAGGTATGTACAATAATTCAAGTGACCTTTGATATGCTGTACTTTTAGCTGTTGAGTAGTTTCTTCAATAATTATGAATATTAATATGTGTCAGATTTGCATGTGATTTCAGTATATTTTGCATGCTTGGCAAGATGATGATTGTGTCAAGATTCTGCGGCGGTGCAAAGAGGCAATCCTGGCAAGGGATGCTGGGGGAAAGGTGATAATTATTGAGGTGATTGTTGGGATTGGATCCAAGGAAATTGTTCCCAAGGAGATGCAACTTTTGTTTGATGTTTTCATGATGTACGTTGATGGCATCGAGCGAGAGGAGCATGAATGGAAGAAGATTTTCTTAGAGGCTGGATTTAGTGACTACAAAATCACACCTATGCTAGGTGCCCGATCGATCATCGAGGTTTACCCTTGATGCTTCTGAAGGTGTAGATGTGCATCTCTGCGTGGAACCTATTCTAGTTTAGACAATTGAACTAAATACATAATATGTTGGTTATAAAAATGTTGATGTTAGTCTTTTGATTTCCTTTCGTTCATGAGTCAGTAGCCTTGAGGCATGCGTGTGTTCATGTCGAGGCCATCAATTTTTTTTCCTGTTGTCATATGTGCTATAGTATATTGTGCGTTGTGGGATGGCACAGCTTATGCATGTCGTGGCTTAAGTCTCAGGCATATTGGTAGCCACGATTTCCATTTCTATATTCATCACAATAAGAGGAAGAGAAAACCGAAAAGCTACAAGGCAGTTCGTAGCGCCAAATTAATCTTTGTCGCTCATACTCTATTTTGTCTACTCACCAAGTGTTCATGTGCATTCATCTCTTCTAGCCATAACAAGTGGTATCAGAGCGAGCATCGAAGATTGGTCATGGTGATGTCTGGATAGGAGAACCATTTCTTGACAGGGTCGAGGAGTTGCTCCCTCTCACCACTGCCACACGCTTCGACGATGGCAGCATGAGCTGTAACAGAGGCCACAAGTTAGTGGATGTGGTACAGGAGTCCGGGTGTGTAGTGTCTTACCCCAAGCTAACGCAAACGAACTAGTAGCGAAGCCAGAAAGATTTGCTATAGAAATTTCATCATCAATTCATTCATCAACGTAGAAATTTAACGGAGTTTTCGCCGGTGCATCTGGACGGCCGCTTGGGGTAGCCTGGTGGTGGCTCCGCCCCAGGGACGAACTACACCGAATGGACAATTATGATGAGGGTGAGCTTGTAGGCACAGGTCTTATGGGAAGCCTGAACAAGCCTAACTAAACTATACTACCAATATTCTCATATGTTGGCATCAAAATTAACAACCCATTTTTTCATTAAACATGGCTAAAATGCACTTAAATATTTGCCTATGAAAAAAGTACAACAACATGTAGTCAAATTAAGGTGCTTAATTTGATACTATCGACACCTTAATGATCTGCTAACACACTTGTAATCCTAAAATATAACTATTTCCTAGCTACATTTTAAAACAAGGGACCATATATTTATATTTACAGTGAAATTTATCACTAATACACCAATCGTGTGTACGTAGCATATTTATTTTTCCACATGTGGTGGTGAACCTCAATCATTTATCGTATATAGCAACTAAATATTATGGCTTGTCCATGATACTCTAGCACCAATAATTCATCAAGTATAACCATTCAAGAACATGGTTAAGAAATGAAATTTAGTTGGCTGCTTGATGCTTTTTTAGGCCATTTTAAGAGGATAATAAAGAAAAGTTCCTTTACGATGCACCATACTACTAGTGATCTAACGATTAAGATCTATTCTATACTAAAAATTCCATACCTATAGTATGGGTTATATATATCACTAGTATGACCATTGACCAGTATAGGTATATTATGGATAAAGAAAGAAATGGCATATATGTATTTTGTTATGTACACCTAAGGTTTGCCCTTGAACTCGATCTATCCCAACATCTCCAGCAAAGGCTCCCACTTCAAAGTCCCCAAAGATTAAATGGAGGCTACCCCTATTTGGTGAGGCCTCAAATAATGACTCCAATCCAGCAGTAGCCACTATTTCTTATCCTCTATATTTTTTTTTCTCTTCTATTTTGACATATACTCCATATTTACTCCATGCTTCACACCACAATGATTCAAACATAGATATTTCTAATGCATAAAATTCACTATATTCAAATCCACAAATTCAAACACCACAATTGAAATTTAAATTCAGAAGTTTCTCTTCATGTTGCTGGCAACTACATCAACACATTCTTCATCATGAATCTCCATTGTTTCTACCCTACCCGATTCATCAGCAAACACATCAACCTTACATTAATCTTTGTGGTCTGAGGTAGGCACTGAGATCTGTCAACCACCTTGCACTACACTGCCAAAGTTCGTCTGAGACTCTGAAGAAGTTCGAAATTTTATTATTGGAACCTCCTGAAGACCATTGCAGCCTGAACATAAACATACCTAGTATAGCCACCAGATGCAAAAACATCTGGGTTGTTCTAGATATTGTTCAACCATGCGTTGCTACGGAAAACTGTTGCTACGGAAAACTAATACTCCCTCCGTTTCGAAATGTTTGACGCCGTTGACTTTTTAGCACATATTTGATCGTTCGTCTTATTCAAAAAATTTAAGTAATTATTAATTCTTTTCCTATCATTTGATTCATTGTTAAATATATTTTTATGTAGACATATAATTTTACATATTTCACAAAAGTTTTTGAATAAGACGAATGGTCAAACATATGCTAAAAAGTCAACGGTGTCAAACATTTCGAAACGGAGGGAGTATTATGATAAACAATCGAGCAGAGTTCAACTTTCAGCATCCAAGTGCTTTAAGAAAATATTCTCCATGCTGCGAGCGAATACAATCTCGTGTCAAGATACAGACGCCAGGCAATTTTTCATTTCAAAACAACCTATTTCACGTTATACCAGGCAAATTATCCTCGTTCCAAATGGCCCCACTAGAATTTATTTTTTTTGTATGTTCCAAAGGAGCCCTTAAGTCGCTAGCATATACTTCCATCTTCATCGCCTGTGGATCAGGGTTTTGCTTTCTATTTAAAAAACACAACTAAATTTTGATAAAAATAAAAGTATAAAATGATTGAATTATTATTAACCGGTACTCCGACATGTTTTCCGAGTCAAAATTAAATCGGCGTGTTTTTACGAGGAAAGAGATCGATTAGCTTTCGGTAATTAATTACGAACCGAGTCGAGTAGGTTTTTGCACACTCCGATCGATCGACGGCCTCTGTCGAGTTATCAAAACCGGCAGCATCGCCGTCTTCTCCTGTAACATCCTCAAATTTTAAACTAAAATTTGACTGCATCATGCTGGCTTTTGACTGGTTTTAATCTTAGACTAGCAAAATCAAAATTCTCTCTTTTTATTCTTGTTTTTGGTTCAAGTATTACCCCTAGAATTCCCTCGACCTAGTTTACCAATAAACCATAAATTGTTGCCCTACCCTAAATCTTTGTGAATTTAGCAAATTTCCTTCAAATTCCAAACCTATTCTTATTTATCGCCAAATATCTAAATTCCTCCTTTTGATCTAGCCGCCACTTTAATTCATGTGGCTTGATTTCCTCTTCGGCACAAGAATAATATTATTACAAATATTGTGAATAATTGCTCTTGTGCTAAGAAAATATATTTTATCCTTCCCTTCCACAAATCCAAATTCCTATTAGCCTCAAATACTTCTCTAAAATCCATGCCATATATTTTGGGGCTAAAAATCCTATTTATCTTCCTCTTAGTTTGCTTGCCTCATTCCCAAAAATATTTTGAGGAATTATATTGTTAATTTCTCTCCTATTTTGAGTGCTTTAATATTTACCCCACATTATATTCTATCTCCCAAAAATTATTGCACTCAAATAATTAGGAAATCTCTCTTTTGAAAAGTATCTCCAAAAATAAGTTCATCCCAAAGGTTAGCCACCTAAATTCCTTACAAATATTTATTTAAATTCAAACTCCATCCCTCAAATCCCTACAAAATTTAGAAATCAATTCTATTCAATTTGGGCCGAAATTCCTTTCTTTCTTGTGGCCCATCCTTTCCTCAGCCCAAGCTGGCCCAGCCACCTTCCCACTCAAGCCGGCCCATCTCCCTCCTCTTCCTGTGGGCACAAGAAACGCCACAGCCGCCGCCGCCGCCGTGCACCATTGGTGCGTCGTCGCCTCGGTTCTCCCAACGTCGTCACCGTTTTGCCAACTTTGAGCCGAGTCCACGCCGTGCCGTGCCCTTCTCCTTCGCCGCCCATCATCCCTGGCGTTGCCGCGTGTACGCAGCCGCCATCACCAGCCAATCACGAGCGGAAGCCGGCGCCGTGTCCCTCTTCCTCACGCGCGCCGCCGCCGGAGCCGTTTTCTTCTCCCCTAAGCAGCCGTCGCCGTGCCTTCCTCGTCCTCCTCCGGCAAACCGACCTTCACAAACCGACGTCCGCCGCCTATAAATAGCCGGCCATCCCTCCTCTTTTCCCCAAATCAAACCGAGCTCTCTCTCTCTCTCCTCCTATGTCGGCCGTCGGTCGATCTCCCTTATCGGAGCATTGCCGGCCAAGCCCTCGCGCCAATACCTTCGCCTCGACGAGGCGAATCCATTTCCTAACTTTCCCCTTCCGAGATTAGCCACCACCGCCACCTCCCATACCAGCCGGAGCTAATCCCTAGCCATCGCCGTTTCGGCCTCCTCCCTCACTCCCTCTCCCGACCACCACCCTCCCCGGATGCGTGTCGCTCGGGAACATGTTTCACCGCCGACATTGCCGTCCCCCGTCATCTAGAACACCGGCGCCCTTCTCTCCCTCCACTCGGCTCCCTGGAAGAAACAGAAAAGAAGAAACGAAGGAAGAAGAAGGAGAAAAGAAGAAAGACTGACGGGTGGGCCCCTCTACAGTAACCTTTCTTTTTTTTTCCTATTTAATTTGAATTCCAAACTTTAGAAGCCCATATCTTTTAAAATATAAACCCAATTCCAGTGAAACTTGGACCAATATTCTTATAAAATCATTCTCTATCTTTTGGACCCCTTTTTGCTATTTTTGCATTTTATTTTATTTTCTCTATTTTTCTTATTTTTAGATTTTATTTAAAACTCCTTTTTGAATTTGGATTTTATATGTCTAACCCTAGGTCTTGAGGATTCTTCTGACAAACTAGATAATATCAGTCAATATCAGGACATCGAGCAAGGCAAGTTACTATACACCTTTTGATCATTTAAGCCTATATTTTACAAATTATTTATTTATAGCCTTCTATTCAATATTCTATTTTCTATGCATAAATCAATCATAGAAACCCAGACAATTTAGTATTGCTTATTTTGCTTACAATCTGGTTAAAATACCTCATACTTAGATTGGGACAATACGTAGGATTTGGTTGATTTCCGGGTGGCTAGTATTGTCTCAATCGATATAAGTTTTACCAGGTACTTATGTCGAACGAACGGGTACGACCGCAGTTTCTAGAATGGGGATAGACCTAGTTATTATGTTAATTAGCAATATGGCACCTCTGTATAGTGGTTCTTATTTTTAAGTCCTCGCGCAGGAGGCAACTATAGCCGCGAGGGGCAAATTTAACCATTACCATGTACAGGTGAATGGTTTGTGATACTCGAGTATAAATTATATGGTATATTTCTAAACCCTGATTGAGATGACGTGGTGTCATACGATCAGTTCCCCTTAAATACCTCGGGAACGCCATAACTCCTCTTGCTGCTGTTAACATTACGTTCAGGGCATATGAGGATATAAGTTCATGGAACAGGTGCCACAATTGTTAATGACTTAATACTGGACCATGACTAAAGCCGATGATTATCAGCAAGTCGTGGACTGCGGGTAAAGCGTACATCTGCTGCAGTAGAATATCTTTGAAACTATTCGAATAGCCGTACTCATGGAGTTGAGTACCGGGACTCATATGGTACCCTGGTTAGAAACCTAAAGTATATGTTTTACACACTCTTGCTTTAATATTTCCAGATTGTCTACTATTGCTTTATGCAAAGAACTCCACTCCATGCCAACGGATAACATATTTCCATGGTAACTTGCTGGGTATTGCGAATACTCACCCTTGCTCTTATTAACCCTTTTTCAGATTCGGGTCAAGAAGAGGACCCCTGTGATTATTATTATGATGACTCTGATAACTTAGAAAATCCCTAAAGGTTATACCTTCCTAGTCAGAATGTACTAGATCTTCCGCTGTGTAATATTAGCACCTATGTTTAATTAGGTGAGTACCTACCCTTGTAAAACCCCTAGTATTGTAAACTTTAACGTATGCAATGAAGAACCAGCTGTATTACATGTATCAATATTTACTGATCTAGGGATTGATACATTAATCTCAGTCGGATCCAAGTTATTAGTTTTGGGACCCGACATCTCCCCCATCGATCGATCCATCGACTCAAGTCTCAAGTCTCAAGTGATCTTTTTAGCTAGCTAATTAATTTTTTTTAGATAATACTAGCTAGCTAGCTATAGTTAATAAGTAGTCATGATGATGCGCGCGGTGGCGACGTCCCCTTGCATGTGTTAGGGTCTCAACCTTGATGGGCTCTTGGGCTGATGTTGCACTAATATTCAATTGTGGCCCATGGAAGCTTGGACAGGGAGGATACAAATACAGAGCAGCAACAACCATGGCGAGGCATCGAAACAGATCAGGCATTGGCGGCTTCGGCCAATCCTATAATATGATATGGAGGGAGTAGCATGGATGATCTAGAAGGAGAGAAACAACGGGATATACAGCAATTCCAGGGGGACTTGGATGAAGCCTTGCTCAGGACACCTTTGCTCTCTTTTGTCACGTATTTTTTTTCTTTTTGTTTGTTCAGTTGTAACCTAAACTCCGTGTCTTTTCCTTCTTAATGCAAATATGCAATGATGCGCACATCTTTCGCGTATTCCCTGAAACGTTTGTGCTCACTTAATGTTTTCTGTTTATGAAATCTGCAGCATCATTCTTGTTCTACAGATTCAGTCCAAGTCACTGATTAAACCAACTCACTGAATATGTTCGTACTAAAGGAACTTCTCTTTCTCACTTATTATGTGGAAATTAAACCAGCAAGAAAAGAATGCTATCACTTGTCACAGCTCTAATGATGATGCTGTAACATTGTAATCCAATCCTTCAATCAGCCTCCATACTAGTTATACAACTAACTTACTACCACTGCTACACTATATTATAACTGACCAAAGTTTCTTCTCTGAATTCTGAACAAGATACTCTGAAGTCTGAACTACATACAGTGTACAGTCACCTAAACATGAATTATGAACAATTTGATCCCCTGTAAGTTGCTTCTTCAAGGGACATATTGTTAGGGTCTCAACCTTGATGGGCTCTTGGGCTGATGTTGCACTAATATTCAATTGTGGCCCATGGAAGCTTGGACAGGGAGGATACAAATACAGAGCAGCAATAACCATGGGGAGGCATCGAAACAGATCAGTCATTGGCGGCTTCGGCCACGGCGGCATCCTGGTTCCGGGCTGGAATCTTGGCGATCTCTTCACATCCTCTTCTACCTCAAGCTTCTCTCTCTCCTTTCCAGAAACTTCTAGACATTTGTATCAGCTAGCTAGTTTGCTTCTCTCTTTTCCCCCAAAATACTTGTGAGTTGTATTCAAGCTTGTTGTTACTAATTGGGAGAAGAGGGTTCCTAACAATCTGGTATCAGAGCTCACCAATCCCCACCAAGCTCACCAAGCAAGCTGCCATGGAAAGTGAGGACAAGTTTGACATGCTTTTGAGGATGCTCGAGGAGTTCGAGCGAAGGCGGGAGGAGGCAGATCAGAGAAGGAGAGCTGATTTCCAGTCTCTCAAGGCGGCGGTAGAATCGTGGATGCCTGAAATCCAGAAGACTGCTGAAGATTTGCAAATTTCGGTTGGGGACATGCAATCCAAGGTGACGCCCACCACGTGTTCGACGAAATGCCCTAGCACCGACGTCGAGCCTGATCCCCCTGTGGTTGTGGTGGTTACACGCGCCACCCCTGACACGACCTCTATGGAGCTGGTAGCTGTTGAAGATGCCATCGGCGCAACCTACACCAACAATCACAACCATCCCAAGGTGATGCCCGCCAAGTGTTCGATGAATTGTTCCACCCCTAACCTCACCGTGGCTGCGATGGTTTCGTGCACGTCCACTTCTCTGGCCTCCATTTGTCAGGACATCACATGCACCACCGACATCGACGCCCTTGTTTGTCCCAAGGAGACGCACACCAAGTGTTCGACATTGAGCCTCGACGTCAAGGGTGGCATCGATGACCAAGCTGAGGTCACGTTCCAGGCAATGACGACTGTGTCCAAGGTAGTTCCAGCATCTGTCCAGTCTATGGACAACTTCTCATCAAGGATGAATGCCAACCGCAAGCTGGCCACATTGACGCCCGCAAGATGTTCAGTGAAATGGCATGGTCCGCACAAGCACTTTGATGTCAATCCATGGCCACCTCCAACCTTAAACGCATCAGATTCGAGCAAGTGGTTTGGAATCCTGATTGGCAAGCATTTTCCACTAGGGGAACCACTGAAACACTTACATATCATGTTGGTGCCATTAGTGTGGGATCCTGGTGATAGCAAAGTTCACCTACACAAGATTTTGTTCAATGATTGGCTTCAATGCCAGTACTTTCACCTAGGATCTAATTGCTGGAATATTGAGCTTGTTATCAATGTCGGAGTTCCTGAAGAGTTGTGTGTGTGGGTCAGCTATATAGCAGTTGCTAAGAAGGAAGCATGTGTGGATCAGAACAAGGGGGTATCATATAGTGAAGAAATGGGATTCTGGTGTGAATTGTATTCACATTGCTATATATCTGCTCGACTAATTGGGAAGGGGAACTACATCCTGGAGCCATCTAAAGATCAACCAACTTGTTTGGGTCCACAGAATTTTGAGAAAGGTTCATTCCTGTTCACTACTATTGATGATGTTGATAGGTATAATCTTGACATTGGTATTGTAGTAAGATTATTTGCTGGGAATTTGAAGGAGTTAGTGAAACATGGAAGGGGGTTTGACATTGGAATTTCTATCATGCAAGAGCAAATTGATGGACAAGGAATTCATATGGTTTGGTTTCCAGGAGTAAAATGCTCATTTAAATTGAGGTTGAACACTTGTTGGGTCATTTGTCATTTGGAGCCTGTCTCTATGATCTTTGTCCTTGCTCCACTAAAATGTGGTTCTTTTCTTGAGGCATGGAGTCCAGAAAATGCACCCTTACTTGATGAGAGCTGGCCGCTGGGTTGAACTGAAGCAATTGCAGTCATGTGTTCAGATTGAACAGCACAAGTATGCTGGACTAGCATCTGAGCCTACAACCTTTGGTTTCCACATTAAAATCTCAAGGGAATTAGCATGTGTGCATGCTGATTTATTTCAGACTGCTCTAGTTATCCAGCCACAAAGGAATTCCTGCACTAATATAAAGATTCATGATGTTTTAGTTGAGCTCTCCTTCATTAAACAAGAGCATTCCAAGTTATTAAAATTGTTCCAATATCTGGACATACTAGCTCTGTTGGGTTGGACATCGATTGCTAAAATGGAGGTGCATCTGGACTTTAATGGGGCTCCACCTTGTTTCCTTATTGCTGCCGCTAGAATATCTGCACAAGGACATACAAGCACACTGGGGCTCTTGAAAGGTGAATCAATTTCAATGCTACAGATACAGTGGGATCTAGAATTCAGTGCTATTATGTGCTTCAGCTACATATTATTGGTCTATTATACTGAAGAATGGTCTTGGCCGATGGAAAATGAAAGGAATAAAGAAAAGTGCAATCAAGAATTTCATTTCAGCATAGAAGAACACTTTTACTCGAGCCATCAAATCATTATTGCAAGGCTTGTGGGACACCATGAGTACTATGGAGAAGGCAAAGAGACTAAGCTGTAGCGAAAGATTGTGCTTACAAGGAAAAGCAATGGTGATAGGGATGACCTGATCACATTGATCATTCGAGTGCTACAGGTGCCATGGGACCCAGGTGGTTTACGTTTTCAAAAGTTTAATTGGCATCAACTTGAGGACAAGTTGAATTTTAAGGAGAAGGAATTGTTAGGGTCTCAACCTTGATGGGCTCTTGGGCTGATGTTGCACTAATATTCAATTGTGGCCCATGGAAGCTTGGACAGGGAGGATACAAATACAGAGCAGCAACAACCATTGGGAGGCATCGAAACAGATCAGGCATTGGCGGTTTCGGCCACGGCGGCGTCCTGGTTCCGGGCTGGAGTCTTGGCGATCTCTTCCCATCCTGTTCTACCTCCAGCTTCTCTCTCTCCTTTCCAGAAACTTCTAGACACTTGTATCAGCTAGCTAGTTTGCTTCTCTCTTTTCCCCCAAAATACTTGTGAGTTGTATTCAAGCTTGTTGTTACTAATTGGGAAAAGAGGGTTCCTAACACATATAAGCCATGTCGATGCATTCAAGCCATGTAGTCTACAACAACCGAACAGCCCTAGTCACCTGTAAATTAAGAGAGTTGACAGGCACTGAACCTGGAAAAGAACATATAAATAAGTAGTATATGAAGTATCATGTTCTCCTATGAAAAATTGTACTCTTTTCGAGACAGAGTATGGTTGTGAGTTTGTGGACTACACTATATTATGTTCATATAATATGAAACATGTGCGGACTAGATTCATCTTCATCTAGCTGAATATGCGCCAAATGCTACTAATTTGGGAATGGGAGGCTTCGGGTTATTGCGATTTGCGGTGCTGGATCGACCTACGGTGCCCTCTTCCTTGGCCGTCTCCAGGTCGGTTGTCTAGAGCTGGAGAAGAAGGAGCAGTGTGGCACAAATCACCACCGGTGCGCCGGAGCTAGAGGAGAAGGAACCTACTGGCCGGCACGAATCTTAATGCGGATATGATGATAGAGAATCCGCATGAAATCCTTCCAAAAAAAATATATGTATGTCCAATGAACGTTAGGAAATCCATATACTATAGTATCATTCAAAATAGTTATTGATATACCATAGTACGTATTCCTTAGTCACTTTCTGATGAGGACATCACTATATCGGATATAACCATGGCTACCTTATATATTTATAAACTAAAGGTGTGTATCTTCTATGTGAGATTTGTGTATTATATATTTAAACAAATATTATTGTACTATGAGTTTTGTGTGTTCTTGCAGAGTTACATGGATGCTCAAATAAATTTTTATTGGGGACCACAAGACCTTCAACCTTCTGAAAGTATCAACTTTAAACGGAACTAGCCGCTGATTTAGAAGGAATCTCGAGACTCATGAGTACTTGTTGGAAAGCTTATGAAGTCTACTTTCATATGGTTTTGGTCCCACATTAAAATTTCTACCGATCTATCAAGAATCTACAAAGCAAGCACATGCTTCATCCAATTTGAGTCTAATTTGGGCCTTTGGCCTTGTAATTGTATCGTGAGCTAAGCCCAAAGATTGAATTTTGCTTACATTATTTTTGTTATCGCAGTTTTGCTCCTAGTTCGGTTTGTGAAACCTCAACTTTGAGATGTTACTCATTCATCTGTATATTGAGTAGTTGCAATCTATCTTATTCTTGCTTGTATTTTTTGATTCGCGTGTAGGAATTTGCCTTCCCGGCGAGGTCGATCGGACAACACACAGTTCATAACAAGAGAAGATGTGGTGCCGCGATTGAAGGGTTCGGATTGTATTGATCGAAATCCGAATCGTGTGTGTCAAGTTTCTGCCAAATCGAGAGTTATCAATACCAAATGATCAATACCTAGTTTCTAATCGCTTTCCTACATAATAGGGTTTTACATATTCTTCGGTAGAGTTATTAACGAAAACTTATCTCTAACACAACACGTAATATATATGCCTAGCCTCACCCGGCCCCTCATGACTACTCCCTCCATCCCAAAATAAACAAACGTCTAAAATTTAAAATTTGTTCAAAATAAACCAACTTCTACCTTCTTACCTACAATCGGTCGGCAAATCAAGAAGTTTATCTCTTTATTACCCCTCACCTACTCACCAATCAATATAACTTTATTATTAATTGGAGGCATTTTGGTCATTTGTCTCTTCCCTTGTATTTACCTTGGGAAAGCTATGGTTGGACTTTTTTGTGGGATAGATGGAGTACTAGAGGTATAGATATTCCTAGTTAAATATAAATGTCCAGAATTTAATTAGATGCATGCATGCGTACAAACATTATCCTAATTAACTGTACATACAAATAATAATTAGCTACTTGTGGGAATTTAATTAATCGATCGGAATTGATATATGAATATGTATATGATAGATCGAGTACTCGCGTACTAGCTAGTACAGCAGCAGTAGTAGTTTCTTTATCTATCTGTGAATTCTACTATGTACGTACACAACTACCCGCGAAACATTTGCTAGAATTCAAATTTAGACGACGGCTCAGATATATCACGTCAAGATTCATGCAATAATTTTCTCCCTGTACGTACATCCCCTTCCCCCGTACAGGATCGCGACGCTCCATCGCTTCCTCCAGCACCTGGCCTCTCCCCATCCCCTTTCCACCCAACACTCCAACTCCAAACCCTAAACCTTGACTAGTCAAGTCATCGTCGGTTGTCTAGAGCTGGATCGAGAAGAAGGAGTACTGTGGCACAAATCACCACCGGTGCGCCGGAGCTAGAGGAGAAGGAACCTACCGGCACAAATCTTAATGCGGATATGATGATAGAGAATCCGCATGAAATCCTTCCAAAAAAATATATCTATGTCCAATGAACGTTAGGAAATCCATATACTAGAGTATCATTCTTTGATGAGGAAGCCCCTTCAATTTTCTTGGCCTGCTGAGGCGCTGAGCGTACGTACGTACAACACTAGTATATATGTACTCCTACTGAATTGCATGCAGTCTGTACATTGAGGGAATTTCTTATCTACTCATCAATGCAACTTGATTAATATAATGGGTACTATACGCTAGTACCCTTATATGGTTTACCGTTGGATTTTAATCCCAGGGCTAAAATTTCTGTGTGATTTGGTCGATCATAAAAAAAAAAATTCTGTCAAAGGATGTATAGTGAGTTCCAAACACAAATTGAACATATCTATACATACGAACGTATGTTTGTTGCTGCTCCACTGTTTTTGTTTATTTTTTAAACTGAAATTCCACGTAGACAGCCACGTAAGATAAAGCCGTCATCCAAACCGCTGAGAGACATAAATTGATTTTGTTTTAATACTTTTAGTATGCTCTATATCTGATTTTTGGGTTCAAGGGCCGGATATGACTATGAGTCAATCTGGGGCTATAGTTGGGGGATAAGTAATGAACTTCTTCCGTTTCAGAAGGAAAAGAAGAGGACCAGCCCAGTACCACTTTACTTAGGGCACTGGTAGCAAAGCTATACAACCGGCCCACACTAACTATTTCCAACTCGATCTGGGCCAGCCGTGCGTGCATTTACATCTCCTAGTTGGGCTGCTACTCCCTCTAGCGGCCGCCGGCCGTGAGCTTCAATCAATTTTCGGATTAAAAAGTGCAATTAAACTATACTAGTATTAGTATACTTAATTAATGGATCGACCATGGAAACTACACACATGATCGATCACCAACACACGCACTCTCTCTATATATATATACTCACTCCGAGCTGATAATACTTATCGTTTTAGACAAGAGTGATATCAAACTTTAGAATTTTTTATTATGAATCATTTTTATAATAATTATCTTTCAAATACATGTATAGATTAGTCTTAAAAGGTACTTAAATAAAATCATAAATTTATCAACACTTTTATACATATTATAATAAAAAATAATGATCAAAATTGTTTTTTTAGACCGTGCACTTGTCCAAAACGACAAGTATTATCAACCCGGAGGGAGTATACTCCACCGTGTGCCCGGTCTGATGCAGACAAGTATCTCGCATTCGTTACGAAACACTACTGACCCAATGGTCGCCACTTCGCCAACCACCAGAGAATCATTCATAATTCATTCGGTGAGGCTCCCTCCATTATTCAGACGAGCCAACAACCTCTAATCATCAGAACACTCCATTTCAGCTGGATAAATGTATAAAACCGCGAGAAGGAGGCCGTGCACGCAATCTGACAAAACATAAATTTGGCTCCTCCAGCTTCTTCACTCTCACCCAATGCCATCCAATGCCATGCCTACCTGAATTCTTGAGCTCCCCCTCTCCCGGCATCATCATCATCATCATCACCACCACCATGCGCCTCGAGATGTCACCCGACAACCTCCTCTTCTTCTGCTCCGTCGCGGCGTCGGCGGCCGCCGGATTCTGCCTCTTCTCGCTGTACCGGCGGCTCGCGCGGCGGTGCCACCACCACCACCACACAGCGCCTGCCGGAGGATCGGAAGAGGAGGAGGAGGAGGAGCGCCGGCGGCTGACCGCGGTGGCCTCCGGCCTCCCGGCGTTCACGTACGACCGGCTGGTCCGGCACAGCGGCAAGGGCGCGAGCTGGACGGAGTGCGCCGTCTGCCTCGGCGTCATCCATGTCGGCGCCATGGTGAAGCTGCTGCCGGCGTGCGCCCACATCTACCACGTTGACTGCATCGACCTGTGGCTGTCTTCCCACCCGACGTGCCCCCTCTGCCGGTGCAGGGTTGATCATCCTGGACAAGGGCAGGAGACGGCCAGGCAGCTTGCCCAGCTTTCCCCAGCATAGATAGAATTCACAATGTCTGCAAGAAATGTATTAGTTAGGAGTTAGGATTCTATTGGACTTTTTTCAAGAAAAAATGTGCATATGCCGTGTATCAATTGATGGATGTGAATGTAGTACCTGACTGGAAATGTGGATACAGTCATCAGGGTTTCATGAATTTCTTCAGATTGTTAATAGACTTCATTGCAAGATGAGCTTTTACCAGAACTTCATAAGTGTATATAAGATAAACTTCTCCAGTGTCAGTATTAAGACATACAAAATTCAGAGCATTGTAGCATTAATTCCGACAGGGGAATGCATGATATAGCCAAAATGCTGTAGTGATATTTACAGCTGAAATGTTACACACAAACTACCAAAGCAAAACTGAAACAAAACGAAAACGGAGATGGCAAGGACCCCTTTAAATGCTCATTAAATAACAGGAGGGAAAAGGGGAAGCTTGAAAAGAGTATTCCTTTTCTCTACACAGACTTGCAAAGAAATGATGCTTCAACCACAAATACAACAAATTGCATTTCTGCAGTCCAGTAGTTTATCATATACTAGCAGAGAGGAGTTTATGAAAATGTATCAGAAGGGAAGGCATCGAAAAATGTTACAGACAGACATATGCATAACAACAATGACCAGAAATTCAGTTGCCTGGAAGAACTTTTGCTTAAATCTGCACCAGCTGGACCATAAGTTGTTGTTCCTGTGAAGCTGCCATTTTTTGGAGATGTGCTGCAATGGTATGAAGACAGGATTAATGATTTGGCAGAGATTCAAAAAGTTGAAGGCATTTTATTGTATGTGCTAAGAGAAATTTTCTGTCTGTGGTGACATTACAAAGAGTACTGCTGTAACTATGGTCTCTAAGAACTACAAGCGAGCAAAGCAGCGGCGGATTAGAAAGAGTAATTTCCAGAACCACACATTTCTTTCCTCATGGTACTTATCTGTAGGTTTTATGATAATACTGCTTCACAAAACCCCACGTTAACCAAATATGGCATTGTATAGCAAGCGGATCCTCGCCTATCCAGTCCATTTGGCAATTACGTCCGAATGCCAGCAAGCTATAATTTGGTTAGGGTGCGATACAGTGATTATCACCATGAAACTTAAGTGCCACTAGCAAAAACAAGTAAAAGTAAAAAAAGATCAAAGTTATATGCAACTACAGCCATAAGCTACTGACTATGATTTGTGAATAGACTACAGAATAGTATTTATCCTGTTTAGTTGGTGTATATGAAGTACGAACTTTTGAGCAGACAGAATTCCCTATTTGCTAATCACTTCAATACTTCTGATTTGCTAATCATTTGACAGAATTCCCAGTTGCATTAAATTGGTGTAACAAACTTCAACAAACCTTAACCAAATTTAACAAATGCATAATTTCATAGCACTCTGGTAACGATGTAAAGTTGCATAACACTCTAGTAACGATGTACAGTTTTGTTTGTTATCATGTATGGACATGCTTACACATCTTGGATCTGTCACGTTCTATAGGCCGGGCTTCAAGCACTGGGCTGTGGCCCAGCCAAACAAGGTTGAGGCATTAAAATGGAAGCAGCAGCAACGCACAAACACACGGATGAACAGATTGCAGAATGCTTAGGCATCAGATCTCTTCCTCCCCCTTGCTGCTTCTTCCTCAAATTCCTGTTCTCTAGTTCCGATCATCTGCTTCTTCCCTTGCACTATTCACATACTGCCATTGGTCAAAGTTTTGTAGCACCACCCAAAAGGGACCAATAATAGCTCTGTTGATTCTATACATGATCGATTTTCGATCTTCCCAGTCCAATGACTATGCACTAAACTGTCAATGACACTCCAAAAGATCTGTTGAGAATTTAATCATCTTGCACTTGGGCAATTCACTCCCCCTTGAGCTTGAGAGCTCATTTTTTTTCTGATGTTTGAATCTAATGAATGTGTTCCTTAATTGCACTATCAATCATTTTTCATATTGGTTGGCTGTCGTACTAGCAACTTATTCATTGGTTCGCCTCATTGCCTGTGTTCAGATCGCATTGGCTTCTTCTAATGATGTTTTTGTAACAGAGAAAATATTCTTAGTCGAAGTAATGAAAGCAAGGCCAGATTATTTATTGTGGTTCATAATTTTAGCAGAGACAATCAAATCTGGCCCTTATTTTTCATTGCGCAAAACCAAATACTCTGGAAACAGTAGTATTAAAGAAGCCACTTTTCAGATATCTGAATGCTCACTCTGTACCAGTGAGTTCAGGGTGTTTGCCATTAATGATATGAGCCGTACTTCCCAAACATTGGCTAGTGGCTACATCATACAATGCACCCAGACCATCAGAACTGCAAACCCCCTTTATAATTACCCCTTTTTTTTGGGTGGAAGCTAGCAACTGGAACTCAGCCTTGGGCAGTACTATTGAACTACTCCCTCCATCCCAAAATCTCTACTACTTAAAAAGTTGGTAGTGGTGGTCTTGATTCCTAACACAGCAGACGCATCTGACAGACACACGTAATCTCAACCATCCGATTGCCATATCCAACGGCCTCGATCTCCTCCCCACCACGCATCGCTCCTCTCCCCTTCTGTCGGATCGATCTCCTCCCCACGCCGCGTCCTTCGCCCTCCTCCCTGCGTCGCCTCATCACCAGACCCGCGATCACCGCCGCCCTCTCCAATCTACCGCACCGCTATCGCCGCTCCCTCGCTCTCCCCGCGTCACGCCAACCCCCAATCCGCCGCCGTCCCCACACCGCGCCGCCGCCCCTCGCCTCTCCACCACGCCGGTCTCCTCTGCGAGCACCGCCCACGATTCGCCGCCGTCGCTCACAACTCATCGCCGCCGGCCCCACACCGCGCCGCAGGCCCCTCGGATCTCCGCCGCCGTGACACCGATGCTCGCCGCTCTACCCTTACTCTCGTTCGCGACGCCACCGATCTTTGTCTGCCCGCCTCCGTGCCGCCAGATCGCCGTCGCCTAGAGTCTTCGGGGAACAGCCTCAACGAAAATCCGAGCACCGTCGTCGACGGCCATCTCCGCCCCACAGCGTGCCTGATCCCTGGAACAGCCTCGCGCGGTGCCAAAACCACCTCCACCGCCGTCTTGAAGCTGGCCGTCCTCTCGCCAGGTGCCGTCATTTGCCCCAGATGTATGGTTTAGATACCCACGGACAAAATCCCACATGTACTAGCTCACTGCATCAGCACCAGCTCCGAAGCTCCGATCTGGCGGCGTCGCCGGCATCCAGGCAAGACATCAAGCCTACGCTGCACCAGGCAAGACAGTACTTTGAAAAGATAAGAATGTTCTCTTCTTGCTGCCTTAATTTTGGCCTGCATATTTGTGTCCACATGTATCCCATTATTAAATGGTGTCATGATTCCTGAATTCCTCCGTCTAGCATATATATCATGGTGAGGTGGTTGCTGATGAGTCGTTGGTGGTGCGTGATGAATCGAAACGGATATATATATGGGGCCGGGGCTCACAAAGTCACAAGCCGGGATATATATGGGCACTAGCAGCAGCAGCAGCAGCATGCATGCATGCATATGTTCGGTAGCTAGCTAGCTAGTTGGAGGGAGAGAAGAAAGGCCAAAAGCCCGTGAACGCATGCATGCTATTGCTAGCTAGCTATGGACGGATTATATTGATGCATGCATGGGTGATGGGTCCACCACACAACAGATACAGATCGATCTCGAGCATGCAGTAGAGAGAAAAAGACCAAAGCAAAAGCAGCTCTTGTGATTGATTTGCAGGTTGCACGGGTTGAAAGTGACAAGATCGATCGAATATATATGTATATTTGTATATAAGTTCATTATAACGTACTCCAGCTACTTAGTAATAGTAAAATATATATATTAGCTTCATTCATCTGTGCCCTGCATGCTGCGGCCGGGCTTAATATTAATAATATTGGAAGATATATATATGAAAGTACGTACGTATATTATATATGGATCAAATTAACGCACACGTACGATGGATGCATGGGTTCTCAAGTGAGGGATACATGCATGCATGTGTAGTACGTATACGACGACAGAGACGACGAATATACATATATATAATTGAAATTAAGCCCAGATCGATCAACCTGCAGTCGATGGATCGATGCAACAAGAAGCAGCAGCTAGCAGCTAGCTGGAGAGTGCATGCATGGCATGCATGTGTATAGTATTACCGTAGTAGTTATATAGAAAATCCGACCGACCATTGATTGATTCATTAATTTGCATGCATACATGTAATCAATTAAGGAGGAGTACAACATGCATATAAGTAGTAGGCATGCATATATGATGATCGAACAATGCAAGTAGGTACGCACTGAAACGGACGTCACAAGCGACGTCTCGATGATGTGCAAATGGCATTGTATATACTAATTAATGGTATAGGCATTCATGGCAAATGGCAATGGCTAGTCGAACTGGACGACGGAGCTGTAGACGGTGTTGGGCTGCCAATCGGCGGGGATGACCTGATCGGCGATGAGGGTCTTGCCGGACTCGTTGGTGATGCGGAGGGAGAAGGGCCCCTGCAGCGGGTGGTTGGTGTCCAGCCTCCATATGGATCCCCACGACTCCCGCATCGGCGTCCACACCCCCGTCGGCTCCACCCCTCCGGTACTGTAGTGCGACTCCATCAGGTCCACCTGCACCACGTCCCCGTCCCCGTTCTCGTACTCCACCAGTATCGCCATGTACACCGGGTTCGACCCTTGCTCCACGTGGAACGTCACCGTCAGCCCTGGATACTGACAAGCCACCCTGCATGCAGTTTCATTTTACTTACTTCTCTTTCCATCCATCGTTTTTCAATTAATTATTTTGCAATTAATACCAATAGCTAGCTTAATTAGGTTGTGTTTAGTTCCACCCTAAAATTAAAAGTTTTGAAGAAAAAAAAGTTCGAGAACTAAAGCCTTAATTAGGTGCAAAAGTGCAAAGAGAAAGTTAGTGGTAGTGGTATAGTGGTTGGTTGTTTGTTGTGGGCCCCAGCAGAGAGCATGTCGTTGTTCGTTACAGTAAAGAAAATTAAGTACTAGTGGGGTGGGTCGGGTCCCGAGTCCCGACCAGGGAGGGCATGCAGTTAAGTTGGTTATTGCGGTTAGATGGTACCTCCTGAACTGGATGTCGATGATGCCGGCGTGGCGGAGCTCGTCGTTGCGGTTGTCCTTGGCCATGGCGCCGAACGCCGTGCCGCTGAGGTCGAAGTGGTACAGCGACACTGGGTAGTAGTTCATGTCCGTGATGATCACCGTCTCCGGGAGCCCAGAGCAGGCTGGGTGCCCCACGCATCGGATCTGCATCATATCCATCCATTTAATTATTTTACAGCCACTCACTCCATGCATGCATCGATCAGTACTGCCTGCGCTGTACATATGTGTCACGGGCTCAACAACACATCGACCTGCACACTAGAGCTAGCTAGCTACCGCATCCATCGATGAGCAGAGAATTATTTGAATTGGCTGGCTGAGAATGAATGAACGACAAGCAGCAGATCGATCGAGATTAATTGTGTACTGTACGTACCTGGTAGCAGGAGCCGCATCCCTTGCCGTCCTTGAAGAGAGGCTCATTTCCGCAGGAAGTCATGGCAAAAGGTTGTGGCGAAAGCCTTGCCTAGAGTCTTTTGGTCTGGTAATGGCAATGTTTTTAGACGATGGGGTTATCTTATTTGGGGGCATTATCGAGACGATCCTCTTTCTCTTGAGCAAGACGTACTACCCTCCAGATGAAAATTAGTTATAGGATTTCTCTGGACGGGTGGCGGCGACGTTTTTGGCATCGTGATCTTACAGGAGACATTATTTGGGAGGTCCCATTTTCTCCACTTCCAATCAATTTGAGTTTTGTTGGTTCTCTTAATTTGGAAGTCACCATTAGGTTCACGCAAGGACAAGTGTATTTTCTTCTCTCTCGTCCTCTTCCTACGTAACCCTCCCGTAATTTATTGGTGTGGATGGCTAGGAGTTTGTACTTGCATGGTTCTTTGCTAGAGATGTGTTTGTGCTCTTTGAGGAATGATGGCTTAACGGCTGACCGGTTACGCATAGCGGCAGCTGGTTCTGGAGCTTTCTCATGTTTATGTAGGAGTCATCAGCACATGGTGCTGTGCTATTTTTTTCCCTAACCCATAGTAAGAATCTTGAATTATTTCTGCACT
>CM020187.1:800041-819795 GCA_009805545.1 Oryza longistaminata | reverse complement strand
AGAGCAGAATTCTAGCAGTTCTCCCTCAGCTAGATGTTATCATGAGGAGGCATCATTTGGTGATTCAGAACTGCTGGCAGATTTCCAAGCCGTGAAGCCTGAACTATTCTTACTTGATTTTTGCATTTGGAACTGAGAACTGCAAGCTTGCCTTCAAGTGGGGATCTACTGGCGCGAGGGGACGTAGCCCAGCATTGTCCAGACCTTATGGAGCCAAACAAAAAGAAGTTGAGTAAAAAATTGGAGACCTCTGGTCAAAGTTTGGGAGCACTGTCTTTCCCTGCAAATAACAATTTCCTAGCAATAGAGACCCAGCAGCTCAAAAGATACCTTTGTTTGACTAGTTTTTTTGAAATGGTTGCAATCCAAATCAGTCAATTTAGAGCTTTTTGATGCAACCACAGGAAGTTCCTTGAACTAAAATGAAATAACTGGGTCAGGATAGCATAAAACATGCAGATTAGCCATAACACAGTAAGAGAACATAACATGCAAGATAATCCCATAAACACAAGTAGAGACATAAACTTGAGTTTTGATGTAACCAACTTGATGATTGAAAGATATAGCAAACTCAAAGTTATCTGTGGATTCATATAGGCCAAGCATATAAGAAAGACTTGTCGCAGATACTTAAATGCAGAGAGCACACTAATTCGTAGGATGGTACCGATAAGGTAAGCAGATCTAGCTGGCATTATTTTAAGTTCATGACAAAGGCTGCCCTCATGTTGTATCTTTTTCAATAGTTTGTTTTGTACTGCAAAGGATATTAAATCAAGGTAAATCAATGCCCAAAGTTTGTTTGTCTTTGTTGTTAAAGATACATCATACATGGGTCAGAACACATGACCTATCAGGCACAGTAAGCCACATACCAAGAAGGGGCGATAAGGGCAAATGCAAAGAAAGCAAAAAAAAAAAAAAAAAAAAAGTTGAGAGGCGAACTCCTAACCCTTTGTCATTCTGTTAAAAGGAAATAAAAGTTTGGGTTCCTAGTTTCATAAAATTGCATTGCCTACCTAGAATATGCCCCCGAGATCCCCAAACTACAATCAACTATGGATGTTTTCTCCCCAGGAAGAAGGAATTTAAAGGAGACAGGAAATCACACGCTCACAGCACTACGCATACACTGATCGCCCCTGCAAAAAGTGTCATCTAATTAACGTATATATCTCCTACGAGTTTTCCCCAGATTTCAAATATAACTGAGAGTTCATTCCATAATTTACTTATACATAATCCAGGGTTAGCAGGATCCTAAAATTTAATAAAAAAACTAAATTGGCCCAACATTGATTATCTCTGTTTTTGTTCCAGCCTGCGGCTCCCAGGATCTCAAATTATGACACGGAAGATAAACCAGAATTTTCGAAATGATACAGCCACCGTAGGCTGTAGAAAATTTTTCAACCCCACGGTCTATTAACTAAAACAATCAACGGCCCATTTCAGGGTTCTCGTTTTCTCATCAAACCCCACTTCACGGCTACCTCCTCTTTCTCTCAGCAAACAAGGAACTAAATAATAAAATTCCAGAATCATCGGCCAAAACAACAGCTGCTTGGTGCACCGCCCAACCTCCGCTGCAAAACCTCCCTCGAGTTGCCAAAAGCCCGCATCCCCGACAACGAACGCTTCTGAGATCAACGGCTACCGCGCACAGCCTCGAGTATATTGCACGCGATTGGTTCCGGTGTTGCTCACCTCATTGGGATTACGAGGAGTAGGGGTGGGAGGCGTGCCCGGTGGCGTGAGGCCTCGAGGTTGCCTTCCTCCAGGTCGGGCTGAGCGGCGGCGTCGCGGGCTCGCGGCCGATTCCGCTCCGAGACATGCAACCGCGGAGGCACGTCGGGCCAATCGCCTCATCTCAGCCCCCAGCCGCATCGCCGGAGCAATATCGCTCTTGGGGGGAGGAAACCCTAGAAGCGCGTTAAGGGGGGAAGTATGAGGAAGGCGGGATGGGAACGCGGCTGGGGTTTTTCAGGTTTTCCCAGCGCGGGTTCCCCCGGTTTTGCTGTGGCGCGTTGGGGGATTTCCCTTTGCCGGTTAAATTACCGCTGGCCCGCGGTGAAAATCACCCAGCATGAAAACTAAAAACACATGGACTTTTGCTAGTGTTAACTAAGGATGAGTAAAAAATTTTAAAAGACATCATGTTTTCCAGAATCAAATTTATATAAAATAAACATTGATATTTAACACATATATTTGAATTTTAAAAAGTTTTATGAAAACCTCAACTCTTATTCATTTGAGCGTGAATTTATTTTAACAATAATATACAATATAGATATATGGAATTTTTAATTCATTTAAGTTAAGGTTGATACTTATTCTTTCTTACTATTTTAACATTTGTTTTTTTATGATATCGCTGAAGATTTATCATGATATAATAGAGGTATGGATTTTCAATGAACATTGGACACATGTGTCAGTGTTCACATGTCATAATACCGATGTTTTTTTTCTTTTTTTTTTTGCAATTTTGACCATTAAACATGGATGAATGTTTTCCAGAAATTTTCTTACTTATTGAAGAAGTCCAATTTAACTTTTCAAACTAATTTCATGGATCACTTAATCCTCCGTACTGGTTTTAGCTTAGTTTAACCCTAAACTATTAAAAATGGTTCACTCTACCATAATATTTTTTTCATACTTTTAAGTGCATGTAAGCTGACTTTTTTAACAACTCAACATGGCCAAACCCATTTTTCCAAAAAAAAAATCATGATTGTTTGCTTGAGTTTTATTCAAGTTTAAATGTCTTAATTGTTTCCAAACTCATAAAACTTGTACAATTCTATAATGGTAAAAAAAATGTTGAGACGTAAGTTACAGTGCCTCTATCATTCCTACCCAACTTCCAGTGCAAATATGATAATATAGAGAGAGAAATAAAAGGGAATATTGGTTAGAGAGCAAAGAAAAATAGGTTCAAGGTAAAGTGAGACAAAAAAATAGTTAGGATTTAATGGCTCCAATGAAATAGTCTGAGAGAGTAAAATAATATATTTCCCCTGGTTTTATTTAACAGTAGGGACGGATATTGTCCGCGACATAACAAGGGCGTCATTCCCTGACGAAAGTAGTTTTAGGCAACTCTAAGTGGAGAAGTAACTCGAAGTTGGCCGTGACCTGGCAGAGGTGGCTTTCATTGCCTCTCGTATCCTAATGAAGTGGCGCCAGATCATTGGTCTTCATCTTTTTACGTCATTTTTGAAAACTCATGAGCAGTTAATACGCTCGAGTCAACTTGCATCATCATCAGTTGGTCTATCATCGCGGCATAAGGGGCGCGACCGCTATTCTTGTGGCAATGGGTAAAGCATCCTGGTAGGTGACAATCGAATTGTCAGCGTCGGAGCGCTCACCTAGCTTGTGGTTTGGGCATTGGCGGATGCAAGGTGGTCAAGCTCTGCTTCCGCTTGGAGCCTAGGCGAGGTCGAAGCTAGATGTCTTTAGGCATCCGCTTTGTAGGTCATCTTGATGGCGACAATGGAACTTGCCTTCGTTGTCCATGGTGTTAGCAGGAGGTCGCTGTCCATTAGCGAACCACCTGTCTAACCTCCTCGAAGTCATTGCCTCTACTTCCATCGTTGTCCTCTAGTGGAATCAAAAATGACACGAAGCCCCTCGTGAAGATGTGGCCAACAAGCGCTGATGAATTTGGTCATAGATATCAAGTTTGGTAGCCCACAGGCCACAGGTATCTGAGTCTAGTACTACTTGGTATCCATACTTGGTACCCACACCGACACCGTACCATTTTGGACCAAGAGCATTGTAGCAGATAGTATTCCTCTAATCAGCGATATTATCATATAATACTAAAGAAATGATAAGCTGTACCAATCAAATGATGAATTTACTTTTCCAAGTACATGTTGTTTTTGAGAGAAAAAAAGCTTAACGTGGTAAAATTCTTTGGTGTATTACATTACGTTTAATGGTGTTATATTCTCATTAAAAAACAATTAATTATGGTGTTATATTTTGGACTAACAATCATGTCCACGTTTATATCAAACGTTGTTTTTTTTTCCTTAGAACGGAGAGAGTACGCTGTACTTACAATCCTGCATGGCCTACTGCTATAAATTCCCAAACTAACGGTAACTTTTTATAGTACACAACAATACTACCTTCATTTTTCATTCTTAGGAGGATGACGTCCTATAGATCGTGCAAGAACATTTCTAGAAAAAAAGTATTATTTACCTCATGCTTAAAGACATTTTCTAGAGAAAACGTTCTTTCCACCATATTATGTAGACCATTACCTTGAACTATGCCAATCTATTTAAAATATATTAATGTAGTATATTATACAAGACAGATAATCCACTCAATAATCTCTAACGCCAATAGGCCCCATGATTGAGATACCACACTCTAATATGGCTGCATCTCTTTGAGTAAAATAAAATGGCCATTTGTTCCGTACATCGAAAAATCACGTTGTTGGAAAATACATCATACGTGTTATTTGACACGTGGATCTAGGCATCGCACACATCATTCTCACATATGAAATTATTTTGTAACTCATGTACGGAGTATCTTTGTTAATGGTATTTTCAAACTATCCAACAAAACCATTAAAAGTGCCCTCAGCTCTATCCCTAAAATATAATAGATACATTTCTACTTTATGTCGATCATTGAGTGATATTACATCAGTATTTAGTTTACTTATAAAAATACTTTTAGCTCTGTGAAACTATCCAAATATCAGTATCACCGACTTAAATTACTCAGCATATTATCACCTTCATCGAAGGACCTCCCAACTAGTCCGAACTCAGGACAGTCACTCACACAGTCACACCCAGCCTATCACGAACAAACTAGGAACAAAAAGGCCGGAAGATAACACGAGCAGCCGGGCAGATGGCTGCCTTTTCCGTGAAAGAGAAACTGGACACGACTACAGGGGACCACCCCGCCTCATATGCACCCAGTCCACGCACCACTTTCCCGTGTCCTTCTCAACCCCGTCCCACAGCGCGGTCCTCCTGACCGAGCTCACGTCACCCGTGCCCTCCCGGCTCAATCCATTAGCTTGTTCAGCACGACGCCCAGTCCACCTCGCCAAACCTGCCTAGACCGAGCCTCCTGACCGCACTCTCCGTCCACAGGGGCGCGTCCCCACCCGCCAGCCTCACCGCCCCTGGCCCCGCACCCACGGGTAAACACAGCGGCCGTTAATGGCCGCCGCAACGGTCAACGTACCCCGTGTGGGAAGGGGAAGAGAGCAGCGCGCCCGGAATCACCCCAACCTCCTCTCCTCCTCCTCCTCCAGATCACAACCACCGTCGTCTCCAACCTCCAATGCCATTGAAGATAGGCTTCGCCAGGGTGCCCGCGAGCGAGTTCGGAGGTGGGCTCTTAGGTCTCTAGGGTTTGGGGGGGCGCCACCCTCTCGTGGCTCTCGCCGTCGCCTTCGCCTGTTCGGGGGGCTAGGGGTTGCGTCGACGGTGGGGGGTGGGGTGTGGGTGCGGGGGCGGGCGGTCGATGCGGCGATCGCGGGCGATCGGAGGGTGTAGCGGCGGCAGGGGAGGGGGGTCCTCCTCGGCGGTTTGTTCGGAGATGGCCGCCGAACGCGCTCTCCATCATCCGGGCGCCGTGCTGCGCAACCTCTCCGACAAGCTCTACGAGAAGCGGAAGAACGCCGCGCTCGAGGTGAGGGATTTCGGCTCGTTATAGGGGGTCTGGTTTTGGAACAATCGGCGATGGATTTGAGCTGGAATTGTTTTTGTTCGTGGTGGGCTGTTTGTGTATAGATTGAGGGGATCGTGAAGCAGCTGGCGACGTCGGGAGAACATGACAAGATATCAGCAGTGATCGCTCTGCTCACCAACGATTTCACCATGTCGCCCCAAGCGAACCATCGGAAGGTTTGCTTACATCGCCGTCATCTTCATATTCCCTGTTATTGGGGATCAGATTTGTTGAAGTTCTGTGGCGCTTTTTTGTTAGCAGGGCGGATTGATTGGTCTTGCAGCAGTCACGGTTGGACTCACCAGTGAGGCTGCTCAGCATTTGGAGGTCTGTTAGCTCTTTACTGGGCTTATATCCCCGTTGATTTCTCTAATTTAATCAAATCGCTATTCTGTGTATGCTGAACTCCGTGCTTGGGATTTAGTATTAAATTTTAAGCAGTGTTTGGTTGTACTGCTAACTGGATAAAAAATAGCTGTAGTTTTTTTTCCTGATGGTAAAACCTACCAGTTTTCAACATACCATATAATCTTGTCCATGGATTAATCTAAGTCTAAATTGTTTACTTTGGTATGTTATAGTATTTACTTGAGACATCTATCCTGTTAAGTTAGGGCTATGATGGACTGTGTTTCAGGTCTTCATTAATGGTGTGTTCTATCAAGTGTCATTTTGGTTGCATTAAACTTTTTTGCTCTATTCTTCCAGCAAATTGTGCCTCCTGTGCTTACCTCCTTCCTGGACCAAGACAGTAGAGTTCGCTACTATGCGTGTGAAGCACTATACAACATAGCAAAGGTAAAACATTTTGTCAAGTAATGGTACATGAATTATGCGTTTGCTTTGCTGCATTAATCTTTTCTTTATTGTAGGTGGTAAGAGGGGATTTCATCATCTACTTCAACAAAATTTTTGATGCATTATGCAAGCTTTCTGCAGACTCTGATGCTAACGTGCAGAGTGCAGCTCATCTTCTTGACAGGCTTGTCAAGGTACGATCGTTTGGGCAACTGATACATCCTGTACGTATTGCATCCTTGATTAGCCCTGATAAACATTGTTTGTAATTTATAAACCAGGATATAGTAACTGAGAGTGACCAGTTCAGGTATGCTACATATGTGATGTCCTTTTTCAATCTCAATATCATGCACAACTTAATCTAGTATCGATTTCTGATAGTTCCTGTATCTTAATTTTGCTATTTAGCATAGAAGAATTTATACCACTCTTGAGGGAGCGCATGAATGTGTTGAATCCTTATGTGAGACAATTTTTGGTGGGGTGGATAACAGTGTTAGACAGTGTGCCTGATATTGACATGCTTGGTTTCCTTCCTGATTTTCTTGATGGTAATGCCTCTCTTACTTTTCAAGTATATTACTTATTACGTTGACAGTTCAGCAACCTTTTATTTGTCACCCCTGCAGGTTTATTTAATATGCTGAGTGATTCCAGCCATGAGATTAGGCAGCAAGCAGATGCAGCACTTTCTGAGTTTCTGCAGGAAATTAAAAATTCACCAGTAAGTCCATCCTCATTGAAATTGCTCGTCTATCTGTATCAGTCACTGAACAGTGAGATGCAATGCAACATATGTATCTTGCCCGATGAATATCCCTTTAATAACTTTGTCTTCATTTATACCACAAAATTACATTTTTCATTTTTTGGGTATGCTTCCAATGCTGATTTGCAACCTTAAATGAAAAGAATGTAGATTATGGTCGTATGGCTGAAATACTTGTTCGGAGAGCTGGTTCTTCTGATGAATTCACTCGGTTGACGTCTATCACATGGGTATTTCTTTTGTCTTCTATGTTTTCTTTTGTTAATTTTGATATCGAAATCTAAAATATATAGTCTACTTTGATACACCTGAGTAATATTTTGTCACATTCTGCAGATTAACGAGTTTGTCAAGCTTGGTGGGGAACAACTTGTTCCTTACTATGCAGATATTTTGGGAGCCATCTTGCCCTGTATTTCTGATCAAGAGGAGAAGATCAGAGTGGTAATTCCCTCTCTTCTTTGGACACAGACAATTCTTGAAGATGTAGCCTGCTTGTCTGTCGGAAGTCATTTCTTTAATCTTTATTTACTTTTTGTTGGCTAGGTTGCACGTGAAACTAATGAGGAACTTCGTGCTATAAAAGCTGATCCAACTGAAGGATTTGATATTGGAGCCATTCTCTCAATTGCAAAGAGGTTCTCTACTAAACCACTTGCATAGGAAATTTGGTTTCATGCCGATGTATCTATATTCATGTATCAAGAGTTAAAAATATGTGCAGTCCTGGGCTAGGACTTGTTCGATTAATGTCGAGAGATTGGCAGTCCTAACGTTTCTTTTATGTTTATAAGCAAAAATTTAAATTTTAAGACTTAACTTTGTAGTTGATTTTGTAGCTTTCCAATCGAAGTTTATTTTACAGTATTTATTTTTAAATAGCTAAAAACACGTATATAAAAGTTTAACCATAAGTTTTGTTAGTTGATAATAAGCGATTCAGATAAACATAACTGATTACTGTGTACTTCTTCAGAGTACTGGTTTCTTGCAAGTGCCGGCAACCCTCATTGATCAGTTTGTACTGTGAAAAAGCTTCAAAATAATTTATTTTTTTCGCCTGAATGTATTGAGAAGGAGAAAAACACGACAGAAAGCTCTTGAGGAAGATGACATATTCGATTTCAAATTCTCTCCCTGCGTGTTTTTTTCAGGTGCACGCATGGCGATCTCAAGACTGCGCTTCACCATGCAGAGGGGGAGAAACAATGGCGCCACACCTGAAGGAGGTGTGCAGCAGCCTGGCCGCGTCCAAGGAGCTCGTCAAGGCTCTCGCCGGCATCTGGGGCCCCTGCGACGGCGCCCTGAACCCGTCGACGGCGGCGTCGCTGCTCTCCGCGCTGCGCGCCGAGCTCGACCTGGCGCGCGCCCACGCGCGGCGGCTGCCAAGGAGGACGGCGGCGCGGCGACGAGGCGGCGCGGGCGAGGGCGCGGCTCGCCGAGGACGCGCGGGAGTGGGGGCGCCGGCAGAGGGAGAAGGCCGCGGCGGCGGTGCGCGTGGCGGCGGGGAGCTCGACGGCGAGCGGAGGTCGCGGCGGCCGCGCCGAGAGGGTGAACGCCAAGCTCGGGAGGGCGCTGGCCGACGCGGAGAGGGAGCTGGCGGCGTCCCGGAGGGAGCTGGAGAGGGAGAGGCGGTCGAGGGAGCGGCTGGAGAAGCTGTGCGACGAGCTCGTCCGGGGAGGCCTCGCCGGCGCCGGCGGCGTGGACGGCGGCGGCAGGGGAGGCGAGGAGGAGGTGGAGGAGATGAGGCGGGAGGCGGAGAGAGCGCAGGAGGAGCTGGAGAAGGAGCGGGAGATGCTGCGTCTCGCCGACGAGCTCCGCGAGGAGAGGGTCCAGATGAAGCTGCTCGAGGCGCGGCTCCAGTTCGAGGAGAAGAACGCCGTCGTCGAGCAGCTGCGCGACGAGCTCGAGGCCTTCCTCGGGAGCAAGAAGGATCGGCAGCAGCAAGAAGAACCACCGCCGCCTGATGCAGACGACCACCATCACCGCCTACCTGATGCCCATCGGTTTCAGTCCATTCTTGTTGCCGTAAACAAGAACGGAGATCACGAAGACGACGACGACGACGACGGCGGCGGCGGCGGCGGCGACGACGAAGAAGACGACGGCAGCGAGATGCACTCTATCGAGCTGAACATGGACGGGAACAGCAAGGACTACAGCTGGAGCTACACCACGGCTTCCAAGGACATGGCGACGACGGCGAGGTCCAAGAACGCAGCGTCGGTGCACGGCGCGCTCATTTCAGACAGGGGAGCAGAGCTTGCCGCCGCCGCCATCGAGCGGCGGTCGCAGGAAGACGGCGGCGAGGAGGACCGGTGGGACGACGGAGGGTGCAGCGAGAGGAGCAAGGATCTGGACGAGGAGGACGCCGAGAGGTACGAGGCGATCAAGAACCTGAGGGAGCAGATGCTGGCCGGCCATGGCTTCGTCCTCGTATCGCAAGAATGGGGACAATGCTAGCTCACTGAACAGGGAAGATCTTGACAAGTATGGCATGAAGCATCGAGAGGAAGGTAAATCTTCCAAAGTGAAAAGAAGAAAAGAGAGAAGAATATGTTGTGATGTTTCATACTTGCTCTGTTTCCTCGATCAAACCGTGTGCATAGTTTGTGTCGTCTCTAGTAGCTTCTTGGGCGACCATTCTTTTCCATAGGGGATGTGTTTGTGCTGCTGAAAGTGTCTTTAATTTATACCACATTTGCATTCAATTTTGATGTTTAAGTTGGCATTCCACACTTGGTAGTTGGTAATAGGATCAGAAATCTCAAAAGTTTTTGTAAATAAACATAATGAAAATTTTCATGTATACATTGTGCCAAATTTGATGTCAATTGTTTGGTAATATATAACTATGCTAATTTGACATTTTTATGGAAGCTCTCATGTAACCATGTTAACTAGAAATATTTGACTATTGATTAGACCCCTAGATAGTATTGCCATGACAATATATCTGCATTTAACATTGTGGACCACGTTAAAAACCCATCCATTTTTCATGTTGTGCGAATTGAGACTTCAAACCGTATACAACTCTTTTAATTGATTTGAAATTTCATATTTATAGCAAAACATGAAAAAGAACATGACTACAGCATGATATTTATTAATTAAGAATTTTAGAATTACTAAATCACAAAAAATCTCATTTAGTATTTTTAAAATAGTAAAATATATGTGTTCAGTCCTCGAAGCTGGCTTGCCCTTGTTCTTGCCTGCGCTGAGAGCCGTTAGATTGCGGTGCAGATGGAGCGTTTCCAGATCCGGAGCTCCCATGTCCACTATTTCTGGCAGCTGGAACTTCATGGTTGTGCTTCCCCTCGTACGTCGTGATGACGGATTTTAGATCATGCGATGCTCTCTCCACGTGCTTGCGCACCGAACACCCTTGGTGCGTACATTTGTAATAGCTCCTGCAGACAAATGAAATAATGTTACTCATCTCAGGATGGTACCAAGAATATCAAACATTAATCAAAGGATGCATGCCGCATGATCAATTACTGCAAGAAATGCAGTGACACTAAACTGACCTTGGGTTTGGATTTCCTTTAACAACCTTCTGTCCATACTTGCGCCAGCGGTAACCGTCATCAAGGATGTCAACCTCACTTGTTGTCTGAACAACAACACGAGGCTCCCGGACACCTCTCGATGCCGCAGCTCCCATGTCAATGTTACTGGTGGTGGTAATAGCAGCAGTTGCAGCTGTCAAAGTATCCAGCTTCCTGAAAAAGAACCAGATCCATCAGTGAATTATCATGCATTCATGCCTACATTAAGTAATTAAGTGGTAGATGGCATTAACCTTCTCTTAGAATCAGTCTCATCTCCATCCCCGTTGCACTCTATAGAAGCCGTGCCATGCGTTGCCCTATCATCCTCCTCATTAGATAGTGTTGACGACACATCAACTGCATCTTGGGACTCCATGATAGATGTATCACAATTGGTTGATACTGGAAGACAAGCAGCTGTTCTTGTTTCAATAACTTCACTTTGAACATCTTGAAGGCAATCATTTTTGGCATTGTCCCACAAGGATGCAGAGTTATGGCATGTCTGTGAACCGCGGTTCTCTAGGACATTCACTTTTGGATCATTGGTATGTGACAGAGGGACACCTGAACGGTGGTTCGGAGGTGGCATAGAGTATTCTCCATTTTGGTTAGTCTCATCATCTTGTTCATCAGAAGAGTGGTTATCACCAAACATGGAGTCAGATGTCTTTGTTTTAATGTTTTTTTCATCGGTGATATCTTTGACTGCAGTAAAGCTTGACTGAAGACTGGATTCCCGCTGATGGATATTCGACAGCGATTGGTTTTGGTGACAAGCATTGGGACCCTGTACAATAAACACAAAAGGATTAAAAGGAATGAGGTGGGTCATTTTGGCGGTGAAGTTTGCAATAAAAGAACAGAGACAGTATTACATAACACTGGAAGGAAAACTGAAATGGAGACCGACGGTCAAAGAATCACCTTTTCTGCAGCGGAGAAATTTGGCCGTCTCGACCCTACATGCGGTTGGAAGGAGAAAGTGTCATTGCCAAATGTGCAATCTTCGTCCATCTTGGTAGCTGACAGTATTGTTGACTTAGCATTTGAAGCCATCAAAAATGGCAGTGTGCCAGTGGTTGGAGAAGGCTGTGCCTGTATAGCAAATATTGCAACAGAAGTGCACAAACATATTTGTTAAGTTTTGAATTAAAAAATAACTTATGCATAATAAATCACAAGAAAAATGTCTAAAATTGTAAGATGTCATAAAATCATTTCTAGTAGTGTTCCTAACAGTAAGCATCATTCAGTACTTACTGTATTTACAACCTTTGATACTGCCCACAATCATGTTCTACATAATATACATCAATCAATGTCCTCTTTACTGCCAAACCACATGGTCTGTTCGTTAATAAATAAATAAGAAAAACTCATATGCCTGGTAATTGCAACCTGCAAGTCTTTAATGCTAACTCAGTAACTCTAACTATGGCTTATCACAACCTTGCTAGAGACATCCTATCGGGGCATAATGCATAAACAAACCAATTGTGGAAACATGACATACCATTGCGTTGTAAAGGAAAACCGGTGACTCGAGAAGTGTTGTTGGACTAAGACCTGGTGGAATTGCCACTGGCGATCGAATTACTGTGGACGAACCACCACGGGATGTATCGATTTTCGGGACACTGAAACCAGCCCTCGCAGCCCTGCGCTCTGCCAAACCACCATGCGAGTTTGATCTCTGTGTAGGACTGACCAAGCTATGATCCAGGGAAGCATCCCTCTGGAATGCGGGTCTTGCGGATTGGGAAGGCACTTCCTTACTCAAATCCACAAGCTCTCTGCTTCTCTCAAACTGATCCTGGGGTTTGTTGCTCTCATGGTCACTGAAAATATTGGAAAATGAACCAGAGACAAAATCTTCATTCAAGAAGCTTGACATGAGTGTTCTCGGGCTGGGTGTGGGTGGTGGCATCCAGTCCTCCATGAGGGATCCATGGTCGCTACTGCCGGCCATGCGACAGAGCAATCAAGTTTAACTGAAACAAGTATCATGCAATACAACATTAGTCCTGATTAAACATGGAATATCTCATAGCATAATTGATAAGAAAAAAAAATGTTATCTCTACACAAAACACGGAGAAAAGCTTATCAGAATCACATAAGCACAAGAAGTTAGAAAGAGACCAGGCCACAAAGCCATCAATCCTACATGACCAGTACCCAGACAAACATCAGAAGTTCAGAACCAAGATCAGAGTAGGTTTGAACACGATAATGAAGAAAACCAAGGTGACGAGCTCAAGAGATGAATGCAAAACGTTGGAAGAGTCCATTACAGAGCAAGTTGAAAACTTTGCCTTTTTCTTTCTAGATAACCATGGATATCCTCTCCATATATGCACGAGAAACTCAAAAGACACGGTTTGATATGAAATGGAGAATCCAATCAACTGAAACAAGAAAAATTCCCCACCACAGCAAACTAGGCCGCACGATTTCCCTCAAATCCCCAAACATGAACCCACAAAAGACGCAATTTCGCTCAAAATGGAGACATTCCACCACTGAAACAAGAAAAAATCCCGACCTAAGATGCAAATTTTATCCCCAAAAATCGCCGTTACCACAAAAAAAAAAAAAAAACTGGTCAAAAAGATGTACCTCAAGTAGTAAGAGATAAGCACAAACCAGCAAAAACAAAAGCACAAAGAAAAGGGGGGAAATTTCCAACTGGTACCTCAAGTGGGCGGGGCCGTCGCCGCCGAATGATTGCTTCCTCTCCTCTCTTCCCAAAAAAGCGAAACACCACCACACAAAACGAACAGCGAGTTGGGATGGATGAACTGATACGGAGCGCGACAAGGCCGTCAGAATCAGACACAGATCATCCGTTTGCTCTCTCTCCAATCAACAGAGAGAAACCGATATCAAAACCGACCGATTTCAGAACCGAAATTCCGGCTTTTCTTGATCCGTTTCCACCAACAAACACCCCCACAAATGAAGGAAAACGAAGATCTTGCCTCAGGTTAGGCCTTCATTCCTCATCCCTCTCAACAACAAAAAACTTCAAAACCCAAGAAACACAAGAAAAGGGGAGAGATTCTTCCACTAAGGGTACTAACAACAACTAAAGAGAAACGAGATTTGGCTCCGCCTACTCCCTTTCCTCCACTCTCCGGGTGCTACTAGTACTCTTTTTCTTTCTTTCTTTCTTTCTTTGTTTTTTTTTTCCCTCGGAGCGGAGGATAGGGGAGAGAAGAAAAGGCGGTTTGACCGAGGAGGAGAAGAAGAGGATGAGAAGAAGGTGAAGAGAAGAGAAGCTGAAGGGAAGGATTTTGTTGGCAGTGATGGGCTCTAAATGGCAAAAGCTGTCCTCTACTGGATACAGCCTCCTCCTCTCCTCTCTACCTATGGACCATTCATCAGACGTTTTCTTTTGCTCCTGTATCTTTGCTTACTGACAGTCTGGGACTCGTGTGTATCAGCCTAGCTCGTTATGTCACTTGGCTCGTTTCAGAAATAACGAGCCGAGTTGGTCTCGAACCGACCTAGCTAATGAGTCACGAGCTTTCCGTTCAGCCCTATGTATTATATGCTATTATTTTGTTATGTATTGTGAGAAATTACTACTTAGTTTCCCGCGCAATTTTACGTGGAGTTAGGATTTAAATTAGAGCCGGGTATTTATATATGTTATCGCTTTACTCGCATAAGTTGCTTAGAGCAGGTACAATAGCGTAATGTAAGCCAGCTATAAACACATATTGAGGAGATAAAAGAGGAGAGAAAGGAGCAGCGGGCTACAGATTTGTAGCCAACTGTACCACGGACTCTAATACACAATGTGTGTATGACATGTGGGACCATATATTAATAGTGTAATATATTTTTATAGGTAACTATTATATGAATTGGCTATTAAGTTTACTATAAGTGATTTAGAGCTAGTAGTTGGCTATACTGCTCTTAGGAAGCCATTATATATTGCATATCGAGATTTATACCTGCATGTAAGTATTTATTTTGGTTAACTTTTTTTTCGTCGGCGTGTTATCTTATGAGATAGGGCGACTGCCGACTTCCCGTGCAATTTTATACTATAGAGCTAAAAATTTAATAATATAAATGGATATTTATATTTGACTGTCGTTTCGGCTTCTATAAACTTGAATTGCTTCTTTCGTTGTGTAGTAGTGTATGTTGCATAGTGAGAAGAGTGAGATATACATCAAGGTTTTATTGAATTATACTAGTAATAAAGTTATTGGATTACCTTTTATTACTGACATTGTGGGGCCCAATCATCAGTTGATGGTGGTGAGGTAGACTCACTGCCATCACCACTGGGAACGTTTAAAGGGGTAAAGACAAAGTTATTGGATTTATTTTTTTATCTAGTGTGTTAATGCATGAGAATTAATGGATTTTCCCGCGCAATCATGTATGTAGCTAGATTTTAAAAATAGAATCTCATTTTGATATACATTATTCATAAATATAGTTTTGTTTTGTATCGGTCAAACCACACCGTCATGTATGTCATATCTCGCGATCAAAATAGTGTATGTCATGATAATTTCTACACCGAGGGAACGTGGTGGCTCTTTTTCACTCTTTATTCGTAATACGATAGAAGTAGGTATTAAAAAGGAGCTTGATGCCATTTTTAAGTGAGAAGAAATAGAAATCTAAATTGAGCTAAAGAGTTTAAACTACCATGGTAGGTGTGCACACCATATTTCCTACCAACTGTGCTAGGTTCAATTTTCAATCTCCGATGTGTAAATGGTCAACCATTCAGAAAGAGTTTGACTAATAAAATTCTACTTGTCATGTGATGATCTAGATAGATGCTAGTAGAATAGGAAATGACAGAAAGCCATTGAAAAATGAAAACCCGGCCAAACCCATCATTACTGGGCTTCAGCCCAACAAATGGTTTTCATCGATGGGCCAAGCCAACCTGATGAAACTGAAAGAAAAAGAAATTCGAACTCTTGTCACGCACTTTGCCCTTCCATTTCCTAGGTGAACTCCTGGCCTTTTTGGGCCAACTTTTTAGTTGTTCATCGGTGTTCCGCGCGTGCCAACACTAGATTTTTTAGAGAGGAAATAATAACTGTAGATGGTTCCCAGACCTACCCACATTGACACATGTAATTCTCACCTCTTTTTTTATTACTCCCTCCATATTAATTATTAATTTATGACGCCGTTGACTTTTTAACCAACGTTGACCACTCGTCTTATTCAAAATTTTATGCCAAATATAAAAATACTTATGTCATGCTTAAAGAACATTTGATGATAAATCAAGTCACAATAAAAATAAATTATAATTAGATAAATTTTTTGAATAAGACGAAAGGTCAAATGTTTAAAAGTCAACGGCGTCATACATTAAAATACGGAGCGAGTAACAGATACTACAACTATCTACATCTACCCGTCGTTCTAAGGAGCAGATAAATCGAATTTTACCATCGGATAACAAGCGTTCTCTTTTCTTTTTTTTTTGTTGAACCGCTTCAATTCTGATGCATGTGGATAACGGATGTAATCCCGGACACGGCCGTATCCTCAGAAGAGAGAGAGAGAGAGAGAGAGAGCTGTACGCATGCGTACGTATGTATACACCCAAGTCAGCATGCATTTTCCAGCTGCTACGCACACCATGTACGTGCACAGATCATCACCAAGAAGCATATGCATGATCGTCCTGGCAGCTATGCCATGGCTTTGGCAGCTCAGTACGTGACCCGGCCTCGCATCGCATCATCGTCTCGTGTTAACGTTTCTCTTTTTCTGTAGCCGCCTCATTGTCATTGCCTCAAGCCTCCGAGATGGCGTCCATTTCGGCTGTTCTGCCCTCGTGGCAGCGTGCGATCCATTCCATCGGACGGACGGCTGGCGGCAGGATCTGCGTTGCGCCGCGACGAGCGGTGCCGCCCGCTGCCCTGTGCGCTCGATCGATCAGTCGGTTCCTTCCCGCTAGGGATGAAAACGGTTCCTGTCCGAAACTAGCTCTATTCATATTCGTTTTCATAATTCTTTTGGATCAAAATCGGAATCGGAAACCGGATATGAAAACAGAATCGAATATTATCGAATACAAATACGGAGCGAATACGAACGAAACGGATACGGTGAAAGAATATTAATCGGAATATAAAAACCCCTCACTACTCACAAATGATTTTTGCTATTGTGTATTTGTGTTTCTAAATCATGCTCTATCATGTTATTGTGTTTTTACTCTATTATTTTTGCCAATTTTTTTGGACTTTGTTTTATCAATTAAAAATTTGAATTTTCAAAACTTCAAATAATATTTGGAAGCAGTAAATAAATTTAGTTGAAAAAGTCATTGAACATAAAAGTTGTAGAACTCATCAAGACATACAATTTATTTTGGTCATTTTCTTTTATCTGACAAAGTGATAGTAATATTGTTCTAAAATTTACATCTCTCTTATAGTTTATAAAACCAAATGAGATATATGTAAATTTTATGAACAATGTTACTATCACTTTATCGGATGAAGAAATGACCAAAATAAAAGTTATAGATCTTGATGAGTTATACAACTTTTTGTTGATGACTTTTTCAGTTGAAATCATTTAGTATTTGAAAACGTTGTTTGAAGTTGTTATATTTTTAAATTCAAATTCAAACTGTTCAAACAAAATCATATAGAAAAATGACCAAAATAAAAGTTATAGATCTTGATAAATTATACAATTTTATTTTTTTGACAATTTTTCCGTTTGAAATCATTTACTACCCGAAAAAATTATTTGAATTTCTTTATATTTTAAAATTCAATTTTATATAGTTCAATCAAACTCGGATGAAGAAAGATCCAAGTTTCAAACGGACTTCAATTAGACCCCTACAAAAACTTAAACCAGGAATGGTTCTTTTTGGGGCGCCAGTGAGGCTGGCGTCGTCCCCCAACATAGCGGCGCCAGCCACCTTGGTGCCGCGCCTGCGCCACAGTGGCACTAGGGTGTCGCGACCGTGCTGACTAGGCAGAGGGGGGCGCTAGCCACCTTGGCGCCGCCCCGCATAAACACGGCGCCAGCGATGCTGGCGCACCCTTCCACGCCCTCCTCCCCAACCTTCTGCACAGCCGATCGCTGCGCCGCCCCCCAGACCGCGGTGCCAAGGTGGCTGGCGTCGCCCCTCCCCCCATGCCCTTCTGCCTCGCGCCGTTGGCTGGCGCCGCCCTCTTCCTCCCTGCGGACAACAATATCACAGTTCACAATTCAATCAAATCACAGTTTTCACAGTTCACAGTTTTGTAGAATAAAACAAGTTCCAATTGACAACTAACTACATTGACGAAAATGTCCACAAGTCCACAACTCAATCACATATTGCACACATCAAACAATGCCAAAAGTCCATCACAAACCATCACATAGTCCTCACATAGTCCATCACAATCTATCACATAGTCCTCACATTGTATATCACATAGTCCATCACATAGTATCACATAGTCCACCACATACTTCAGACTACCAACAAGTTAACACATGACAAATAGATCAACTTAATAGAAATCACTTTTTCCGTTGCCGCCGAATAGCTTGTGAGCCCGGAGTGTAACCTACATTTGAAAAACCAATGGTTAAAATATTTAAAAACAAAGTGAGAGAAATCAAATACACATAAGAATGGTAAGCTCATTTTACTTCTTTTTCGCTGCCCGAGTGGATCGCAAGTTGTATTGGGTGGCTGCGTCCCCTGAGGCGCATCGGGGAACTACGACATGTTATCTCCTCAGCATCTGGTGTGATGTGACCCTCATCCTCCTCCTCGTCTGTGTCGTTGTCGCTAGGTGGAGCCGGTGCCTTCCCCTTTCCCCTCCCTTGTGGAATGCGTGACAACGACTAGCCACCAACTTCTTCACACTCTTCTATCCTGGTGGAGTGTCGAGCGGTACTTGGACACGGGATTGAGGTAGTGGTGGTGGTACCTCTCGCGGTTGGTAGTCGTCCAATCCAACCGACCTACAACCTAATCTTGCTGCAAGTTTCCGGCACCTTTGATGAACTTTCTGCATTTAAAAAAAGAAGTTTTTAGGCATAACTCAAGTAATGCAAAGTGCTAAATCAATTTTACCTCTAAGATTTTGCGGAGTGTGTTCTCGTGTCCTCACCACCCCTCGGAGATTGGAGGGCATGCCTCATTTCATTCATACTCCTGAGGAGCTCTCTCGACTGAAAGCGTGAGAAGAGTTTGTTAGGGTGTAAGGTGCAAATAGAAATCACTTTGACAAATGCAAGAAAACTTACGACTCTGTCTATAAGTGGGGCGTGCTTCATTTGATATCCAACCCTAGTCCGGACGTCGTAGGGATTCCGCCCCTCATCGGAGTCACGGTCTTCCTCTATGTCGGCTTCTGTCCAATTAGGGCGTAGGAACAGTCTAAATTTCCTATGCACCCAACGAAGGTACTCTGAGAAAAGATGGTTTTAATGTATTATCTTGATGTACCTATTGTTCCTTCCCGCTGTCCTCCATTCATCAATGTATCTGTTATGCTCTAGCCCCCAGTCCTTCACCTTCTTTTGTCTCACCCTGTCGTACCTTGACAAGTAGAAGGTGATGAAAGCAAAGTGAGCATCGACAAGGGTCAAATGGTACAAAATTGAACATTGATAATGAAAGCAAACAGAGATAAGAAATATTACTTGTGTAATTCAACTCCGGTTGTGATGTCCTCAACCGCCAATCTTGTTTTTCCCGAACTGTCGCATGACACGGTGCGGAAGGTGGTACTCAACTGCCCAGAAACAAATCAATGGGCACTGGTACATGAAGTAATCGGAGTCTCGATTGCACAGCGAGTTCAGGGTCAGGCTTGAAGCCTCATTGGTGTGGTATGTAACCACTCAATCTAGAAAAGTTGAAAGAG
>CM020187.1:776679-800016 GCA_009805545.1 Oryza longistaminata | reverse complement strand
AAATGCATTTTCTGCATAACCAAGCACAATGCTACAAAAAAAATTATGAACAGTAAAACGGATCATTTATGTGATGGACGCCCTTAAACAATATGGACAAATAATTTTTAAGTCATTACACAATAATCTGTCAATTAAGAATTTTGACGGTTAAAGTCAAAACACTAATAGTCAATACGGAAAAATATTTGAAACCCCGGGGAGGGGGGGGGGGGTATTACTTCGGTACCATCACCTTGCATTAATCAAAACCGTCAGAAACTGTAAGCCAAATATTTCTTTTTTATGAGCCATCCAAATTAACATGAGCATGGAAAGTTTGACTGTAGGAAAATAATTATGATGTCGACTGTGGCTTCTGTGAATTATCCATGATGTACACAAAAAAATTTACATTGAGATGCCAACACGTGTCATCCAATATCAGCTCAATCATCTAGATATAGCCATTTGAAGTCTGTAGATTTGTGTGGTGTTGGAGGTCATTTTCAGAATTCAGATAATGTCTTATGTCAACTGAAAATGGAACTTTTCTGATTCTGCCAGAAGTTTTCAACAAATTAGGCCAGAAAAGGGCCTCTTTGGGTCCATGCCTTCTCTTGTCATGGAAAATATGCCACTTGGCATGAGTGCATTTTTGGTGAATGGGCACCTTTTTTTTTTTCCAAGTAGGAGTTCCAATGTCATATTTTGGGGAAGAAAAGAAAAGGTTAAAGTTGGGTTTCATGATTTGGTAGCAAATAGAATATGTTAGGAGCTTAGGACTTGCTCCTAACATTGGAGGTTGCTCTCAATTTCTTTTGCTGGTAGGGAATGCTATTCTAAACAAACATTTTGTTTAAGAAAAAAATTGAAATGTTGTTTTAACTTCCTTGGATCTGGAGAGGGAACTTTGCAGGGATAAACAAACTGCACCAATTCCTGAAAATCCTAACTAAAACTCTCCGTGAAGAACTTACAGCTCATAGATAATTTTCTTTTAGAAAAATGTACTATAATTTCCAAGCATCCTCAGGTGAAGCTGAATCAACGGAACAAACCCAAAGCTTGTGTGTAGCCAAAACCTTGAGAGAGACAGAGAATATCTCCCATGACACCAATTGTTCTCACTGGTTTCGTCACTCCCATCGTCACTACCAGCATTCCAGAGTTTTTATTTTTCTATCTCTCCAAAAAAAAAATGATGTCGTAGGTTAGTATCTCAATTATAGAAGTAAATGTCGAACTAGAAATGATATTGGAAGTACTTACGTGTTGAGGCCATAAGCAGTCCATCTCATTGACATAATACTTGTATGCCACATCCCGATGAGCATGTGCAATGGCAGTACTCTCAAACAGGTAGGCCATTGTCTTCTCCATATCTGGCTCATTGTAGGGCCAAGGAGTGAAGCTTTGCCTCCACTTAGGCCTGCCAACCGGTAGTCTTAACCACATCCACATCTGAATCAATAGCACACAACCACTCATGTTGGATGATGGTGCCTGACGACAACAGGCCTCACAGAACTGTCTATAAGTCCACACCAACACTGCTGAGCCCCAACTGAAACGGCCTAGATCATCAAGGCTAGCGACCAAAGGAATCCATATCACAAAAGCAATGTCACCCCCAGCATCTAGAAACAGAACCCCTCTCAACAGTGCAGGATGTATGCACGGGCATAGCGCTCAACACGCCAAGGCTCAGTGTCGTCATCAAGATGTGAGAAGTTCTGGCTCTGCCAAGACAGGGGTATTCCATTATGCTTCTTCTTGCTCCCTTGCCCCTGCTCAATGTTGAGTGGAATGCCAAACAGCTGCTCCACTTGTACACGCCATCCAGGATTCTCTGTCCTGCCCGTCACCGCATGCCCCCATAATGGGAGGGCCAAGATCATAGCCACATCCTGTAGAGTGATGGTCATCTCACCACTTGGGAGGTGGAAGCTGTGTGTCTCAGGCCTCCATCTGTCCACAAGTGCTGTCAACGCAGGAGCGTTTCACACTTGCATTCCTCTATTCACGACCAAGGTCACCCCGAGCAACCCGGCCGCCCTTAGGTACGGGATGTACCTAACGTCGAACACTAGAGGGGGGCATGAGCTCTAACTCGGAGCGGTTGAAGTACATGCATTAGCAATTGTAAATCAATTAGTTAATATAATGTCAAACACACGCTACCGATACTTAGGTACAAGTGAATCGATGCCGATTCATACCCTCCCCGCCTCGATCGCAGCCCTGCGATGACAGGACTCGTAGTACTCCTCCAAGGCTGCGTAAGTCGGCGGTTATCCCTCCTCGGCCATCCTACATGAAAAATGAATAAATTCACTGTTAGTTACCAAGAATTGCATGACATAACTTTAAGGAAAATGAATGCGAGAATCCAAAATAAATAAATAGACACTAAATAGACTAGAATAAAACATGCATTGACTTAAATAGGAAAACAAAAGATTTACCTCCCTAACACTATTTTTTTGGACTTCTTCTTTTTTGGACGCTTAAGACACTTAGGTTTCTTGTGACCCTCCTGGTGACATAACCAGCATCTATTTTGCACCGGCGCAGCATCAAGTTGAACAACTAAAGGCAGTTTCCTTCTAGAACCACCAACACCCGAGTCCATTTCGTTCTTGAATCGCTTCGATCTCCTCTGCCCTCTTGTTTTAATCTTCAAATTTGGGTCAGCAACAAATTCTTCACCATCGTATGGTGGCCACTGTGTGGGGTCGAGGTATGGCTCAAAGCGACTTGCCCATGTCGGCTCTTGAAGAGAACTGATACGGCATTCGGTTGGGAGATTCCTCATCAATTACATGAATCAGATAAACGTGGATGAGATGTGAGCAAGGCATATGATAGAGCATTGGCCTTTGGCAAGACATTGAGTTCCCCTTAACTTCAACTTTGAAGGCTCTTGCGCCGAATCTAACACCATCACATCTTATACCACCCCTCTCTGTGACCTCGTATGTCTTTTTCTACTTATCGAAACACCTTGAAGTGTGTTTGTTCGCCTTGCTTTTTTTGCACCTTCATCTTACTAGCTACCTTGGCGGACCAACGCTCCCCTGACTGGACTCGCTTCACTGCTTCATCATGTCTGTTCACAAAGTAATCATTGCACTTCATGAAGGTAAATGATACTATGGCCGTCACTGGAAGCTTACGAACACCAACTAGCACGCTATTGAACTGTTCGGCCATGTTGGTTGTCATGTAACCCCACCGGCAGCCATTTCTATCGTATGCAAGAGACCACTTATCCTTGTCCAACAACTCATATTCAAGCCATTTACGAGGACCTTCGGGAATACGCTGTCTTAGTGCCTCAACATCCCTCTCAAATATCCACTTCTCATCAATCTGACATATCCTTAGGAGCTCTTCTGTCTGATGCTTGTCCGCACTGGCCTTGTGGAAATTAGCACTGAAGTGCCTCATGCACCATCGGTGGTGAACTGGTCGCAATCCTGGAACAGGAGTTCTCATGGCATTCATTATACCAGCATGCCGATCTGAGATAATACAACCTCCCTGTGCGGCCCAACCACAACCCGTCGGACAAGATCGATAGACCAGCACCAGTCTCGTGAATTCTCTTTCTCCACTAAGGCAAAAGCTAAAGGTACAAGTTGGTCCTCCGCATCAGCCGATAATGCAGTCATCAAGGCACCGCTGTATTTCCCAGTTAGGAAGGTTGCATCTATAGCTAGTACAGGCCTGCAATGCTTAAAAGCCTCAATGGAAGGACCAAAGCATCAGAATGCACGCATAAAAATTTTCTTGGTCACTCCTCCAATGTTGACAAACCTATCAGGATGAGTATCGATGTGGTAGACCATACTAGGATTTCTCTGCTTAATGGCTTGTAGCAAAGTGGGCAAACGGACGTACGCTTCACCCCATTCTCCATAAATGAGCTTCATAGCCTCCTCTCGTGCGCTCCAAGCCTTGCCATACTTCACCCTATACTGGAAAACCTCAAATATATACAAAGCTAACGCAGAAGCAGAGAGTGTAGGTTGCAATTTTATGGCATTGCATAACCTATTGGCTATGAACTTAGATGTCAGCTGCCGGTGTCTCCCTGAACCTTCGGCAGTAGCACAACTATGTGCCTTACCAACCCGTGATATCCTCCACGTGCCACTAGACCTCTTAGTTGCATGGACCTTCCATTTGCACCGTGGGTTTTCACATTTAACATATACCTCCTATTTGCAGCAGAATTGACAACACGGTATGGACGATGGTGCACGATGGCGTACTCCTGGAGCCATAGCTTCAATGTTACCATGGATGGGAACTCTAAATCCTTTTTGAGACCATCCACCTGGAATGGTTCTGATAACTGATCTAAGTTGATTCCGCCATCTAGTATTGCACCATGGGCATGTGTTAGGTCCCTAAACTCATGAATGTTTGGCTTTCTCCCAAACACCTTCTGAAACGCACGACATTCCTCTAATGCTAACTTGTCATTGTTAGTTAGTGGAGGGAATGGACGGTCATCATAATAGTCTTTAGCAAATTCAACATCATATTGCTCAACACTTGCCTCCTCATCAACCTCCTCCCTATTGACTTCTACTGAAATAGAATCGTGACCACCACTCAATTCGACAACAAAGTAATCATCTGGATTCATATATTGGCCTGCTACTTGCGCCGGGTATTCAGGGTTGCCTCCATACGACGACCAATGTACACTCTGCGACAAATGTTCACTTAGATCAAGCCCCTCTTGTACTAACTCCCTTTTCATCTCTCTCGCTTCGTCCACATCATCACTACTGCAATGTCTATTTGATGGTTCTGCCTCCCATAAATCATTTCCAAACAAAGGTCTCTTCTTCTCTCCTTGCCCCTCCAAGTCTTCCCGTACCAACTCAGCAATGAGTACATTGCACACATGCAGCACTACAACAAGCTAATCCCAAGAACATATGCTAAAAATCACAAATTTGGGCAAGAAAGGGGTTCTAGGGTTACCCTCCGATCTACAAATTCAATCGATAAAAATGAAAAAAAAAGAGGGGCGAATGGATGAGTCTACCTTTCTCTTCGATTTCCACAAAAAAATCCCGCAAAAAATGGCTTCAAACTGAGTGGATTTGAGGTGCAGAGGTGAGGGGGAGAGAGAGAGGGAGAAGAACTGCTGCTGCTCGGGCTGGGACTTGGCGCAGATGGCTGTGCGGGGGAGAAAGGTGGTAGGGCCCACGGGGTTTAAGGGCGCGGCCCCCCCAGGAGGGGTGCGCCAGCCAGGCTGGCACCGTTGTATGGGGGGCGGCACCAGAGTGGCTGGAACCACCCCTCTGCCCAGTCAGCACAGCCACGATAGCCCCAGTGCCACGGTGGCACGGGCACGGCGCCGCCATGTTGGACCACAGCGCTAGCCTCTCTAGCGCTCCAAAAAGGATAATTCCCGGGTTAAGTTTTTTCAGGGGTCTATTTATAAAATAAGTTTTCAGAAAGGACCAAAATGTAAAAATTTGAGCATGCATGCCTGCTTCATCATTGACGTACTGGTTTGAACCATCGATAGATGATCTCTCAACAACTTGCTAACTAAAATTTCTACTATTAAATCTTTAATACTCCCTCCATCCCTAAATCTTTGACACTGTTAACCTTTTTTAACATGTTTGACCGTTCGTCTTATTCAAACAATTTAAGTAGTTATTAATTATTTTCATATCATTTCATTCATTGGTAAATATACTTTTATGTATACATATAGTTTTACATATTTCACAAAAGTTTTTGAATAAGACGAACGGTCAAACATGTTTTAAAAAGTCAACGGCGTTAAATATTTAGAGAAGGAGGGAGTAATAAGCACTTGGGGTTTTTGTTAATACATCGACAAGGGTATACACGGCGTGGCAGATCTGTACTCCCTCCCTTTCACGATGTAAGACTTTCTAGTATTGGCAATGCTAGAAAGTCTTACATTGTGAAATGGAGGAAGTAACTTTTTAACCCAGAGTCGATTAGTAGCAATTTATATTTTAGTGAGGCCGTTTATGTAAATTGACTTACATATACTCCCTCCATCTAGAAAAGTTACACATATTACTTTTAACACCAAGACCAACAAGAAATTAAATCACCTTAAATGTTACAAAATGAAGGAGTGGATGCAAGCATGCAACCAATGAGCATTTAGATAACTCCTTAGGTTCTAATAAAACATTTAATTTATTGGTAACTAAGTCTTGAATGCAACCATGACTCCTAAGCATGCAACCAAGTCTTGAATGCATAAAGACTACAAATAGAAACAACTTATTTAGAAAAACTCAAATGTGAATATATGTATAACCTTTTGTGGATGGAGGGAGTAAAATATACTTACAAGGGTGTTCGTGAAAATTTTTTGGAGGTCAACTAAACCCACATCCAAGGGCGGATCCAGCATGAGAGCGGCAGGGTCTCGAGCCCCCACTACTGGCGTGAAGACTATGAGAGTCCCCACGAAGACCCCATTAAAATGTTTTACCATATTTAGATAGAAGGGGGACTATAACTCTATCTAGTTTGCTCAGATCTTACTACTATTCTTTCTGGATCTGCCACCGGCATCTTATGGATATGCATGTATATTTTTCTAGGTGTGATTTTATAGTACTACATTAACAATTTTTATTGTAAAGTTTGATGACTCTCAGTTGTTAGTTTTGAGGAGATATGAAATTTTCTAGTACTTAAAAGTTAATTATGGTACTCACCTCTTGATGGCGCTTACTTCTTATTTTTCAATGGATATAAGCCATACCCGCTGGCTAGCTTACACCAAAAAACATCTAAATAAGCTAGCTATAATGCTATATGGTCCAAAGCAAAAGATTACAACTTCTATTAACAACTTTTTTTTCGAGGAACCAACGGCATGAGTTTCTCCTGCCAGAATTTATAGAAGAAGAGAATTGGCCCAGTTAATAAGGGAAACCGGACCCAAAAACAGAACAAACATGGATAATTAAACGGGAAACCGATAAAAACCTTTACAGAAAAGGAGAAGAAAGCAACTATTGAGACCTCACAAAAGTCGTCGTTGCCGAGCTTACCAAAGCCAAGCAACTTCGACAACATAATGCAAACGAGGTCTCCAGAACCACCAAACGTCCTCTAGTGGAGCAGAAACCTTCTGAGCGAAGCCTTCAACAAGGGAACAACATCAAAAATGCTGTCAACGCCCATTCTGAACGGAACCCGGTTTTCACCTGAAGGGAGAGAGAGCCAGCATGACGATACCTCCAAGGAGGAAATGGCGCCCACAGGTGTCGATATCATCAACCTAGGATAGCACTAGGCAAGGTTTTCACCCGAGGCTCTCTCAAAATGCTCCACTTCCGAACCCTTGTCGCGTTGCCGAGATGTCTGTTGAGGGTCATCGTTGCCAAGCTTGCAAGTCAAGCAGCTCCGACTCCGCCTCAACAGTCAATCACACTGCAACTCGACCAGAGACCACCTCACACGCAGGAACCCAGCTGCAGCAAACCTACGGCGCGGCCGACGACCAGCAAGACAGGACGCCGGAAACCAACTCCACACGTCACCCCTACCGAACCAAGGAGCTCCCGGCATCGACTGGAAACAGCCTAGCCTAAGAAGGGAGGAGCACCTAAGAAGAGGGGAGCGGGCGCCACACCGCCAGTGAGCACCGAAAGAACAACCACTGAAGAAGGGGAGAACCGGATCTGGAGGAACAGGAGGGAGGGAGATGGAGGCGCCGTCCCCGTCGCCGGCAAAAACCACAGCAGGCATGTTGCCCCCGGCCAGGTCCACGCGGCAGCCGGCGCTGGAGCGCGCTCCGCCGAGAGCAACCGCTGGCCGGTGGAGCCACCACCGACCCGATGCCGTCGTCGCCGACGAACCCCACCGCAGAGATGCCCGTCACCGGCCACCCGCCTACGCCCGAGTGGCGCCGGCGTCAACCGAGCCCGTCGCCGGTCACCTCGGCCAGATCTGGAAGCGGGACGACCGGATATGGTGACGCCGTCGCCCGTCGCCGGAGCCGTAGAAAGCCCGACCGCCGTCGCGCAAAGAGCCCCACCACCGCGCCGTCGCCGCGACCTCGCCATCCCGCCGCCGTCGTCGCCACGCCCCGCGCAGGACGAGATGGAGCCGAGGGAGATGGCCCCGCCGCCGCCATCCCAGCGCGTCGCCCGGCTTTGCCGGCACTGAGCTCCGGCGTGGCGAAGCAGGGAGGAGGGAGGAGGAGGGGCAGCGGCGGCTAGGGTTTCCCCCCGAGCCGCCGCGCGAGGGTGACACGATGGCTTCCTCTTCTCTCTCTCAACCTTTGTTAACAGCTTAGCTCTTCTATTCTTAACCTGGTTATATCTTTTGTAATTCTAGTCTGTTTTATACACAAATTTTTTATCTTTTTTTATAATATACAACTACTAGGTAACACCTGCTAGTACTTTGATTTTTTTTAAAATAGACAAAAGAAAAAAGAACTCTCCTCAACCTACGTTTTATTATATATCACACACATATATATCTATATCAATATTTCATAGCATAAATATATATAGAGAAATTTTAAGACCTTAACCGCGACCTACATGTTGCAGGTGACCCTTTAAAGGCCTGCTTTAATTTGGTCGAGAATTGTCAGTGATGCTTTCCTGGTTATTTTCGAGCAAAAAATTTCGTACGATTGTTAAATACAGAAACATTTCTTCTCTGCCGCAACTTAACTCGTTGTTTGATTAGTATGAAGGAAGCAACCAACTAATCCTGTCCTGCATGCCCCTAGAAATTAAGCTACCTTACGTAAACTAGCTTAGCCAGACGTCAGTGTGGCTAATGGACCACATGAACACGTCCTTGCTCCTTACTAATTGGGAAACTGATTAACTAATTAATCTTCCCAATTCGATATTAATTTGCTAACTAAGCTCACCTAGATCTCTTCTTGTAGCTAAAAGAAAAGGACACGGAGGCATCAAACCAATGCCTTTTCGACTACTGTTTCGACAGCACGTACTGTACTACTACTACGTGTGTGATGTGATGTGACGGGCAACAACCTCATGGTTTGGACAAATGCGTTTGCTACTTGCGGGTTGACATTTCTTTACTTGTTATCCATTCCAGGCTTCGCTTTTTTTTGTCTCGATGGCTTGCTGATTCACACCGGTTAATCACGAGCACCCTAATTAAGTACCTGTTCTAAGTATATATAGATCGATCCCTTTCTGTGTTAGGTGACACTTGTTCGATCGTGTGCGATGGAACATAACAATGACAGTTAACTTCATGAATCGCGTGATGGAACATAACAATGACAGTGATACCGCGCGCTGTGGCAGGAGTACTTGTACGACTCTTGCGATAGATAGGTAAAGAAGAAATATAAATGGCAATGATTCTTCATTAAAAAGAGATGTGAGGGTACTTAGGGGTAAGATTGGATAAAATCAAATTAAGGGTATTAGCAGAAATAGTACTCTAGAGATTTTATATTTACAGATAAATTTTAAACACTACATATTTATATTTGTGGAAAGAGATATTAGCATCATGGCCAAGGGGATCCCTTCGTATATATGGCCAGTTTGTTTAACATGGAATAGTGTAATGGCCAAAAGGGGCCCCTTACATTGCCCAATTGCTTAAACAAGTCGGAAAAACCGTGCGGGTCATGGACCATCGCTTCTCCAGCCTAGGCTGGATCTGAGGCCTTGCGGGGAGGTCCTCGGGTCCACCACCTATATGGCTTACAAACCTCGAGAACGGTTGAATGTCTAAGACTCTATTAGAGTCAATCAACTTCGGGTCGAAGGTGTGTCCACAAAGCTCCTCGGAGCAACCATATGTCCCACACAGTGTAGCATGGGGCCAACTGCCTAACCATCGGGGATGATGTGGCGCTGTGTCAAGATAGAAACTATTACTAAGGGTTGCTAGGGGATTGCCAGGTGTTCCTTGACTAAAATGAATCAAGATGAGTAGGTGGGTTATTGCTTTCTAAGGGGCGGCGTGTGGCGGCGCCTAGCAATGGACGGCTCCCGCACTCCAGGTGTCTTACTTTGAGAACCCATTGTCACCTCGGGAAAGGGTATGTGATGTTCTCGCACAAGCAAGATAGATGGGAGTGTATTTTGCTAGATGATATGTTGGCTAGAAGAGCGGTGCACCGACTGCAGAGCTTGTCCATCGTATTCACTCCAAATTCCATTGCATTAATGTAGTAGGATATGGTGTATCCAAAAGTCTCATTTTCACATAGCTTAGATATGCATGATGGACCCGACATGGCGTCCTGGAAACCATCTACCGCTACAGCACAACAGGCATGGAGTTCAAAGGTTTTTTTCCTCTCAATAGAGAGATGAGAGTCAAAGGGTGTAAAATCCCATCTGATGCTCATTAGGAGGGGTTGGCTTTCCAGAAATCGACTAATACTATCAAGAGCTCTTAGCTTTGTACGAATTCTTACTTAGTTCTTAGCTTCGGAGGCCCGTGAAAGGGCATCTATGCCCCTAGTGGGTTTTGGGCTTTTGGCTAATTGATGGCAAACGATATATTAGTAGGGGATCAGCTCGATGAAGAAGATGATGATGAAGAGGGAGTAAAATGTTGTCTCATCATGACGCAAAGCTATAAGTGATCGAAGATGGCATGATGCAGTGAAGGGTTGGCAAGACTTAGGGCCTGTTTGGGGGAGCTTTAGATTCTGAGAAACAATTGTTTGGTAGCCAGCTTCTGAGAATCTGGAAAAGCTCTGAAACCTAGCTTCTCCAGCTTCTGGCTTCTTAGTTCATTTTTCAGAATATGTAACTACAGATTCTCAGAAGCTGTGGACTGTACTGTTTGGGGCAGCTTCTAGCAGAAGCAGCTTTTGGAAAAGCTGCAGCTGGGACAAGCTCCTCCAAACAGAGCCTTAGCTACGCAATGGACCATGCATAAGAGAAGGACTCGATGTAGTGGTGAAGGAGCAAGTGCTTGGTGAAATGCCGAAGGACCGGTCGAGGCCATAAGAAGTCACAAATTGCTAAGGATCAATATTTATTGAAGAAGAAGTGAGTGGGATAAGGCTTGGAAGGAAGAAGATCAATATTGCCATGGAGTTATACTTGGCCAGACAATCCTGGAGCAGTAGGATTGTTCGGGTAAAGCTGAAGAAGATAAAGGCTGGTCAGTTCGGGATGGAGTAGATTGTACGGGCAAGCCCATATTCGAGCCAGCCAGAAGATGGAGAAGTAAAGGCCAGACAGTCCAGGAGCGAGCAGACTATCCAAGAGAAGCTTTGTCTGAGACGGGCAGACAAATGGAATTTAGTAGTGCCAAACAATCAGATAAGGTACCGGATTTTTCGGGAATCCACCCCGGTGATGAACTGTCCGACACCTATGGTGGCGGACAATCCACCCTGATGGTGGATTGTCCTGCACCATACAGGTTTTGGCAGCTTCTAGCAACAACTAGAAACAACTAGTTGGAGGGGTTAGGGCTATATATACCCAGTGCCATGGAGTTGTTTTAAGACTTTTGGACCCTTTACTACCTGAGCAAGCCAAGTGCATGTCCAAGAGCCTAAGCAGCTAATTGAAGATCCTTCCAGGGATAGTTTAGCATTGATAGTGAGTTCTTACACATTTAGGCTAGTTGTTCTCTCACCATATCAAGAGTTTGCTATAGCTTGTGTGCTGGTAGAGAAAAAGAGAGGCTTGTGTTTCAAGTTGGAGAACTTGAGCATTTTTAAGAGAAGGAGAAGCCTGCGGTCAACCAAGTGGAGTGTGGTGTGCCCAGGAGAAGTTTGTGAAGGTTATATACATCGCCTCCATAAGGGAAGAGATAATAGTGGAAGCAAAGCTTCATCTCGGTGGGTGCTTGGTACAATAAGCTTCATCAGAGGGAAGTTGCTTGGAGTCCGAGCTTGAGACTGAGTGGGTCGCTTGGAGCACAAGCTTGTCTATGGTGGTTGCTTGAAGAGACCAAGGCACCATCGGAGGTGGTAGCTTGAATAGGAAAATGGTTGAAAGAGATCTGGCTTTTCGAAGCCCCTCAATGGAGATGTAGGGTTGGCTAGATCCAAACTTTGGTAAACAAATTAGTGCCTCCTAGCTTTTTACTTTGCACTTATGCTTTCATGTTGAACGATTTGGGGATCTTATTTGTTGCATATTTATATCTTATTGATCATCTCCTAGTTCTAGTGTGCAAAGTGCTATATCTTGTCATAGGTTTTCAACTAATTTAAAACTAGTGTGCAAAGTGCTATACCTTATCATAGGTTTTATACTCTCCATACAAAGTCAGATTGTCTTGTTGTGATCACATTGTCGTGCATTTGGTGTTGTCTGACCGTCCGCTCGATACCGGATTGTCCAGGCCTATACTCTAGTAGGCGAGACTTCCTATTTTCCTTTGCGTGTGATCAGATTGTCCGGCTAATGTCGGATTGTCCAATACTGTGTATTGCCGGACTGTCTGTAGGGGTATCGGATTGTCCCGTTAGTTCTAATTTCCGTTCCTAGTTTTGTAATTGCATGAAACACCTACCCCCCCCTCCCCCTTAGGTGACATCGACGATCCTCAAAACACATTCACTTGGACTCAAAGGTGTGAACTGCACTTTCAGCACAAACCTATATGGTTGCTTTGTATTTATTACTATCGAGTACTCTAGGGTGCATCAGGTTCACCCAAAACACTTGGTCGATCTTGGACCCATGGTTTCAGGTGGCGTTTGGATCCAGGGACTTAACTTTAGTCTCTGTATTTAGATGCTAATTTAGAGTATTAAATATAGACTACTTACAAAACTAATTACATAAATGAAAGCTAATTTGCGAGACAAATTTTTAAACCTAATTAATCCATAATTAGAAAATGTTTACTGTAGCATCACATAGGCTAATCATGGATTAATTAGACTCAATAGATTCGTCTCGCGAATTAGTCCAAGATTATGGATGAGTTTTATTTATAGTCTACGTTTAATATTTATAATTAGTGTCCAAACATCTGATGTGATAGGGACTTAAAAGTTTTAGTCCCATCTAAAACAGGGTATCAAATGTCTACCCAAGCTCATCCCTCCAACGAATAATAATTACCCCAAGTGCAATCTATTAACTTAATAAAACAATAGAAAAATAAGCCTTCATGTTTAGTCTCCACACCTACAAATTCCCATGTTAATGAGCCACGGATTAAGATATGGGTCAAGATTATAATGGTCTATATTAAAAGTGGGCATACTATCTATTATCTATCTTATTTTTATACAAACAAATTATAGGGCCAGATCACCTTCTTGCCACTTTGTTGAAGGAAAGGCCGATGCACTAGAACACTATGGGAGGAAAAAATTCTAGCCAATAATATACCGGTTCAAACTTTTGAAGGTGTTCATAGGTGTAGGTGTGCGTGAGTATTAATAAAAGTGAGTGTGCACACGTCGTAAGTGTGTACATTTTAAATGTGTTTCTTTAAAAGAAAATCTAAATAGGTATTCCCTCCTTTCAAAAATCTGAGACCTATTTCATTCTTTGGTTTCTCTAAAAATCTGAGTCATATTTGTAGTCACTATGTGCTAAATTAAATTATTGATTAGAAACCTAGAAGCTATTCTAATACTTATTGGTTACATGTTCATTGATTTTGCCATATGGTGAGTGAGTTAATTGTTTCTTGATTTTGATGAAAAAGAAATAGGTCTCAGATTTTTGGAAGGAGGGAGTAATTGTTATGGACTGTAAAATTTCTCATATATGGATGCATGTTAGCATGAAGCATGAAAATCATAATTTATTCAAACGTATCTAAATATTCCAAGATTGAAATGTTCTTGTGTACCAATAGCTAGCCCTCTGTCGCATCGTCCAGTGTATGCATTGCCTCGTGTACCAAAGGGGCAAGTACATGGCCGCGCGACGCGGCGCGCGCGCACAGCTTGGCGCCGGCCTGGAGGTTGCGCCCGTCCTTGGGGAGGCCGCTGCCGTTGAACTGGATGATCGCCATCGAGTAGAGCGCCTCGCCGTGCCCGCGCCGCGCCGCCGCGCCGAGCAGCTCCGCCCCCAGCTTGCGATTCTCGAAGCAGTAGAACATGATCTGCAAGGAACAAAACAAGAAGATAAATCAAACGCACGCACTCGAGCAATCGAGAGGTCGCATGTATGTACGCGAGGAACGCAACAAGAAATGGAATGTGTGCAAGCAGCGCCGCGGCGCAACGCACCATGCCGAGAAGGTAGGAGGCTTCGACGTTTCCGGCTTCCGCGCAACGGACGAGGAAGCGGTGCGCGTCGTCGCACCATGCCGCGGCGCGCACGGCGACGGCCGACGGCGAGGCCCGGGCGAGCACCAGCCCGTGCTTCCCCAGCTCCCTGAATCTCCTGCACCTGTAATCCCCCGAACAAACTCCGATCAGAAAATCTCAATCCCAATCAATAACCGGCCCGATTCCTCGCAACACACGCGGGAACCAAAACGGAAACTCGGACACGACACGAGACGGCGCGCGGATCCAAACCGAACACGGAACACCCAACGGCGGGGGCCGGGCGCTTACGTGAAAGTGGCCTTGCTCCTGTCTCTGCTGCCGTGTGTCTGTGCCACTCCACGCTACAGGCCAAATATTTACGACCCGTGTGCCGCTTTTGAACCGCTTGGCACTTGGCAGCAGCCAGCTGCTCACTTTGTTTGCCTGAATTTATGACTGCCAAAACAAAAACAAAAACAAAAACAAAAAAACCTTCGTACGCTGACTCGCATCTCAGACCATAGGGGCGTTACCAGAAAAGCAGGCAGTCACCCCCATCGTTTCTTTCACGGCTTGCCCGCTCGTTTCCTCCAGATTTTTATTTCACTTTTATGATTCCTACCACCCCATTTGCGTGATACGAACCCAACCGACCATCCCATCCTATTTACTACTACTGCTCCTCGATCAATTCAGGTTTCGAGATTTTGCTTCTGTACACAGCGTCGAAATTGAATGCGTTTCTCAGAATGGACTAGTTCAAAAACTTGTTTGGTTTTGTTTCATCATAGACTTGATGAAAACTTGATTACCGATGTACAAAAGCAAGAAGAAACATGATACCCAAAACTAAAAAAGAAAAAAAAGGAAATTAACATAAGACTTGCTACCAGTTCTCTCTCTCTCTCCCTCTCCCTCTCAAAAACGCTTGGCTTAACTTAAAACACTAACAAGGAACTAAGTACAGGAAAGTAAATTAATGAGCGATAATCTAAAGACGCAAAGACGGTGGAGCAGAGGAAACACAAGCGAGCATCCCGGAGATGGCGAGCTACGACCACCACACGCTCCCGGACGCGGTGTCGCCGCGGGTCACGGCATCGCCATCTGCGCCGGCCCGCCGGCCGCGCGACCGCATTGCCGGCGTTGGCGGCGACGAGCCAGTGCGCCATCGGGACGCACGCGCTCTTGTGCGCCACCTTCCAGTGCAGCGCCTGGCAGCGCGGGAGCAGTAGATCACCGCGCTGCACACGGAGCACCGCCGGAACTCGTGCTTCCGCGTCTCCGGCCGCCCGCAGGTGGGCTGCGAGCACATCCGGAGCGCCGCGGCTCCGGCGCCCGACCCCAGCGCCAGCGGCCGCGACGCGTACCACCCGGCCAGGAACGCGTTCGCCGCGTGCGCGCGCCGCCCCGCCGCGCCGGCGACGTGGCACCCGTAGTCGCTCAGGAGGCACATGTGCGGCCCCGGCGGCTTGCACTCGCCACTGCGCCCCAGCGCCCGCGGCGAACCCGGCCCCGCCGTTCGCCACCGCGGCGCACAGCTCGCGGAAGTTGGCCTGGATGAGGAGGCGCCGCCCCCCGGAGAGGGAGCGGCGGACGCCGTAGCCGTCCGAGACGCAGTGGCCGAGCTCGCGGAGCGCGTCGTTGTGGCCGCGCGACGCGGCGCGCCGCGCACAGCTGGCGCGCCGGCCTGGAGGTTGCCGCCGTCCTTGGGGAGGCCGCTGCCGTTGAACTGAATGATCGCCATCGAGTAGAGCGCCTCGCCGTGCCCGCGCCGCGCCGCCGCCCCGAGCAGCTCCGCCCCCAGCTTGCGATTCTCGAAGCAGTAGAACATGATCGCAGTGAACAAAACAAGAAGATAAATCAAACGCATGCACTCGAGCAATCGAGAGGTCGCATGTACGTACGCGAGGAACGCAACAAGAAATGGAATGTGTGCAAAGCGCCGCGGCGCAACGCACCATGCCGAGAAGGTAGGAGGCTTCGACGTTTCCGGCTTCCGCGCACGGACGAGGAAGCGGTGCGCGTCGTCGCACCATGCCGCGGCGCGCACGGCGACGGCCGACGGCGAGGCCCGGGCGAGCACCAGCCCGTGCTTCCCCAGCTCCCTGAATCTCCTGCCACCTGTAATCCCCCGAACAAACTCCGATCAGAAAATCTCAATCCCAATCAATAACCGGCCCGATTCCTCGCAACACACGCGGGAACCAAAACGGAAACTCGGACACGACACGAGACGGCGCCGCGGATCCAAACCGAACACGGAACACCCAACGGCGGGGGCCGGGCGCTTACGTGAGCATGGCAGCGGCGAGGTCAGCCGGCGAGCCGGCGGAGGCGGCCACGTCGGCGAGGATGGACACGACCAGCTCGTCGTGCAGCGCGTCGAACGCCCCCATGCCGCCGCCGCCGCCGCCAACGTCCGGCGAGCCATCCCCATCCGCCCTCCTCCTCTTCTCGCCGCGGGACACCTCGCCTTCCTCATCCCAGGAGAGGGCACACGCGCCGGCGCCGCGCTTCGCCACCATGTCCTCCACGTCGTCGAGCTCCTCGCCGCCTCAAGCTAACGGCGACAAAGAGAGAGAGAGAAAAAAAAAACTTGGAGATGGAGAATGGAGAAGACGAGGTGTGGCCTTTATATGAAGAAGACGAGGAGTGGGACAGTGTTTCGTGGAATTTACGAAACTGCCCCCCTCAATACGGTCAACGGCGCCGTTGACCGGCCGTTCTGGGGCTCTTCGGGAAGGGTGTATCCGCAATTTCGCAAAAAAGACCTGATCTCTTCTCCCGTTTCAGTTTCCTTCCTTCTTTACCTGCTGCCTTTCTTATACTACGTGCTTCCAAAGCCAGCTTTATTTGGAGCTAATTCATTATGCCAGCTATTCTGGTGATATATTTTCACCTCTAATCTTGGCCTGTAACCAACCGTGCACACATTTTTCCAATTTAATGTTTTCGAATTTGGCATGTAAAAATGAACCCAGATTTGGTCGCAGTTAATTGGACGGTAGGTGATGCAGCGTATCATATATCGCTTATAAATGTATAGGATATATGTGCTTATTTTGGGTGCAGTGCAATTTTAGGTGCCCTTCATTTGTATCCTTAAGATTGCACAATGCATATCTCAGTTAATGAATTTTGCAGGTGCTAGCTGTATTTTTCTATGAAAGGTGAAATTAGTGAATTTTTATACTGTCTGTAAATATTGACGGTTGTATCATCTAAACTTCTAGGAATAAACCAATTTTTTCCTCGCTATCTGTTTTCATTCACCAAAGATGGAAGTATTAGAGATCAATATATCCTTTAAGCTAATTAAAACATACTACAAATGACCTCTTTTTTCTATCCTAGGCAGTTTCCTTGACACTGAATTCCAGGAACCCTCTTCCTCATAGTTTGTTTGGCTTTTCACATAATATATGAGGTGGTTAATATGTTGCTAAAGATATATTAATATTTTTTATAGGTTCACTTGGAAATCATCTTTACAGTTTATAAACCGAAGACACGTGACCAAAGTAAAGGGAAATAAATTTAGGGATAAGATTTTTATACTTCTTCTTTGGGTCCAAAATCCTAGTCTTAGATAGTAAGCCAATTAATGCATACCAATGAACTTCTTCTTTTAACCTAGACGGTTTCCTTGCATTAAATTCCATGAACCCTCTACCTCATATGTGTTTAGCTTTACACATTATATATGATGTTTAATTTGTTTCTTAAGCTATATTTATTTAAATTTAATGCTAAGAATTTTGAAAGTACCCATAATTTGTTAGGATCATGCATAGTGAAGGTAATTTCAGAGTCAGAAACCATGTCATCAACTTACGATCAATCCCGGTATCATTTCTCACGCGTGGTGTCCGTGTGCGTCTTCCCTTTAATCGATAGGAAATTAAATCATGTCAATTTTTAGTGTATAGTCATTTGTAATTAACCTAAAATGGGTACTATTAGTTAATTTGTTTTACTTTGTCTAAGTAATTGTACAAAAATTTTGTGATCTTACTTATTACACCTACTAAAATTAGTCATGGCCTTTAACGCCATTTTCAGTAAAAATCACGATAAAAATTAAATCTATTATATTTGTAAACTAATTTTAATTAAGCGAAAAGAAGTGCATTGAAATGTGTATGCTGAAAATTCATGGGTTTTATAAGCATACATTTATTCAACATTTCTCATGCTTCTTTGAAAATCTATACACTAGTATCATTTTATCACAGGGAGAAAAAAAAAATTAACCTCACATGATAACCAGAAGAGGAGAGGGCTCATCCATCTACGCGTGGGCTAAAACAAAACCAAGAGAAAACGTGAGGTGAAAGTGAGTTGGCAGTTACAATTGCAGGGACAGGGAGTTTTGCCCGATAAATATTGGATTTATTTGGACCTGGCTAAACCACGGTTAATGGTAACTACTATAAAACTGATCCAACTGGATTAGACATAACTGACATATGACCCAGCTCGAGAAAGCTATGGACGAGAGAACAGCTACCAGGTCAATCGGTAACGTACACTAGATAATCTTGCACATGCTCATTTCGTTTATCCTTTTTCATATTTTGCGAGGATATGTTTCGTTTTGTTTATCTTGAATGCTACCTTCCCGCTTAAGCAGTTTACAAACTTAGCTTAGTTGTCCTCCATGCTGATCCATATCTGAAACAAACCCAAAAGACTATTTCTTCATAAATGAAGGACGGAAGCTTCCTCAAGTTCTATTTGCAGTAGTGTATATGCATCGACGTACATTATATTGTATTGGTGCAGCTTATTGTACTTATATCTTGCTAAAATTTTACAATCATCATTGGTGTTCTTTTCTCCTGAAGATAAAGATTAAGTTTTTTACGCAAAACGAGGTGGTATTAACGTATGATTGATTGAGTTTTAATTATTACAAACTTGAAAAATAGATTAATATGATATTTTAGAGAAATTTTTATATAGAAAGTTTTCACACGAAACGCACCGTTTAGCAGTTTGAAAAGCGTGCCATGCAAAACTTAATCTTGATCCAACTCTTACTGGAGTGACGTCTCGAAGTGCTTCAGGGGGTGTTCAAATACAAGGGTATAAAGTTTTGGCATGTCACATCGGGTATTATATAGGGTGTTGCATGGGGTGTTCGGGCACTAATTAAAAAACTAATTACAGAATCCGTCGATAAACCGAGAGATAAATTTTTTAAGCCTAATTAATCTGTCATTAACAAATGTTTACTGTAGCACCTCATTGTCAAATCATGGAGCAATTAGGCTTAAAAGATTCGTCTCGCAAATTAGTCACAATCTATGCAATTAGTTAATTGTTTAATTAGCCTATATTTAATACTTCTTGCAGGTGTTCAAACGTTTAATGCGACAGGATGTAAAATTTTAGAGTGGAATCTAAACACCCCCTCAATTTGTTTTTGAAGTCGCGAAATTTTACAAGTCTGCACCATATAAATAGTGGAAATGATTCACTAAAAATTGGGGTTAAGGAAGTGATCCACGCATCTTGCTTGACACGTACTATCCCTTCTAGTTGGTTATAAAATGTGAAATGCTATGAAGACGCTATTGAACTTTGGACATATCACTTTACCAATTCGTGTTACTAAAAAGACTATATATGTAAGTCCTCTCTCCGGTTTCATATAAAATCATTAACTTCTGAAAATACATTTAACCAATCATCTTATTTAAAAATTAATACAAATATGTAAAAAAATGTAAACCATATTTAAAATACCTCTAATGATAAATTAAGTTATAACAAAAATAAATGATAATTAAATATTTTTCAATAAATGGATGGTCAAACATAAATCTAAAACAACAGTTAATTATTAAAAACTGAAGGAACTATAATTTATTTTGTTACAAATTATTTTATCGGTAATGGTAATTTAAGCTTTTTATATATTTGTACTAATTTGTATTAATAAGATGGAAAATGAAATATCATGTTCATAAATTAACAGCGTTATATATTCCCTTAAAAATAGTGCCATGTATTTTTTTTTTAAAAAAAGAGGGAGTTGAATTTAGCAACTCTCTGCATATATATCACTATTTTCACTGTGCTTGTTATTAGGCTTTAGAGCATCACTAAGAGATTACGTATAATCCCCCTCAAAAAAATTATTTTTGTTTTCCTAAACTGAAAATAGGAAACACAATAACTCATCTCTCCAAGAGAAAGCCTAAATTTTATAAAAAAACAAAAAAGTGGACCTTCTATTAAACTAACAAAATTTTTGTTTTCCTCCGTCAGTGCGCACTACCTCCTGGCGCTCCCATGAAAGCCGCGCCGATCTCCCATGCGTGTGAAGGAGATGAGGAAGGTGGGAGCAGCGAGATTGGGAACGAATGAGCGAGGGCACCGCTTTCTCCCGCATATCAACAAGCGAATATTTCGAGAAAGGAAATTCCAAAAATCATGCAAGGGAGTAGGGGATCTGTTGGAGTACTTTTGGTGATGCTATTAGTTCTAGCGGCACAACTGCTGCAGCTTCGATAGTTTTACATCACTATTTCAAAATTTTTCATATAAAATCTCCCAGTTATTTTAAAACAGTAACATAGTGAAAATTTTACCCTTCAATTAAACTCTTCATTCGTGTCCAATGTTACGCCTTGACATTTGTTTTTTTTAAAAAAAAAGGTTGGAAAAAGAGTGTGTGACTCTAGTATTGGATTTGAACGTTCACGAAAGAACATCATTCGAAGCGATCGATAGAAGGCAGAAAGCAATTAGGCTATAGCTAGCCTCTCGCGCTGTGCCCCTTGTGTTTAATTAATTACTAACTACTTTCACTTGGCTTGGTTGCTAAGGTAGGTAACTCTCGTGATCAGTTGATTGATTGGTACTAGAATAAAAAATAGTGTTTGTTCTTGACGACGGTCGTCGTCTCATTTCACGCTATCAGACGGTACTGGAAGGCGTATATATATTCACCGGTATGAGCGATGCACATGCATGAACCTTGGAGATGTTTTTGCATGTGCAAATTGCCTTTACTGAGTTGCAACGGGTTTAAGCTCATTGAACATCGAAGCTGATACGTGCTTTTGATGTTTGTAATCTACTCCCTCCGCTTCATATTATAAATCGTTTTAATTTTTTTCTAAATTATAAGTTTAACCTAGTTTATAGAAAAAAGTGGTGATTTTTATAACACCAAATTACCGAATATATTGTAATTTGTTTGGCATTAAAAATTTTGCTATATTTTTCTATAAACTTAGTGAAACATAAAGAAAAAATTGACTTAGAAAAAAGTCAATGACTTATAATATAAAACTGAAGGAGTATTATGTAATGTATTTGTTGTATTATTTTGCAAGGAATATGTCTATTTACTGTCATGTAATGTAACTTAAACAAGAGAAAAAGGGCACGGTGCTTGTTTATATATAAAAAAAACTAATAGTCTAAATTGTAGTATATACACGATTAATTACATGTCCAAATCATGACCCATTTGTTGAAGATACATATCCTAGTTGTACCTGTTCATCTATGATTTGTTTTCATCCAAAATATTATAATTTCTTCGTAAGGAACAAAAAAAAAAAATCAAAGTACATTCCTAAGCTGCTTTTCCCAATGCTGAAAACAAATTACCAATACACTCCACGGCTACTGGTGTTCGATAAAAAAAAATGGTTCATGAATTTGAGGGCAAAGAGACACCACCTCTGCATTCAGTGCAAAGATATCACCAAACAAACGGTAGCAGTAGCACTAGCATGAAGTCTGACAAACAGAGTGCCAGTGAAGGCAAGCAAATTCAGCAAAGTGGGATCAGAATATCTGTTTTTAAAATGTGTTCCATGTACTGAATTCATTCTCTTGGGATCAATATCATAACTAACCCTGATCAGAGAGCAGCCAGGGAATTAGCCGAAATTCCCTTGTTAATTAACTACTCTGATCCCACGCACGTATGCTGCTCGGGATAAGCAAGTATGTGCACACGCCACATTCCAAGAGAGTAGTTAGCTAGTACTATAGCTTAGCTTGTTCCTCTGGATCATCTCATATCCTTGTGCATGTATGTGTCTTCCCTACTCAACTAATCCTCAAAACCGATGCTTTGCTTGAATAGTTAGTAATTAATTAATCGGACTTCAGCTTGCCGCTGCCACTGGGTGTGTGTGTTTGGTTTAATTACTGCATAGGGATTAGCGGGAAGTGAAGTGCAACGGAATTAACGAGAGGGGTTTGTTGCTTGACGCTGTTGCCTGTGTCTCCTCCCCTGCCTGCACATGATCCCGTACCTGCAGGGGCTCGCCCAGCACAGTGGCGGACCAATCATCGATGCTGCTCTCTCGCAGACTCCCTGCCCTATCCAACGCTCCAATGACGAGGGTTGCAAATGTAAAATCAAAGTGACTTTGATTCTTATTCGACGATGAACAAGTTTGTGATATTTAGAGATTATCGGCAAAGTGGTTTTGGAGATAATTGAATTTGCAGGTGAATGTCACACCCTAAAAATCCTAAATTTATAAATTGTGGTTTAAATGGAATTATTAGAAATGATTTTAAAAGCCTAAAAGAGAAGATTTAATTTTAAATAATAAATTCCAATATAAAAGTGGGCTAGATAAAATTTTATTAAATACTTCACTTGATTCTATAGTTCCTAGATTTTTCTGGGATTTATTTGAGCCAAGAAAGTATTTTTAATCAATGGAATATCATTTCATGAATAATTTAAAAAGAAAAAGGTTTTAAAATCCTCTTTTGGCGTTGGGCCGAAAGTCGGCCCAAAACCTCTTTCTCTCTCTCCCCGGCCTGTGTTCGCCCGGCCCAACCAGCCCACCGAGCCGAGCCGCCGCTCTCCCTCCTCTCTCCCGCTGACAGGGGCCGTCGTCTACCTTGCGCCGCAGCCAGCCGCGCGCAAGCCGCCGTCGCCCTTCCAAATTCCGTCGCCCCTTTCCCGATCCAGTCAAATTGGTAGAGGGGAAATGATCCCCTTGATCTCCTCTATCTTTTCCCCTATAGAAACTTCATCTAATTTCGTTTGGAAATCGCCGGATTCGAGCTCGATTCGGATTCGTTTCCTCCCCCCCGAACGCTAACTTTCCTTTGCCGTCGCCGGCCGCCGG
>CM020187.1:765204-776654 GCA_009805545.1 Oryza longistaminata | reverse complement strand
AAAAACCATATCCGAGCACAAATTCTTACCTTGACTCATTGTTAGCAAACAACAGTATTACATACGCATAATACCTATCTAGAAGTCATAAAATGAATTATCCATGGATATCCAACAAACCAACCTGAAACCGAAACCGACACAGAATCGCCCGGTCAGAACCATGGCTGGCCGGTCTGACCGCTCGATACACGCCGGTCTGACCGGCAGCTTTTGCCCGGTCAGACCGGACCAAACATTCAGCAGCAGTCTCTGTTCACCTGCAAATCTAATTATCTCCAAAACCACTTTGCCTGATATGACCGCTCAATACACGCGTGTCTGACCGGCAGCTCTTGTCCGGTCAGACCCGACCAAACATTCAGCAGCAGTCCCTGTTCACTGTCATGCCCGGAATTTCTATCCAAAATTCCAAACGCTTACATGTGTGTAAACCCTCGTCCAGGAATCAGCCGAGGCACACAATAACAAACTGATAATAGAGTACAATTATTACTCTAATTAATAAGCGAATATAAAGTCATTACAGAGGTAGATAGTTCCTCTCAAACAGTAAAGTTCTAAGCAACGGAAAAATTAAAGCGCGCAGATGACTCCATCCCACAAGCAGCTTGACCAGGGCTACGCCTAATCCTCCACACCTTCAGCATCACTGTAGAACTCCTCCTCTGATGAATGATTGCAAGGTGAGCATATGACATACTCAACAAGCCACGCAGCAAATATGCAAATGCAAGGGATAACAAAGGATGGCATAATATAGTCTCATTTGCATAAATGGCATTTAATAAATACTTCAGAATTTAATAAAACAGTAAAGTATTTATTAAACAAATTATTATCATTATCATTTATTATGGTGAAAAGTGTGAGACTAATCATGAAAGACATTGTTAGAACCCGCCCATAACCGCGGGCACGGCTATTCGAATAGTTTTACTCTGGCCAGAGGTGTACCACTGTACCCACAAGACACAACCTCAACATCATGTCAACCATGCGTCGCCGATACTTAACAAGTACCCGAATAGAGATTGTGACAATACCCTTCGCATAACACAATTCAAAGCAATGCACCGTTCCTGGATCATAATCACCCCCTTATAAACAAGGCATGGACTCCCCAGCGATCTCCGTGAGCTTATCTCCGCCACTTCACAGTCTGGTGCTCTACAATGAACCATACTATACAAAAAGTAAAGCCGTTGCCCACGTTGGCTTGTGGTTGGCACGGTTAATGTTTCACAACCGAAAATCGTGAACCGGTCCTTAATTGTCATGAGCACGACTATCAAAACCATGTGCTCACAACCCACCATTATCAAGTTTTAGTTGACAAATTAATTAATTTACCAATCACGATTAACCATCGTGAGCTATCATTCAGCCATCATTAAATAATAGTGAATCATAAGTTATCCCATTTATATGAGCTAATGTCTCTAAGCAAGGCTAAGCATCCTAAGCACTTTAGCTAAAACCATATAATGTTCTAGCTAATCCAATTATTAACCAAACGATAAAGAATAGGTAATCAATAACAAAAAGGCTATAACAAGGCAATAGGTTATTCCCACCCAATGACATTCAAAAATAAATGCAATAGTTGAATAGAAACAATAGCTTTAAACGGGATCAACATGCTCAAAGGGTTGTTTGGGATCTGTGTGACTTGCCTTGCTGGCCTTGGAACTCTTCAAAATCTTCTCCTGCAAATTCGGACTCTCGGGAACGTCGGAATCTAAGCATAAAAGAGCAAATCACCCAAAACAGCACATAAACAAACATGAACAGTACATGTGGATATTTTTAACATGTAGATCTCAATTTAGAAAAATTTAGAGACTTGAACCAACTAAATCCGAACTAAGATGAATTAGTTATGAATTTTAAAGATTAAATCGGATTGAATCATTTATACGGATTTTAATTGAATTATGACGCAATAAAGAATTATTTTTGAAAAAGAAAAATGATTTTATTGCATCATCGGCTCGGTTCACGGTGGACCGGGGTGCACGGCGGAGGTCTACGAAACGGACGGCCGAGATCTAATCTAAACAAAACGAACGGCCGAGATCGAATCGATCCACCGCGGTCTACGGCTGACGCGGCGCTGACGTCAGCGATGACGTGACCTTCGCGGTGGCTCGGCACTCGTGCTCGCCGCGGGAACGGACTGCGCGGCGGTGCAAACGGAGAGGCACCAACGGGTAGCGGGCGACGCGGCGAACTCACGAGGACACGGACGACGGCGGACGCAACAGACGGCGACGACGGTGAGGTCGAAGCGGCGGAGGCGTTCGCGGTCGACGACGACGGCGGTGCTCCGGCGGAAACGGAGAGCGGGACGAGGATGGCGACGACTTGGGGATCCCGACGGCGGCCTTCTCGAGCGACGGCCGACTTGGCGATCCCGACGGGCGGCCTTCTCGAGCGACCGGAGCGTCGGCGACGCCTGGCTGGACTCGCGGCGGCAACGGCGGTGCACGGGCTAATGCGGAGCGGGCGCTACAAGCGCGCGGCAAGCTAAGGCGAGGGTGACGACGGACAGAGGAGGTCCCGGGGTCTTTATATAGGGGCTAGGGGCGGCGATGGAGGCCCAAAGTTTGGTTCGTGGCTTTAGGCTGCCTACCTCAGGTATAAATAGAGAGGGAGGGTGTGGCCTCCCTGTATCGTTTTTAGAGAGAGTTGAGTTGAGAGAATAGTTAGGGTTTCGAGTTTAGTCAAGATTTTCGTGAGGAGTGTTGTTGTTGCACTTTGTATACACAGTGAGAAGTATTAAAGTTGCAATCTACTTTGAGAGATCTTCGATTTGTGTTTGCTCGGGTTCCGCAGTCAGACCGACGGCATCGGACCGGTCAGACCAGCAGGGTAAAGGCGGTTAGATCGGCGGCGACAACAGACGACGGCGACAGGTTTCGACGGTTAGACTGGGAGATCAACACCGGTAAGACCGGTGGCATAGGCGCGGCCAGACCGGCTGATCACCTTCGGTCAGACCGATCTACATCAGATTTGAGGGTAACTTTTAATTCCGCTAATAGTTTCGGTTTTTGGGTACTACAACCATTCACTCCCCTCTAGTTGGCTTAGTTCTTGCTGTTCGATCCTACAACAAAGACGTACACCGAATTGAGTGATTGAATATGATACTCTAGGATTTTTCACCTTTTTTCTTTTTAAAAACTTATTTTATAAATAGACATAATAAAACTTATTTCGAGGATGAACTCTTTTCACAACGCCAATGTCACTGGTGCTGTCCCTCTAGTCTCTCCGTGTAAGCTAAGTCATTTATGTTAAGAGGGATAGCATCAGTGTCATTGATGTCGAGGATTTATTTGTAAAAGTTTTCAAAAAAGGTACTTATTTGTAATAAAAAAATATTTACAAATAGGCTTTCGGTGTAGCTGCAATTGGCATCGAGAGCCATTTTGCTGGTATTTTTATTACAAACATGTCCATCGTTATTAAAAAAAGTTTTTTTGATTTTTTTTTTTTACAAATAGATCATCGACGCTAATGATAGTGGCATCATATAAGTGATTTAGCTTTTACGGGGAGACTATAGGGATGTCGCCGTCATGTTAGACCACAGTACCAATAATGTTACCAATAACGTTAGCGCCAAAAAAAAAAATCTCCCCTAAATAAGCTTCTATTTGTAAAATAAATTTTCAGAAAAGTTAAAATGTAAAAAATAACTTCCCCGCTCTACTACTAGCTAGCTAGCGTGTTTTAATACCATAGTCGTCGTCGAATGGTTGTTGTACGGCCGTTTAATTGGCCCTTCGTTTGGACGGTTGTGACAGTTGGAATGGTCGGAAATACCCTCCAACCGTCATTGGGAGCTGATCCAAGCCGTCCAGGCAAAGCCCTAGATCAAACGGCTGCGAGGGGGGTTCGGTCGAACCATGGGCTGGGCCATCCTGGCCCAACTTCAGCAGGTGGCTTCCTTTGTTGCTCCTCTCCGCAGATTTGTGAATTTTGTCCCAGTTCATCGTGTTAATTCTGAGTTCTTGGCCCATTCATACATAAGTCTGATCCTCGACATCGTCCAATTAATTGATCATCTGATTTGATGTCGATTCTCCTCCACTTTATAATTATTTTCTGCAAAAGGTTAGTAAACCTAATACTACTAGTGGAATATTATTATTCTAACTCAAATATGCATTGCAAGTATAACTAGTTCTCCTCTATTTTAGTAATATTGACGGTTGAAACTGATCGCTAATGACCATCAACACACGTCCAGTCTGGAGCCGAAAAGACGTGGACAAGATGCCAGTGCTGATTGACGTGTGTCACACATGCCGTGCGCTACCTGAAGTAGCCAAACGGGCGGAAACGGAACCGTGGCGCTGTTTTAAGCAGGCCCGGTCTCACCAAGCCCACCACTCCCCACATGGAGGGTTAGCTAGCGCGACCCAACTCGAACGGAAGCCCGGGTGCCCGGGGCAATATAGGTTTCAAATCTTAGTGGGTTACTCAAAGACTGTGAAAGGAGACCAGCCAGCATCGAAAAAGACGGTTGATAAGACAACACAAAAAAGTGGATTTGTAACATTGCGAGCCACTCCTTGGTCTATAAAAGGAATGGGACAAGCTACGAATTGAGGGTTGGATTTTTTGGATCAGAACTCCTTGTTTGTAGACTGGAAAGGCGTCCCTTGTTCTTAGCTGATCCGAGAAAAATAACAAAACCAACACAGAAATAGGGTATTACACCTTCGGGTGGCCTGAACATATATAAACTCTTGTTTCTCTTGCTCTGCGGGGAAGTCGGGCCCCACAAACCTTCTCTTTGTTTAGCCTTTTCCATCGTATTTCACCACTAACCCCTGGTTGAATCTTCAACCCCAGGGAGGGGTCTCCACTCCCCGCTGTCCGAGGAATCGCCCCCTCGATAGTGGCATATTATAGAGGGAGATAAAGTCCATAGCAAATCGTTGAATTAGGCCCCGTTTTAAACTCCAAATCTAAACTTCAATTTCTTCGTTTTCCGTTAGCACGCTTCCCAAACTGCTAAACGGTGTATTTTTTTCAAAAAAAAATTGTATAAAAGTTTCTTTAAAAATTCAAATGAACCCATTTTTCAAGTTTATAATAATTAAATAATCATGTGTTAATTGCTTGCTCCGATTTCCATGGCACTGAAAAGCTCAAATTTTATGCTGCATCGAATAAAGCATTAGAGTAAACTCAATGGCATATAATATATTCTCTTATAAAGGAGCAAAACCAAAATGCATATAGTGCCTATCTACGTTTTCCTTTTGTCCAACATGTGTTACTAGTAAATGTCACGTCCCGATTTTCCTTCGGAGATTACAAATCATTAAATAATGTATTTCTAAAATTTATATTAAATTTTAAATGAGTTAAACAAGTGAATTAATGCGGGTAATAAAATTTCCTTTAAAATTCATGGCTGGGAATATTTTTCTAATATACTTCATGCCCTAAAGCATTGTTTGAAATTTCCCGTGAACTTTTAGAGCTCAAAAAGTAATTTTAGTAAAACAAATTTCATTCAATCAATTAAATAAAGTAAAAAACTAATTAAAATCCCCATCCTTGCTCTGCTCTGTTTTTGGCCCATCCTCACCCGTAAGACTATTAGGGCAGTCCCAACCCATAACACTACACATGGTTTCCATAAACTCCACATCATCAAGAAACTTAGACACTACTCTTCCAATGCAAACACCACTATTCCATACTTCAATTTAATGCTACTTATCTCACATGATGTCTTGGATGTTGTGTAGAAACCATGTCTTATGCAAGACATGGTTTCCTTCTCTTTTCTCATTTATTCACTTGCCACATCATTTTTTGTCATAGGTGGCAACTTATTTAATGCTATGGACACCATCCTAGTCATTGGATTAGTAAATGCCCTTATTACTCTCCTAAGCCGGCGCCAGCTCAAGCACCCAAAAAAGAAAAAGAAAACTCAAATCCTAGGGGTATGAACATCGATAAGTATAGCCAGGATTTGATTTTTTTTTTTTCAACGGAGCGAGTATTGCTTATACTTCTACCTAATTTATAAGAGCAGGTACAATAGCAGGCTATAAGCCAGCTGTAAACATATTTTAAGGAGATAAATAAGGAGAGAGAAGAGCAGCGGGCTACAGATTTGTAGCTAGCTGTAGCACGGACTCCAAGATGCATTGTGTGTATGACAGGTGGGACCATATATTGATAGTGTAGTATGTACCTATTGTATGAATGAGCTATTAGTTTGGGTATAGATGAATTGGAGCAAGTAGTTGGCTATACTATTAAACTTGCTCTAAGGGCATTCTCAATCCAATGACTAGGATGGTGTCCATAACATTAAATAAGATATCACATATGATAAAAAATGATGTGGCAAGTGAATAAATGAGCAAAGAGAAGGAAACCATGTCTTGCATGAGACATGGTTTCTACACAACATTTAAGACATCATGTGAGATAAGTAGCATTAAATTCAAGTATGGAATAGTGGTGTTTGCATTGGAAGAGTAGTGTCTATCACAGGGAGAAAAAAAAATTAACCTCACTGATAACCAGAAGAGGAGAGGGCTCATCCATCTACGCGTGGCTAAAACAAACAAGAGAAAACGTGAGGTGAAAGTGAGTTGGCAGTTACAATTGCAGGGTCAGGGAGTTTTGCCCGATAAATATTGGATTTATTTTGGACCTGGCTAAACCACGGTTAATGGTAACTACTATAAAACTGATCCAACTGGATTAGACATAACTGACATATGACCCAGCTCGGAGAAGCTATGGACGAGAGAACAGCTACCAGGTCAATCGGTAACGTACACTAGATAATCTTGCACATGCTCATTTCGTTTATTCTTTTTTCATATTTTGCGAGATATGTTTCGTTTTGTTTATCTTGAATGCTACCTTCCCGCTTAAGCAGTTTACAAACTTAGCTTAGTTGTCCTCCCATGCTGATCCATATCTGAAAACAAACCCAAAAGACTATTTCTTCATAAATGAAGGACGGAAGCTTCCTCAAGTTCTATTTGCAGTAGTGTATATGCATCGACGTACATTATATTGTATTGGTGCAGCTTATTGTACTTATATCTTGCTAAAATTTTACAATCATCATTGGTGTTCTTTTCTCCTGAAGATAAAGATTAAGTTTTTTACGCAAAACGAGGTGTTATTAACGTATGATTGATTGAGTTTTAATTATTACAAACTTGAAAATAGATTAATATGATATTTTAGAGAAATTTTTATATAGAAAGTTTTCACACGAAACGCACCGTTTAGCAGTTTGAAAAGCGTGCCATGCAAAACTTAATTTTGATCCAACTCTTACTGGGCGACGTCTCGAAGTGCTTCAGGGGGTGTTCAAATACAAGGGTATAAAGTTTTGGCATGTCACATCGGGTATTATATAGGGTGTTGCATGGGGTGTTCGGGCACTAATTTAAAAACTAATTACAGAATCCGTCGATAAACTGAGAGATAAATTTTTTTAAGCCTAATTAATCTGTCATTAACAAATGTTTACTGTAGCACTCATTGTCAAATCATGGAGCAATTAGGCTTAAAAGATTCGTCTCGCAAATTAGTCACAATCTATGCAATTAGTTAATTGTTTAATTAGCCTATATTTAATACTTCTTGCAGGTGTTCAAACGTTTAATGCGACAGGATGTAAATTTTAGAGTGGAATCTAAACACCCCCTCAATTTGTTTTTGAAGTCGCGAAATTTTTACAAGTCTGCACCATATAAATAGTGGAAATGATTCACTAAAAATTGGGGTTAAGGAAGTGATCCACGCATCTTGCTTGACACGTACTATCCCTTCTAGTTGGTTATAAAATGTGAAATGCTATGAAGACGCTATTGAACTTTGGACATATCACTTACCCATTCGTGTTACTAAAAGACTATATATGTAAGTCTCTCTCCGGTTTCATAAAACCATTAACTTTTGAAAATACATTTAACCGATCATCTTATTAAAAAATAATACAAATATGTAAAAAAATGTAAACCATATTTAAAATGCCTCTAATGATAAATTAAGTTTATAACAAAAATAAATGATAATTAAATATTTTTCAATAAATGGATGGTCAAACATAAATCTAAAACAACAGTTAATTATTAAAAACTGAAGGAACTATAATTTATTTTGTTACAAATTATTTTATCCGGTAATGGTAATTTAAGCTTTTTATATATTTGTACTAATTTGTATTAATAGATGGAAAATGAAATATCATGTTCATAAATTAACAGCGTTATATATTCCCTTAAAAAATAGGTCATGTTTTTTTTTATTAAAGAGGGAATTGAATTTTAGCAACTGTCTGCATATATATCACTATTTTCACTGTGCTGTTATTAGGCTTTAGAGCATCACTAGAGATTACGTATAATCCCCCTCAAAAAATTATTTTTGTTTTCCTAAACTGAAAATAGGAAACACAATAACTCATCTCTCAAGAGAAAGCCTAAATTTTATAAAAAACAAAAAAGTGGACCTTCTATTAAACTAACAAAATTTTTGTTTTCCTCCGTCAGTGCGCCATACCTCCTGGCGCTCCATGAAAGCCGCGCCGATCTCCCATGCGTTGTGAAGGAGATGAGGAAGGTGGGAGCAGCGAGATTGGGAAACATGAGCGAGGGCAGCCGCTTTCTCCCGCATATCAACAAGCGAATATTTCGAGAAAGGAAATTCCAAAAATCATGCAAGGGAGTAGGGATCTGTTGGAGTACTTTGGTGATGCTATTAGTTCTAGCGGCACACGCTGCAGCTTCGATAGTTTTACATCACTATTTCAAAATTTTTTCATATAAAATCTCCCAGTTATTTTAAAACAGTAACATAGTGAAAATTTTACCCTTCAATTAAACTCTTCATTCGTGTCCAATGTTACGCCTTGACATTTGTTTTTTTTAAAAAAAAAGGTTGGAAAAAGGTGTGTGACCTAGTATTGGATTTGAACGTTCACGAAAAGAACATCATTCGAAGCGATCGATAGAAGGCAGAAAGCAATTAGGCTATAGCTTGGCTCTCGCGCTGTGCCCATTGTGTTTAATTATTACTTAACTACTTTCACTTGGCTTGGTTGCTAGGTAGGTAACTCTCGTGATCAGTTGATTGATTGGTACTAGAATAAAAAAATAGTGTTTGTCTTGACGACGGTCGTCGTCTCATTTCACGCTATCAGACGGTACTGGAAGGCGATATATATTCATCGGTATGAGCAATGCACATGCATGGACTTGGAGATGTTTTTGCATGTGCAAATTTCCTTTACTGAGTTGCAACGGATTTGAGCTCATTGAACATCGAAGCTGATGTGTGCTTTTGATGTTTTGTAATCTACTCCCTCCACTTTATATTACAACTTTTTCCTAAGTTATAAGTTTAACCGAGTTTATAGAAAAAATAGTGACTCTTGTAACACCAAATTAGTTCCATCAAATCTAACACCAAATATATATTGTAATTTGTTTGGTATTAAAACTTTACTATATTTTTCTAGTGAAACATAAAAAAATGACTTAGAAAAAAGTAATGACTTATAATATGAACTGAAGGAGAATTATATAATGTATTTGTTGTATTATTTTGCAAGGAATATATCTATTTACTGTCATGTAATGTACTTAAAACAGAGAAAATGGGCACGGTGCTTGTTATATATATAAAAACTAATAGTCTAAATTGTAGTATATACACGATTAATTATTACATGTCCAAATCATGACACCATTTGTTGAAGCTACATATCCTAGTTGTACCTGTTCATCTATGATTTGTTTTCACCAAAATATTATAATTTCTTCGTAAGGACAAAAGAAAAAATCAAAGTACATCCCTAAGCTGCTTTTCCCATGCTGAAAACAAATTACCAATACACTTCATTGCTACTGGTGTTCGATAAAAAAAATGTTTCATGAATTTGAGGGCAAAGAGAACCACCTCTGCATTCAGTGCAAGATAATCACCAAACAAACGGTAGTAGTAGCACTAGCATGAAGTCTGACAAACGAGTGCCAGTGAAGGCAAGCAAATTCAGCAAAGTGGGATCAGAATATCTGTGTTTTTAAAATGTGTTCCATGTACTGAATTCATTCTCTTGGGATCAATATCATAACTAACCCTGATCAGAGAGCAGCCAGGAATTAGCCGAAATTCCCTTGTTAATTAACTACTCTGATCCCACGCACGTATGCTGCTCGGATAAGCAAGTATGCACACGCCACATTCCAAGAGAGTAGTTAGCTATAGCTTAGCTTGTTTCCTCTGGATCATCTCATAACCTTGTGCATGTATGTGTCTTCCCTACTCAACTAATCCTCAAAACCGATGCTTTGCTTAAATAGTTAATTAATTAATTAATCGGACTTCAGCTTGCGCTGCCACTGGGTGTGTGTGTTTGGTTTAATTACTGCATAGGGATTAGCGGGAAGTGAAGTGCAACAGAATTAACGAGAGGGGTTTGTTGCTTGACGCTGTTGCCTGTGTCTCCTCCCCTGCCTGCACATTGATCCCGTACTGCAGGGGCTCGCCCAGCACAGTGGCGGACCAATCATCGATGCTGCTCTCTCGCAGACTCCCTGCCCTATCCAACGCTCAATGACGAGGGTTGCAAATGTAAAATCAAAGTGACTTGATTCTTTATTCTACGATGGACCAATTGGCATCTAAGATGATTAATTTTGATAATTTGAAGATTATCGGCAAAGTGTGTTAGAGATAATTGGATTTGGAGGTGGAACGGGACTGCTGCTGAATGTTTGGTGCGGTCTGACCGGACAAGAGCTGCCGGTCAGACCGGCGTGTTTCGAGCGGTCCGATTGGCAAAGTGGTTTTGGAGATAATTGGATTTTGCAGATGAACAGAGACTGCTGTTGAATGTTTTGGTCCGGTCGGACCGGGCAAAAGCTGCCGGTCAGACCGACGTTGTATCGAGCGGTCAGATCGGCCAGCCATGGTCTGATTGGCCATTCTGTGTCGGTTTCGGTTTCGAGTTGGTTTGTTGGATATCCGTGGATAATTCATGTTTATGACTTCTAGATAGATAGTACGCGTATGTAATACTGTTGTTTGCTACAATGGTCAAGTTGGTAAGAACTTTGTGCTCGGATATGATTTCTTGGTTGATGCATGTATAGGTGATCTTGATGCCTCGAGAGATTGTTGCCGTGATGGATCGGGAGTCAACTTGGAGAAGATGATGTCGGCACGATCAGGATATCATGCGGATGCTTAGGGCTAAAGAGCCAATGCACATGGTTGGTGAAGATTCCATATGGCATACGATGGAGATATTGTGTGCGTATGAGATGCGGAGTCGAATTTAGAGGGAGCCCAAATTTGGTAGAATTGGAGTTTGTAAAGTTTGTTTATATGTACGGGAAGGTTAATTTCCTAGGGGGGATTAGGATTCTTGTACAAGT
>CM020187.1:748246-765179 GCA_009805545.1 Oryza longistaminata | reverse complement strand
TCTAACTAGTTTCTTGATGTATGTGGAGTTTATTGGATAACGGCAGTCTATGTGTTATGGGGTGGACTGCGCCTACTATAATTTTTATAGTCCGTGCTTATCTCTCTTTCTTATTTATCTTCTCGGAAATATATTAATATTGTACCTACTTCTTACAGATTGTGTACAGCAAACAAGCACCGCAAACTTTACCGCCGGCTTACTACTCGCTCAATTTGCGGGCCGGCGAAATCGGGGATGAATGAGGACGGTCAGGACTTATTGGACTTTTGGACTGGAGGCCTTCCTAACGCTGCACAGGGCGGGATGCGTTTAGCGATTAATGACAGGTAACTTAACTATATTATGTTATTAAAAAATTAATGACAGTAATTAATAGAAAGAATTTTTATTTTTTTTTATTTTTTTTTTTACAATGGGATTGAAAAATAAGTTACATTTTTTAAAACTTTGACTTAATATTAACTTTAAAAACTTTGATTTAAGATTTTAAACTTAGAGTCATATTTTTAAAAACCTTTAATCAACTTTAAAAATTTTCCATTTGCAGAACAATTTTGAAAACTTTTCAACTCAGATTTGAAAACTTACAAATCGAGTTTTGAAAAACTTTCACTTCATATCTGAAAACTTCAACTCAAATTTTAAAAACTTCAACTCGAGATTGAAAAACTTTCAAGTCAAGATTTAAAAATTTTTCAACTATAATTTAAAAACTTTCAACTTCAAAACATGACTAAAAGATTAAAAAAATAATCAGAAAAAAAGTGAGAATAATCCGAAAAATTCCTGGTTAAAATAATAACGAAAAAAAAGACGAGGTGAGGAGGGACGCGCGAGGCAGCAACGCCGGCGCTGGCCTTCTGGCGCCGCGAATTAGCTATCGTGGTTTCTGAGGGCCGGGCGGCTTGACTTTTTTCGGATCGCGAGGAATCTCGACGTTCGTCAGATTTCTGACGGCTGATACTTCATTCCCATCCTTTTGGCCTTTCGGCCCTCGTTGAGCTGGCACTCGGACTTTAATGAGGCCCGTTGTTCTCAAAGCCGGCGATGGCAAGTAGATTGAGATGGGGCGTTCTTTACGAATAAGTTCACTTTTAAGCGTCCCTCTATTTTGTCGCCAGTCCGATTTTCGTCCCTTGGTCAGCAAAACCGGATACTACCTCGTCCTCTAATCTTACGAAAACCAGTAACAAACAAGGTTCCCTCGGCAGTATGGAGGGCGGTTTGGACCGACGTGGGCGCTTACTTGGCTCTTTTGATAGTCCTCGTTCCCGTGTTTCTTGACGTGGCGTTTACGTGGCAATTGTGATCCCGAAATCTCTAAGTTTGGTTCGTGGCTTTAGGCTGCCTACCTCAGGTATAAATAGAGAGGGAGGGTGTGGCCTCCCTGTATCGTTTTTAGAGAGAGTTGAGTTGAGAGAATAGTTAGGGTTTCGAGTTTAGTCAAGATTTTCGTGAGGAGTGTTGTTGTTGCACTTTGTATACACAGTGAGAAGTATTAAAGTTGCAATCTACTTTGAGAGATCTTCGATTTGTGTTTGCTCGGGTTCCGCAGTCAGACCGACGGCATCGGACCGGTCAGACCAGCAGGGTAAAGGCGGTTAGATCGGCGGCGACAACAGACGACGGCGACAGGTTTCGACGGTTAGACTGGGAGATCAACACCGGTAAGACCGGTGGCATAGGCGCGGCCAGACCGGCTGATCACCTTCGGTCAGACCGATCTACATCGGATTCAAGGGTAATTTTTAATTCCGCTAAAAGTTTCGGTTTTTAGGTACTACAACCATTCACCCCCTCTGGTTGGCTTAGTTCTTGTTGTTCGATCCTACAAGTGGTATCAGAGAAGCAAGAACTAAGCCAACCAGAGAGGGGGTGAATGGCTATAGTACCCAAAATTTCGACGGTTAGATCGGGAGATCAACACCGGTCAGACCGGCAACATAGGTGTAGTCAGACCGGCTGATCACCTTCGGTCAGACCGATCTACATCAGATTTGAGGGTAACTTTTAATTCATTCCGCTAATAGTTTCGGTTTTTGGGTACTACAACCATTCACTCCCCTCTAGTTGGCTTAGTTCTTGCTGTTCGATCCTACAACAAAGACGTACACCGAATTGAGTGATTGAATATGATACTCTAGGATTTTTCACCTTTTTTCTTTTTAAAAACTTATTTTATAAATAGACATAATAAAACTTATTTCGAGGATGAACTCTTTTCACAACGCCAATGTCACTGGTGCTGTCCCTCTAGTCTCTCCGTGTAAGCTAAGTCATTTATGTTAAGAGGGATAGCATCAGTGTCATTGATGTCGAGGATTTATTTGTAAAAGTTTTCAAAAAAGGTACTTATTTGTAATAAAAAAATATTTACAAATAGGCTTTCGGTGTAGCTGCAATTGGCATCGAGAGCCATTTTGCTGGTATTTTTATTACAAACATGTCCATCGTTATTAAAAAAAGTTTTTTTGATTTTTTTTTTTTACAAATAGATCATCGACGCTAATGATAGTGGCATCATATAAGTGATTTAGCTTTTACGGGGAGACTATAGGGATGTCGCCGTCATGTTAGACCACAGTACCAATAATGTTACCAATAACGTTAGCGCCAAAAAAAAAAATCTCCCCTAAATAAGCTTCTATTTGTAAAATAAATTTTCAGAAAAGTTAAAATGTAAAAAATAACTTCCCCGCTCTACTACTAGCTAGCTAGCGTGTTTTAATACCATAGTCGTCGTCGAATGGTTGTTGTACGGCCGTTTGATTGGCCCTTCGTTTGGATTTGGCGAGCAAACTGTCATGTTAATGCCAAAATTAGTAATACTCCATTATCCCCTTTAAGAAAACTCCATTAGAGAATTTCCTTTTGCACATCATTAGTGATTAATTGGCTGTATGTTCCCGTTTGTCTTTGTGGCTATGATAGGAGGTGCACTCGTGTTGTGTGTATGCGTGGTCTGATGTTGTTTGTGTGTGTGTTTTTCTTATAATAGAAAACAATTGTGCCACAGCAAATGATAAAAAGACAACCTTACAATTCAGATGAGTGATAAACTGATAACTCTTGTATGTGATCAGGTAATTTTTTTTGTAAGTATCCACCCCAAAGACATATTGTAGAAACAATTGAGAAAGTCAGTGGCTGTCGGTGAAATGGGAATTGGGGTACCTATTTCCCCAGTAAAACAATTATAAACAAAATTAATGGTATGCTTAAACCATCCTTAAAAATAGAGAGGTACCATGGGTGATGTAGCTAGGAGGCCACCTTAATGGGTTCTGGGCCCACCTTTGTTTGTGCATAGGGCGCTCCCCTTGATTAAGGTTGGACGATGCACGATTGAAATACAAACTCAAAACTTCGAGTAATAAGATTAGTCCTGGGCCTTGATCCACATTGGGATCTAGGCCCACCAAAATACATCTTAAAGAATGTATCCTAAGGTCTGCCTCGGGCCCGGCCTTGTTCTAGGTCCCGGGTTCACCTTAGTCCTTGTAAGTCCTACGTTGCTCAGTTAGAGGAGGGTAGAGACTTACAAGATCTACATATTAAGAAGAATAAACTAAGGGGCTGTTTAGTTCCCCAAAAACATCACATCGAATCTTTGGACACATGTATGAAGCATTAAATATAGATAAAAAAAGAAAAAACTAATTACATAGTTTGCATGTAAATCGCGAGATGAATCTTTTGAGCCTAATTAGTTCATGATTAGGCTCAAAAGACTCGTCTCGCGGTTTCTAAACGAGTTATGAAATTAGTTTTTTCATTCGTGTCCGAAAACCCCTTCCGACATCCGGTCAAATGTTCGATGTGACACCCAAAAAATTTCATTTCACCAACTAAACAGGCCCTAAGGTCTGCCTCAGACCTAGCCTTATCCTGGGTCTCGGGCTCGTCTTAGTCCACGCATGTTACACACTGCTCTGTGAAGAGGAGTGTCGAGATGTATAAGATCTACATCTTAAGGATGTAGCCTAAGGTCTGCCTTGGACCTGATCTTATCCTACGTCCTAGGCTCACCTTAGTCTTTGTAAGTCCTACGTTCCTCAGAGAGGAGTATAGAGACCTAAAAAATCTACATCTTAAGAGGAGAAGTAAACTAAGGTCTGCCTCAGGCCCAGCCTTATCCTGGGTCACGGGCTCACCTCAGTCCATGCACGTCACCCACTACTCTGTGAAGAGGAGTGTCGAGACGTATAAGGTATACATATCTTGAGGATGTACCCTAAGGTTTGCCTCGGACCCGGTCTTATCCTGGGTCCCGGGCTCACCTTAGTTCTTATAAGTCCTATGTTGCTCAGCTAGAGGAGCATAGAGACATTCAAGATCTACATTTAAAAAAGAATAAAACTAAGGTTTGCCTTTGACCCGGCCTTATCCTAGGTCTCACCGTAGTCTTCATAGGTCACACTCTCTACAAGGGGTGGAGGGTGGAGACATATGATTAGAAGATATAAACTAAAGTCTGCCTTAGCCCCGACCACGACCTTGGATCTGGGCTCATCTTAGTCCTTATAATTTTACATTCTTTTGCAAAGAAGAGCATGGAAACATACTAGATATATAAAATATCGCTTTATCAAAGACATCTTCGAGAAGCTCGTCTAAGAACTATTGCCATAAAATGCGCAGGGGTGCGACCTCAGGACCAGCTTGGGTGAGGGGTGTGCTCAGCGGGCTGCTGTGAAGCAGTCCCCTCCGCCATAAATGAAACAGGTTTACACGTTGTTGGTATTTCTTAACGATATTAGTAGTGGCGCAGAAATACTCCTGGTATATTATGGTTACAGAGTTCATCCGCAAGCGCACGGATATACCATTGTAGCATTTCACCCGAGAGTATTCCAAGGGTATCGTATTTATTTAATCCCGTGGGAAGATCATAATAGAGAGAACCGTACTAATAGTTTATATGTTACTTGTAATAATCATGGTCTAAGCAGGGGTTAATATAATCCATAGGGTAGAGTAACACACAAGCATCGAACTACTCATTCTCATACTAGATTATCTAAGCTAAGTGGAAAAAAAATATAAAAGAATATATTCCTATACTTCTAGTATATATAGTATACAAACATTCTAGTTATAAGATCAACTAGCTAATACCCTCTTTCCGATGCCTTCCTAGTACTTCGAGAAGCCACCTCTGGCTGTCGAGTTCCTTATGACAGCCCGTCATGACCATACAACCGGGGCTAAATACGGAGGAGTACCCTCCCCAGGAAATTAACTTAGGACTATATACACGCGCGAAGGAATACCCGTACCGAGCTGTCACCATCAGCGGCCCACCTTTCATCCGCAGCATAAAATCCCAAATAATAATACCCAATAATCTAGACACTACACCTAAACTATCAGATACTACTCTAATATCATCGTCATAACATAGAGTAATTGCAATAGCAAACATTATACCCGTACCTATGCATCTTCCAGATAAGCTAGCAGTATAATCAGTATAACATGAACATATAGTAAAGTTGGCATTCATATACTCGGAAAGTATTTCAATACCAGAAATGTATAAAGAAGAGTATTCTAAATAAAGTACAAAGCTTACAAAAGAGAAAAGGATAGCTACTAGAGCCATACCCGAACTCTTCCAAAGGCTTCCGGACTCTGATTTCTATTCTATTCCTACTCCACTAGCTTGAGACTACTAAAGTAAACTTGAGAGAATATGAGAGAGCTCTTGCTTGAAGTGTGTGTTGAAATGGAGAGAGTGAGCTCCTTATATAGCCTCCCAATGACGGTTGTGACGGTTGGAATGGTCTTGAGAGAATATGAGAGAGCTCTTGCTTGAAGTGTGTTGAAATGGAGAGAGTGAGCTCCTTATATAGCCTCCAAATGACGGTTGTGATGGTTGGAATGGTCGGAAATACCCTCCAACCATCATTGGGAGCTGATCCAAGCCGTCCAGGTAAAGCCCTAGATCAAACGGCTGCGAGGGGGGTTCGGTTGAACCATGGGCTGGGCCGTCCTGGCCCAACTTCGGCAGGTGGCTCCCTTTGTTGCTCCTCTCCGCAGACTTGTGAATTTTGGACCTGTTCATCGTGTCAATTCTGAGTTCTTGGCCCATTCATGCATAAGTCTGATCCTCGACATCGTCCAATTAATTGATCATCTGATTTGATGTCGATTCTCCTCCACTTTATGGTTATTTTCTGCAAAATGTTAGTAAACATAATACTAGTGGAATATTATTATTCTAACTCAAATATGCATTGCAAGTATAACTAGTTCTCCTCTATTTTGGTAATATTGACGACCGTTAACACGCGTCCAGTCTGGAGCCAAAAAGACGTGGACAAGACGCCAGCGCTGATTCATTAGGATCGGTGGCGTCCTGGACGTGTGTCGCACATGCCGTGCGCTACCTGAAGTAGCCAAACGGGCGGAAACGGAACCGTGGCGCTGTTTTAAGCAGGCCCAGTCTCACCAAGCCCACCACTCCCCACATGGAGGGTTAGCTAGCGCGACCCAACTGTGTCGAATAGAAGCCCAGGTGCCCGGGGCAATATAGGTTTCAAATCTTAGTGGGTTACTCAAAGACTGTGAAAGGAGACCAGCCAGCATCGACAAAGACGGTTGATAAGACAACACAAGAAAGTGGATTTGTAACATTGCGAGCCACTCCTTGGTCTATAAAAGGAATGGGACAAGCTACATATTGAGGGTTGGATTTTTTGAATCAGAACTTCTTGTTTGTAGACTGGAAAGGCGTCCCTTGTTCTTAGCTGATCTGAGAAAAACAACAAAACCAACATAGGAATAGGGTATTACACCTCCGTGTGGCCTGAACCTGTATAAACTCTAGTTTCTCTTGCTCTGCGGGGAAGTCGGGCCCCACAAACCTTCTCTTTGTTTAGCCTTTTCCATCGTATTTCACCACTAACCCCTGGTTGAATCTTCAACCCCAGGGAGGGGTCTCCACTCCCCGCTGTCCGAGGAATCGCCCCCTCGATAGTGGTATATTATAGAGGGAGATAAAGTCCATAGCAAATCGTTGAATTAGGCCCCGTTTTAAACTCCAAATCTAAACTTCAATTTCTTCGTTTTTCGTTAGCACGCTTCCCAAACTGCTAAACGGTGTATTTTTTTCAAAAAAAAATTGTATAAAAGTTTCTTTAAAAATTCAAATGAACCCATTTTTCAAGTTTATAATAATTAAATAATCATGTGTTAATTGCTTGCTCCGATTTCCATGGCACTGAAAAGCTCAAATTTTATGCTGCATCGAATAAAGCATTAGAGTAAACTCAATGGCATATAATATATTCTCTTATAAAGGAGCAAAACCAAAATGCATATAGTGCCTATCTACGTTTTCCTTTTGTCCAACATGTGTTACTAGTAAGTGTCACGTCCCGATTTTCCTTCGGAGATTGAAAATCATTAAAAAATGTATTTCTAAAATTTATATTAAATTTTAAATGAGTTAAACAAGTGAATTAATGTGGGTAATAAAATTTCCTTTAAAAATCATGGCTGGGAATATTTTTCTAATATTCTACATGCCCTAAAGCATTGTCTGAAATTTTCCGTGAACTTTTAGAGCTCAAAAAGTAATTTTAGTAAAACAAATTTCATTCAATCAATTAAATAAAGTAAAAAACTAATTAAAATCCCCATCCTTGCTCTGCTCTGTTTTTGGCCCATCCTCACCCGCAAGCCTGTTATTACTCCCCTAAGCCGGCGCCAGCTCAAGCACCCCGAAAAAAGAAAAAGAAAACTCAAATCCTGCGCTATGAACCTGTACAAGTATAGCCAGGATTTGATTTTTTTTTCACGGAGTGAGTATTGCTTATACTTCTACCTAATTTATATAATCTGCTAGTACTATACTTATGGCTTGTTTGGTAACTTGAGGTAACTTGAGGGAAGAAGATTGTGAGTTTACACGAAGAAATTGATCATGAGATTAAGATGGGAATTTGATTTTTAATCCCAATATCTTGTTTGGTAGAGGTGATGGAAATTGATAGGTAGTTTAGTTAGAGATTAGGTCATTAATAAAAATGGATGGCTGAGATTTGCTTAGATAAAATAAAGGAGGAATTCCCTCCCAATTACATGCCCCTACCCTGGTATTGAAAAAGAGGGAGTTCCTTGCTCAATTGCCCATCCCCATCCCACCAAAATTCCCATGTCTCCCAACAAAACAAAACACTTAATAGCTCCATCCCTCTAAACTCACAATCCCTTCTAAAAACTCCCTCCAACAAAACGGACCGTGGTGTGTTTGGTTGGGCTTTTCAACCTGCTTTTGCTTTTGCAAAAGCCAAAAGCTAACCAAAGGGCCCAAAAGCCACAGCTGCTTTTGCCCAAAGCCAGCTTTTGGTGTAGTACAAATCAAAAGCACCTCTACCCCCTGTTTTCACCTGCTTTTGGGGGAGAAAATTACCCACCTATGCCATTATGGAAAAACGGTTCGCTAATCTATTCGTCTCCTCTTGCTTCTCACACGCACGCAGCAGTGGGGATCGAGCGACGCTTCGTCCCTGCCCTCCCCGCCCAACGCCGGCGCCGCCCCTGCTCCTCCCTGCCGTGCCGGCCGCCGCCCTCCCTGCCCGCCGCCGCCCCTTTTCCTCCCCGCCCAACGCTGATTCCGCCTAACGCCGCGCCGCCTCCACGAGCCACCGCCCAGTCGCTCCGTCTCGGCACGCTCGTTCGCGAGTTCCCGCTCTCCACGCGAGAGGAGCACGAGGCCGGCTGCGCCGGCACAGGTGGCGCGGGTAAACGGCAAGGAATACCGAATGGTGCCGGTGACGAGCGGCGTTCCCCTGGCTTCCTGTGTTAAGACTCGAGAGAAAGAGAAAGATACCTGTGTGCATGACATGTGGGGTCTTACTCGTCAGGTAGGAAGCTTTTCCAAAACCACCTGTGTGTAACTAAACGAGCTTTTGGCTCCCTCACCGTACTTTTGCAAAGCTACTTTTCAAAAAGTCATAGCCCACAGCTGCTTTTTAAAAGCCACGGTCCAACCAAAACACACCCACTCTAATCCTATTCTGACGTGGCCACCCGCTCCGACGTGTACAGCCGCCACGTCACTCGGGGACGTCAAGGCTCCACTTTGTCCGCCATGTCAGGCGTCGCCGCGCGTGTCGCCTCCGCCGGACTCTCAAAATCCCAAGTCTCAACTCGATCAGCCTCTCTCGATACTCGATTCGATAGTGACAAGAGGAAAAGCGCGGCTCTCTCCGTCTCCGGCGGCGGTGACGCGAGGAGGACGAGGAGGAGGAGGAGGAGGAGCCCGCGCCGCCGGGCCAAGCCATCATGGACGAGGAGCAGCTGCGCGCGCTGCTCCGCGACCTGGACGCGCTCAAGCAGCGCCCCGACCCCGCCGCCATCGATCGGGTAAGCCCGCCCACTTCGCGCCGCGATTGGCTTCTTCTGACCTGTGTGGATCTGGTGGTGGTTTTGACCTGTGGATCGGATCTGTGGTTGTTTGCTTAGATGCGAGAGGCGCGTGGCGGGAATGGTGACCCCGGCCGCCGCTGCACGGTCCAAGATCAAGGTACGAAGATCTGGCGCAAATACTAGGGTTTTGGTTCGCTCCTCCCCCTGGGTTTGGGGGAATTGCCGAATTGGGTGTGAAAGCTTACAGTCTATGTGTCAACTGATGCGGTGCAGGATATGAGCTCGGAGGTGGTGGACAGCAATCCCTACAGCAGGCTCATGGCGCTGCAGGCGTATGGGGATCGTCGACAACTACGAGCGCATCCGTTGTACTCCATCGCCATCGTTGTAAGCACAGCTCCTGCTCACTATTGCTTTGGGACAGCCATATTAGCTTAACCTACCTTCTGAAGGAAGATTCAATATGCTCAGTGTTAGTTTTGGACAGACTTATATGTGACCCTACCTTCTGAAGGACACACACTAGGCCTCTAAACCTGCCGTGAAAGAGTGGTTCAACCGAGCTATTTTTTCATAAATAGTCAAATACTTAATTGACAAACATTTTAGTATTAGTTTTTACCATTAGTTGTCACATTTATTCTCACCTGCACTTGGCAGTAGGAGCTTTCAGAATTACCCCTTTCAGTCTTACAAACATATAGTATGGTTAGACAATGCTGTTCAGGTTCTCGGTTCTCTCACAAATACCTGATTGAATCGGCAAGACCGACGATGGTTTGCTTGGCTTCTTGCATTGTCATTTCTGCACCAAAGTCAAATTTTGTCACATGCCAACATGTTCATGGAATAAGTTTTATGAAACAAAAACATTAATCGTATGCAGCTATGCAGTATTTTTAGTGGACAATTGATGGCTGGAAGCGTCAGCTTCTGCAGCCTGTACATATGGGTTTTAACTCAGGAAAGCAGACCTTAATATAAAGTATTCATGCTCTGCCAGGGTATAGGCGGCGTTGGTAGTGTTGCTGCTGAGATGCTCACTAGATGTGGCATTGGTCGCCTTTTGTTGTATGACTATGATACAGTTGAACTGGCGAACATGAATAGGTTGTTCTTTCGCCCAGACCAGGTAAGCTTTGTGGCAATTACGTGTATTTGCTTCTCTTTCCTTTATGCAAGTTGTCTTTCAGATGGTAACATCTATATCATCCTTATGCAAATAGGTTGGAATGACCAAGACAGATGCTGCTGTGCAGACACTATCTGGAATAAATCCTGATGTTACGTTGGAGGTGAAAATTACTGTTAACCTTTTTCATCTCCAGCTAATTGGTTCTATCATCAGGTTCAAATTACACATTAAGTTTTACTATTAATACATGAGAAAGCATATCTGGATGTTGCCAATGACCTGGTGAATCCTCCTAATTAATCATTAGACGAACTTGCTCTTACTCCTTTGCAAATGTCTCCTTGTTTTCTATTGTTTCATCTATGGCAATTGATGAATGTTGTATAAAGTACATAATTTCATTTATAAGTTACTCTGTTGGATAGTAACCTTGGATAGAGTAATATTCCGTAGTATATTTATTTTCCTTCTGCCCATATGCAAACCAACATTATACTTATTTTTCTTCCTGCAGAGCTATTCATTAAATATTACTACAGTGAAAGGATTTGAAACATTTTTAGGAAGTCTCAAAGCCAGAAGCTCTGATGGGCGTAACACTGGAGTTGATCTTGTTTTGAGCTGCGTTGATAACTATGAAGCTCGTATGGTTGTGAACCAGGTGTGAACTAGTGAACATTTCCATGATATATAGCTCCGTCAACCAAATTATTGTCTCCTTGTTCGTGACTAATTTAACCTTAGATGCCAGTGTATAACTGCATACTGCATTATTCAGTAGTGTATCATTTGTTCTTTATTCATTTATTCCTTCTTTTCAGGCATGCAATGAACTTGGCCAGACATGGATGGAGTCTGGTAAGTAGAAAAAACTCAGTTAATGTTTATCCTGTCCTCTTGAGAATAAATCATTTGTGTACTGTACTTATTAGCAACCTCAACAGTTATATCTTCAGCATTTGTTCTTTCTCATTAGACATCTTAAATTGCACGTGAAATTTGATAATCCACCTTGCCCTGAGAAGTTGCTTTAGATTGCTTGCCTTACATCCTTTGACCAAAAACATCTACAAATATACTTTGACGATCATCCTTTGTTGTGAGTTTATAATGTACTACTACTAGTCCCCTGCTTACAATTCCTCAAGCACAGATATTATTGATGCTAATAAATTACATCTTATTGTTATGGAAGTATGAGGACCATGCTAGTGAAATATGAGATGATCTCTTTATGTTGATTTTTGTACCCTTTAATAAAACATTACATGGAAATGCACCTGCACTTGGGGAACCAATATGTACAGATACATGTTAAACATGGCTTCATTCTTTGTGCCTGTATAGCTCTTGGTAAAAAAGGAAAAAAAAATTAAAGAACAGTTTGGTTTTGACATAACTTCATTTCGTGCTGACGCTTTGCTTTTATTAGTCATTATAATCTCGATTGCATGTGACATGAGAACTTTATGCATCAGGTGTCTCAGAAGATGCTGTTTCTGGTCATATACAGTTGCTGGTGCCTGGTGAAACAGCATGTTTTGCATGTGCTCCTCCATTGGTAATTTCTTATATATTTGAGATTTTTTACTGTCTTAATGAAAATACTTATACAGTTTACTATTTTATATTATGGATAAAATATTTAGTACTGGCTTTTGCATTTGCATTTTACAGTTGGTTTAGTTTGGGAGAGGTGTCCGGTGTCCCCGCACACTTCCTGTTTTTGCATATTTATTTCTCTAATCGCTTCCTAGCCTGATTGTGAACCTCTGCACATAGGTTGTTGCATCTGGAGTGGATGAGCGCACATTAAAGCGAGAAGGTGTTTGTGCTGCCTCTTTGCCAACTACAATGGTAGGCTTCTATTTTTCCTTCTGTTTAGTTCTCATCCTTTTCTCATCTGACAAGGACAACTGTAGTTAAAGCTATGTGGAAGGTTGAATTGGAATGGTTACATTTGTGTAACTGTTTACCAGCCTTAAATGCTCGTATAGTTGTATATTTTTTTTAGGCCTACATGTTAACAAGTATGGCTGCAGTTCTGATTTTAGGTCTAGTGTCCACCGTGCTTCCATCTAATCACTTGTGTATTGTTGTTGCATTGAAACAAGTTTTTCTTCATTTTTTAAATTAATTTGCAATGCATTGCACAGAGTATTGAGCACTTCAGTTCCATGTGATTGCTTATTGGTTTTTATGTCTAGGGATAGGGTTCTTAGTTCTTACACCTATTTTCATCAAAATTCTTACAGTATTACCCTGCTAGTTTGTTAACATCAATTTTCTACCATCTTCCCCTGCCTCCATTTATTTTTGGCTGATCAAAATGTTCTTTGCAGGGTGTTGTTGCTGGTCTCCTTGTCCAGAATGCTCTGAAATATTTGTTGAAGTTTGGACAAGTTTCGCCTTACTTGGTAATTGCATATATTTGTTGAACTTTTTTTGTACTTTTATTAGCGTTTTTGCTTTTTTTTCTATACCTATGTAACTGCACACGATTAGATACTTTTTCTGGGGAACAACATGGTACACTGTTCATATGAAAAGGGGACTCCACTGTGGCTCATGTTGATTCTGATTCATCATATTCAACTCATAATTCGAGCACTCTACTGGTTAGTTTCTAAAATCTTGTACTGCCCTCTGATTGTGCAGGGATATAATTCACTTAAGGATTATTTCCCAACAATGGAAATGAAACCAAATCCACAGTGTTCAAATCCAGCATGTGTTCAGAGACAGGTGTTGTCTTCTCCCATGTGCCCTCTCTTATGTTTACATTGTTGACATTGTGAAAGATTGGAAATGATACCCTTCTTTTGATCATTTTGTAGAAAGAATATGTGCAATCAAAACCTGCTAGAGATGCAGCAGCAAAAGCTAAGATGGAAGCTGAAGCATCAGCAGAAGATGAATGTCCAGTCCATCTAGATAATGATTGGAATATTAGGTAAGTCATTCCCCATGTACTTTATTGAATTCCTTGACAGGCAAATGTGTAGGAACTAACAACTTATGTCTAAATTTTGTAATTACTGAGAATTAATAATTAGGATGTCTGTGATCAACTATGCTAATGTTCATTACAGATTCAGTTGTCATACTAATGGAGCTGACAAGATAGTTGACTTGGATAGAACTTTGTACCCCATGCTCAAGCCCACATCATTTCTTAAGCACCCTGCTTGCAGGATTGCGTGTTTGAGAATGTTTCATGCTAAATTTTAACTACTCATTATTGTAGGATTCACAAACTACTAGGCTAGGGTTGCACTTTGGTGCTAATTGTAACTTCATTCTTTTTTTGTGTTGTACTACATCTTGACATGCTTGATGAATAAAAATGTTTTCTGAAGAAGCTTTTGTAGAATTGCTAACTTCAATATTTGTTCTTTTCCAGTGTTGTCGATGACAGTGACAAAGGGACACCAAGCATTCTAAGCACTGGAGCTGGTAATTCATTTTGCTATCAGCAAAGTTGTTCCTTCATTTACCGCTCTTTGGTTGTGTTTCACCAGTTCGTCCCACTTTTCGAAATTATACAGATAGCCTCCCAGAAGGCCTTGTCCGCGAACTCCCAACTGCAGATTCCTACCAAGAACCAGTTGCTCCAGTTACATCCGGGGCTATTGATGACGACCTTGAGGAGCTTCAGCGCCAGCTTGATGCCCTAAACTCGTCTTAATGTTTTGTAAAAGCTGGACCGTCATCATTAACTTGGTTTCTACCAAAGCTCAACACTGGGTTAGAAAACCAACCTGGGTACTGATGTTTGTGTTTACTCCGACAGAGTTACCCATTTCAGTGGATATAGCTTCTGTTCATACCAAAGAGGTTGAAGGGTTTGAAGTTACTTACCTGTACTGTTTTGAGCTTTTGTGTACAATTTTGCCTTGAGTTAATGTAGATTTTATGAGGCTGGAAAATTCACTGTTAACTTATGTGGACGCTCTGCTAATTACCGATAATAATTCAAAAACAAAAGTAGAAGGCATTCGTCCAGAACTGTGACGTCATGCTGTAATAGGCTTTTGCCAGTGCTGTCCGTAAACCTCAATAAGATTAGCTAGTTGCGTATCTCAGCAAAATATCTTGCGTATCCTGTCAGTTTTTCTATTATAAAATCTAAACTTTTGCTTATTCAAGTAAATACTTATTCCAAAACTAAATCATCCATTAATTTCTTCGATGTGGTCGTTTTCATTTCCTTTCGCAAAACCTGAGCTGCAAATTTTTGTCTAATTTTCTTGCCAACAATTTTTTTTTGTCTACATAATCTGATGCTAAGTGTAGACGTGTTCCAAACTCAATCAATCTCTCAGCCAGAGCAACATAACGATAGGGAGGGAAAAGTGATTTTCAGTTAAAAGCTTATGGAACAAGCGATGCGTTTTTCCAACCGTACTAAAATATACTCCATCCGTCTAAAATATAACATCTTTTACCACTTAAGATCTATCTTAAAATATAACGATTTCTCCACCAACATTCCCTTCCCAACTAATCACAACCCTCCACTATTTACTTTTCCCACCTACATCTACTTCTCAATCAATCACAACACTTTACTATTTAATTCTACCTACTTTCTTAATAATCGTGTCCAATTCTAAAACTCTGTATTTTCTACGACGGGGGAGTATAAAGTTAGGCCTTGTTTTGATCCCAAAAAATTTTGGCCAAAAACGTCACATCAAATGTTTGGACATATGCACAGAGCATTAAATATAGGAAAAAACCAATTGCACAGTTTACTTGTAAATTGTGAGACGAATCTTTTGAGTATAATTACGCCATGATTTGACAATGTGATGTTACAGTAAACATTTGCTAATGACGGATTAACTAGGCTTAATAAATTCGTCTCGTGGTTTACAGGCGGAATCTGTAATTTGTTTTGTTATTAGTCTATGCTTAATACTTCAAATGTGTGTCCGTATACTTTAAAAACTTTACACCAAAAGAACTAAACACACCCTTAGATTAAACACAATGTAGTACTCCCTCCGTTTCACAATGTAAGTCATTCTAACATTTCCTACATTCATATTGATCTCAATGAATCTAGACATATATATCTATCTAGATTCATTAACATCAATATGAATATGAGAAATGCTAAAATGATTTACATTGTGAAACGGAGGGAGTAATATTTACGAATCTGAACGTGCTACGATGTGACAACCAAAAAGTATCCAAGCAAATCAGTCACTTCACAGCTGCAAGAAATGTCCATGTGCCCGTATAAAAACCGCAAACAAAGGATTCAGGGTGTGTTTAGTTGGGGAAAAGAAAATTTTTGGGTGTCACATCGAACGTTTGACCGGATGTTGGAAGGGGTTTTTGGACACGAATGGAAAAACTAATTTCAGAACTCGCTTGGAAACCGCGAGACGAATCTTTTGAGACTAATTAAGCCGTCATTAGCACATGTGGGTTACTGTAGCACTTATGGCTAATCACGGACTAATTAGGCTTAAAAGATTCGTCTCGCGATTTCCTCCATAACTGTGCAATTAGTTTTTCTTTTTATCTATATCTAATGCTTAATGCATGTGTCCAAAGATTCGATGTGATGTTTTTAGGAAAAAAATTTAGGGAACTAAACGGGCCCTCAACTTTACAGGTCTGATTCAGCGGTTCAGTCCCCAATTGCTCATCTCCCTGAAGTTAAAACTCAACGAAAATGACCTCGCGATGCAGGACAACAACGTACAGGATTTAGAGCATGTGCGAAATGAGGCTCCCTGACCATGTCAATTTCGTTCCTAGTTAGCTTACCCGTTAAGCCAGAGAGATGGCATGGGAGACGGCGGCTGAAATAGCCAAAAATAAGGTCGTTTCATAGGTTGGGCCAAAAATGAGGTCTGTTTTTTCTTTTTTTGATAGCTAAAAAAGTAAAAATGAGGCCGGTTCGTATTTTTCTTAGCACATGCTTGTTTGCAAAGAGGCCAGGATGGGACGGACACCGATGTAGTTTGACACTTTGATGAGCAGCCGGGTACTCTAATTTACCTTACCTTTGATAGTAACGGTATATAAAAAAAAACCGTCCATAATCAAAATTTTCCTCATCTACTAACAAGATGCCACATCATCATCCACTAATTAACAAGATGCCACATCATCATCCACTAACAATCATCACATTTAAACATCATGCAAACATGCTATATCTTTATGGTTTTTATAATTTAAGCTTTTCAAATACAAACATGTTAAATTATCATCCAACATAATTCACGTAATGTTTCAATATATATCTTTATTATGTTTTATGATATCCTATATACTTATATAGTCCACCCTCACTTAGTTAGTGCTTAAATGATTAATCTATTGTCCAAATTATCTTTCACCTTTTTTCCTCTAATTAAGTCATATCACATCAATTGTTTTTAGCCTTTAGAT
>CM020187.1:660871-741174 GCA_009805545.1 Oryza longistaminata | reverse complement strand
TTGATGTGCAGAGCATTACCGTACCACATTTGATTGATTTGAAGGAAATTACGGAAGTAAAAAGAACATGTAAACAGAGCAGATAATTACAGGATTAGATCGATTTGTAGACCAGATAATTACAGCAAAAAGATGAGGACCAGCAGTACCTATCAGTGAAATCATTGCCGTATAACCAGCAGCATGAACATGCATCTCTTGATGGGGCTAGGGAGTAAGGGCCTAGGGCACACCATGAAGAACGACAGGATCATCTGTTTTTTCGCTAGGGAATTTGGAGATAGGATCGGCTGGAGGTGAAAATACGGTGAACGCAACACACGTTAGATGGTTTTTGAAAGGTGGCCCACAATATTAGGTGGAATTGGATTAAAATTTACATACGGATGTGATATTGCAATCTACTAATCAACGGCTAGTTCTTTCTAATTAACGTAGGAGCTCGTAGAAAGTGCCCGATTAGTATAGGTATATAGAGGTATAGATAGATAGATAGATGATGAGGGGGAGAAATTGGAGGCCAGCTGGGCCTCCTTTCCTGGTGCTCATTCGTCCTCCCCCTTGTCAGGCATCTCCGCCGGCGGATCTCCGCGCATCTGCCTCTTCCACTCAAGGAACCAACCCATCCAGCGCCGTCGCAGCCTGCACGCCTCCCGCCTTCCCTAGCACATTACCAAAGATACAATAAACTAACCTAAAAGCATAGCATGCACGTATCATGAAGCGAGTCGGATAGACAAAGAAATGAGAAATTGACTGACCAATTACGAATTTTGCAGGTGACTGCAGAATAGAAAAAGGGACGTTTTTTTTTTCTTCTGCTACCAGGCAACCGACTGGGAGTTCTCTCTGAACTTGTACAAGCTAAACACGGGCTCTATCTCCCCAATCCAAATTTTTGTACCGCTTCCAACTGCTTCTTCTTCCAATGCAAGTCGTTTCTCTGCTCGCATTTCCCTTGTCTTCTTTGTATCAAGAAACATAACTTCCTGTATCAGAGCAATCGATCTAGAGGTTTTCTGGCAAGCCACGCTATCATTCAGGAGCACAGATCATGACAGACGAGGTGGAGCAACAACTTTCGGAACTAAGCAAGATGATGGCCAACATTCATGCGCATAACAAGTTGATCCAGGTCAAGTGGAGTCACAGGAGGAGATCAAGGTGGCGGTGCGGGACCTCTTTCGCTGGCAACCGGAGATGGACAAAGCGGTAGCATACTGAGTTAAAAACAGATAGTTTAAGTGCCATGCACGGGCACACGGCTAGCTAGCTTGCCCAAAAATTCTGAGTTTAATACCGCGAGCAGAGTAACTAGTGTATACAACATATGCTAGAGGTTTGGTAGACAGATTTGCTTTGGATTGAATGTGGCAAAATTGTGAAGAGGGTTAAAATTTATGGTTTAATTCCAGTTTTATCAACTTTGACCGATTCAATCTACGTATCAAATGGGTTGACAAAATTGGCAAAAATTTAGTTTTTTTTCTGCCTGTGGCATGTTAACCGGGCCCTATTATTATTTTGTCTTCCGCTGTTGTTCTCTGATAGTTGTTGGCCTACCTGGCCCTAATGTAAGTATTTAACTCTTATAGCCTGAATTCATTCGTGATATGTTGTGATCCAACTATGTATGTGTGTACCAACTACTGATCCAGGGATTGGTACGGATAAACACAGAAGATTTCCGATTTCCAAAATCGGGGGTCTACACCTGTTCCTTGATCTCTAGGTTTACTCCTCCACCCTAGTCCCCATCGCCACCAAAAATGAGTAAAGGAAGAGGAAACATCAATGGAAGGTATCGATCCGAATGGGGGCGGGAGATCGGTTGCGGACGCTAGCGGTTACAGGACAGCGAGGATGACGTGCTCTCTCCCCGGATGGAGGATGAGCTAAATTTGGATTATGGGATGGAGCATTTGCTGGACCTCATTTTTCTACTCCCAACCTCTATTTTGAGGATAGAAGACACGATGGAATATTTGTTGGGGATGCTCTTAGAGGGGTCTCCCACTACACCGGAGCTAGTCACCTGTGACGGGGCCTAACCATCACCTTTGACGGATTTGGGCCTGGTCAGAGACTAATGGTCACTGATAAGTCCCAGTCACCTCTGACGGTGTTAACAGTGAAATTTGGTAAGTCCGGAATAGTCATCGGCTTAGAGTCAGCATCGGCTTTGAAGTCCTGAGATTAGCCGATGAGAGTTGTCAAGTCGTCAGTTGTCGGATTCTTGCTATATTCGGTTAAGGAAATTGATCTACTAAAGGAAGCTTATCCAGAAGAGATCGAGTTCAAAGAGAATGCGGCATGGCAAGTTATCTATTAATTAGGAATAGTTTGTTAGTTTCCTTTTATCTTTAGGAAAGTGTGTTTAGTGTCCTATAAGGACTTTATCTTTTCCTTTTATCTTTAGGAAAGTTTCTTTCTTGTCCGATAAGGACTTATATCAACCCAAGGGTATAAATATGTACACCCGGGGTCTATGTAATCTATCCTCACGATCAATACAACTCGGCGCATCGCCACCTTTTACTTTTTCTACTTTATTTTATTGTCCGGCGGGACTTGGCACCTGACGCGGGGCTACATCGTCTTCGATCTCCGGCGAAGGGATAAGTCCAATGTTCCGTCGGCCCAGGAAATTGTCTCATCTACATCGGCGTCGTTCAAGGCCGCATCAGTACATTCGACCTCTTGGATTGCTCTGGTTTGGATGATATATTTTGCCTACCTATTTATCATATGTCTCTGTTAATCTAGTCTTAGCATATCAATTTAGCTCTATCGGCTGCTTCTCGTTTTAGGGTTTCTGCCGGTATCGGCTAAATCGCGTTGCTAGATTAGATTAGCTTAGACATCTACCACCCTATAAACTCAGTCAATGGCTTGATTGTCTAGATATTATGTTTCTTTTCATACTTAGTGCTGCATCAGTTAAGTTTGATCTACACAAATGGTAGGGCGACCAGTGAAGAGGGAGAAGAAGGCAGCGGCGGAGACATAGTGGGTTTGTATCCTCTGCCATTCCAACTCGCACAGTGCTCGTGACATTCGGACGATATCAGCTGTCCGATCCACAGCGAATGGACGGGATTATTCGCTACAGTACTATGCAAACAGTACGTATCGCTACCGTACATTTTACTGTTCGGCACTGTGTTTACAGTGCAATAATGGTATAGTCCTGTTTGTCACTGTAGCACCAGACTCAAAATACTGTGCGCGTCCTAATGGCAGACGATACGAATCCGTCGTTGGGAGCAGTCGGGGTAAGATGCGCGTTCTTTTTGTTTTTTTGCGTTATTTTTTTCTTTTTTGGTGTTCTTGTTTGCCACGTTTCTTTTTTTTCCGTGCGCGACATGGTCCGCCGATGGTGCGGTTTCTTTAGGCTAGATGGTAGGTGGGTCCCATGCGATATGCGTATCCAGCGTTGAAGATGGAACTTGTACATTTTAATTTTTATATTAGTAGAGATGTAATCAAAAGAGTAGCATAATAATTCTAAACAACAAGAATGACATAGAAATGATAAGGATGATGGGTGTAGACTATAGACTAGGAAGCCTCGAGTTTAAGTCCTATACAACACGTAGATGCTCATTTCGTGAAAAAAAAAAAAGATGGTGTGGGTTGCAACTTGGATGTGTGAGTGTGTATAGATGCCTACTATTCAAAATACTTTTTTTTTTGGAGCCTAAACAATGAAAATATAGAAATCCATTTTCACAGGTAGATTTTAAGGCACCCACCTTTGAGAATTTTCTAGGCGGGCGGCTTAAGGCAGATATATGTGAAAATCAATTCTTATATAAGAACCAACCAACCTCCTATTAAAATTTTGGAGTTTGAACTTTCTAAGTTACCATAAATTGTAAGAACGGAGAGCTTTAAATCACTACCATAGAAAAGGTCGTTGGTGCCGGTTGGAAACCTCACAAAGGTGCCCGTTTTCCCAACCGACACCACCAACGCGGGACTGATTAGAATACTCAAAGATGCCGGTTTTAGAACCGGCACCTTTGAGGTATACGATTTGCAAAAAAACAAAAAAATCTAGCTCGGCTCAAATTGAGCTGAGCCAATGCATCAAAGCAACCCAAAAGTGCTAAATCCATGCCTATGCTAAAGAAAAATAATAAACCACCATAGTTTACATGCACTTGGCTGCATATGTGACAATATAACATGTATGAAAATAATTGGCCGACAAGAACAAATGGATCACCTTCATTCACTAATTGAGCCCTAACATTTGTATTTGTTAACCGGGTATAGAAACAACCAATTGTTCGAGAAAGCCAGTAGGTAAGCACCTAAATATTAGAAGCATTAGAATCAAATTGATGGTTTCATGTGAATTAAACTAATTTAAGTAAATTTGACAGAATTAGGAACAGCTGTGACTTTGTGAGACAACAATTGCAGAGGTGAACGAACTGATTAACGGTGTCTCGGTCCAACCCAAGCAAATCCATCAAGAAACCACATTAGAATTATGAAAATAATAAAACCCAAGCAAAATAATAGTTTCAGACTTTTTTTTTTTGCGGGGAACTAATAGTTTCAGACTTGGCTAAATATATATAGCTACTAAGTTCTACTTCCTCCGTTCCATAATGTAAATCATTCTGTCATTTCCCACATTCATATTGATGTTAATGAATCTAGATAAATACATCAATATGAATATGGGAAATACTAGAATGACTTACATTGTGAAACGGAGGGAGTAGATCACAGGAGAGAAAAAAGAAACAACTTAAGTTGGCCTGAGAAGATTACACTCATTTAATCCGTTGTACTATTTAATCCATGACATAGTTAAGTTCAGTTATTCAGTTCAGTGCATATATGCTGCAAGACACATGAGTACTTATTAGCACTAAGAGACGAGGCTCAAGTTTATATATAGTTCTAGCATAATAAGAGAATCGTCAACTACATATATAGTTCATTTTCTTCCCTACAGTCATTTTCTTAAAAAAAAAACATATATATTTCATATCCAAATTCTGTCCAAGTAAGAAATCTCGGGTTCTTGGTCTTTCATTGTATTACAACTACCAAATAGTAAATAGCAGTAAACTGAATCATTTCATCTAGTAGTAGGGGAGCATGGGCAGAAATCAATGTACCTGTCCGTCGTCTTCCTCGACGCTGCCCCATGCTCCACCACCATCTTCCTGCTTCCAGTACTCTTCATTCTAAATCCCAATATACATAGAATAGACATCAAACTGATATCATACAATAAGGTGCAATGCATGATATTGGTTCACACTACCAAGCACAATCTGTTCAAGAGCAATATGAAAATTTTCACAATTCACAATATGTTCTAGCGAAATTCAAAAAAAAGAAAATCAAAGGTCAGACAATGAGACAAATAAAAGCAGGTTGGGATAAATCTAGCATTCAAGCCACAACAATCAGAAATAGACAAGAAGCATTATCTCTTGCATTGTGAGTTGTTTTCATCAGTCAAGACTTGTACTTTATATATCGTGTAGAGATCCTGCATTTTCCTCTGAATCTTCTTCCGTGTCATTTGTCTTGCCTTCATTCGATTCCAACTCCAAGACCTGTAGTAACAAGCTAAGATCAGAAGAAAACATATTTTAGTGGTGAAACAAGATATCTTTTTCACGGCAAATTGATTATATGTGCAAGATAAACGATCAGAAACCGACAGAGCAACTGCTTTTGGTATTGCAACTCTCTCCTTCAGTTCAGTGACATAAGCCCGGATGCTTATAACATTCTCCTCAGCTGCATTGTGAAACATCTTCTGCCTTTATTTCATGTTCACTGAGCTGGTATCACACGCTAAAACGAGAACAAAAATCTCATACCATGTACTAAATCACAACACAAATGTGTCGTGAGCTAGACCCGCTCATCTGCACAACAACATGTCCCCCGCAACGGCGAAGTGACTCCGATTCCGTCGATCTCAAGCCAGCACAGTGCTCGGAAGGAACCGAACTTCCCAACGCCACCGCTGCCACCGCAGAGAGACTTGTATATGCCTTTTTTAGTAGTGAATAAATATTTGAGCCTCTAAATAATCTACCTTCAACGAAAAAAAATTCCACTACAAAGTTGTAGATATCCACGATTGCTATAATTATTATATAAATTTTATCATCATCCGGATGTATATGGTATAATTACGATTTTTTTCTTCAAATGTGTTGAAAATCGATTTTTATAAACTTTAACTATCTGTAAAGATATGCATTTTACAGATTGTTTTATTACGAAACCATCTTTGAAAATTATGATTTTCAAAGTTTGTTTCTTAGAAGAACCACATGTGAAGATAAACTTGTAATATTTCCTTTAACAAACCATGCATATAAGGTTTCATATGCCGTCTATAAACAGGTTGCCTTAGTCAACAGTAGCGACTCGAAATTTGGGCTGCCTAGCTATAAACAAAACGTTTAGGACCAAACTCGTTTTTTTAAGTAAGTGTTGGTTTTTGTGGGCAAGTGTACGCATATTAATCCCTAATTAAATTGATGCTATGAAGTTTTCGGGTGCTCGGATGCCTTCGAAGTCAAGGGCGAGCAACAATTAATATTGCCATTTCTTAAGGTCGACAGTTCTAGAGCTATAAGTATTTTTGTGGTATCTATCTAGTTAAGCTAATTCTTGATGGACAACAGCTAGCTCACAAGTTATTCGATCGCGATCGATCGATCGGCTTAGATCAGGTACAATAAGCTGATTAGACAGGCTCTAAAATATTACACGTCAGCGTATTCTTACGTGGCGGAAAGAGAATCGAAGAGAGAGAGAATTGAATCAATGTCTTTTGAGTAAATGGTTCTTTAGGCTGATAAATGAGCAGGGCGTGTGGCAGGATCTATTAAAAAGGAAATATCTTCATAATCAATCCTTAAGTCAGGTTGAGAAGAAACAAGGGGATTCCCATTTTTGTCTGGTCTAATAAAAGTTAAGAGTAAGTTTCTAAATATGGGTTCCTAGATTGTGAATAATGGTGTACAAGTGAGATTTTGGGAGGATAAATGGGTAGGGAATTATTCTTTTAAAGATAGGTATCCGTAGTTATATGCTATAGTTCGCAGGAGGAATGCTTCAATTGCAAATGTTATGTCTTCTGTTCCACTGAATGTTTCTTTTAGGAGAGCTTTAGTATGACAGAATTTAGAAAATTGGCATAATTTATGTGCTTCAATTGTTCATATTCATTTGTCAGAGGAGAATGATATTTTTAGATGGAATTTCTATCAAAATGGTGTATTCTCAGTTCAATGTATGTACTTAGCTTTAATTAATAATAGCAACATTGAGAGGAATAAGATTATATGGAGACTTAAGATGCCTCTCAAGATTAAGATTTTTATGTGGTACCTACTTAAAGGGGTTGTTCTAACAAAGAATAACTTATCTAGGAGAAATTGGCATGGTAGTTTGAAATGTTGTTTTTGCATGAGAAATGAGGCTATTCAACATTTGTTTGTGGAGTGTCACTATGCAAAATTTCTTTGGAGAGCTCTACAGTTTACTACTGGTCTATGTACTCCTCATAGTATATCTCATATTTTTGAGAATTGGCTTGTGGGAGTTAATAAAAAATCTACCAAATATATTCTTGTTGGAGCATCCGCTATATGTTGGGTTATATGGTTGTGTATAAATGATATGGTTTTTGATAAATCACCATCTATGTCCTATATGCAGGTTCTTTTCAGGGCAACATACTGGCTCCAGTCCTGGGCTCAGCTACTAAAGTGTGATGAAGAAATCAAGTCGGTGAAAGCTGCATGTCGTAATCTTGAGTGATTGGTTATGCAGCTGTTCGCCAACTTTGGATGGAGATTCACAAATAGAATTCAATAATTTTTGTGATCTTTTTATGTTGTGTGAGTTTCTATTAGTTCGTCTATGATTTTGTTTATTCAGTTGTGAGTTTTGTTGAGTTGGTGTAATAATTAGCTGTAGCTCTTTGACCAAAGGTCGGGATTATATTCCATTATCTAAAAAAAGAGTTAAGCTCTTAGTTAATAAGTCAATATATCGACAATTTAATATTTGGAAAGTGGCGGCATCGATCGATTGCGGGCGTAGTCATTTGGTCCTTTGCTTCTTCTACGAGGAAAATGTTGGTTGATTTATAGGACAATTGCTTATTTGATCCTATTTGAAAACCTAACTACCAAACTAACCCTACTTTCTTTAGTTTCATTATTTGACTATGTTTTTCGAAAACGCGAAAAACAAACACCCCGTCTGACCCTTACTTCCACTGCACCGTTAGAGTTTTATTTTAAAAAAAAGGAAAAGGAAAATTTAATTATTAATCGTAATAACCAAAATATCCTCGAGGAACCTATCCACAGGTAACCCTATCCTAGCTCCCGTGTCTCTCTCTCTCTTATATTGTGATAGCGGCGGCGCACGGAAGAGACTAGCGGCGGCGCTGGCTCGTTGAGAGAGGGAGCGGCGGCGGCGGCAGAGGGGAGCATATCTACGCCCACGCTGGCTCATCGAGGGAGGGAGTGGTGACTACAGCGGAGGGAGCAGATCTGCCGGTGCCGGCTCGTGGAGGTGGGAGAGGCAGAGGGGCTCAGATATGCAAAACATCAAATAAGAATAAAAAAAAGTTACATGGATACAAAGAAACCTCTATTCAGCTTGAAACTTCAGCCTTCATTTTCATATATTGTGCTTCTCAGCTTCAGATAAAAATAGACTCTAAAATATTTCCAATTCAAATTGTTGAAGTGCTGGAAATATTTTATAAGTTCATGTAGACAAATTATTCTGAAATGCATAAGTTATAGTATAAATATCAAAGAATTACATAATAAATACACTGTAAATTCAATATAAACATCATGTAACTGAGTAATGCATATCTATCTAGATTCGAAATTTCTGAACCTTGTTGACATGTATTGTCTATCAATGCATCTTGATCTCATCTACAAAATGGGAGTTTCGGAGAATCCAACACAAAATTGTATGATCTAGTCGTGGACAATAAAACCCCGTAGGAAAGGGGAACCATAGTTCCAACACAACATCGTAGGCACGACCAACACGACTAATCACCTCCTCGACGAAGACAACGGGAGGGAAGAGAGCGCAAAAAAAAAAAGCTTCTCAGCAACAGCAGCAGATGAGCACCAGCCCTATATCGCCGGCAAATCGCCACCTCGCCGACCAAATCACCGACGAGTAACCGAATCGCCTCCTCACCGGAATGAATGAAAGAGAAACGAGAGGGGACAACAGAACAAGAGAACTGAGCTGAGAGTAGGACTGAACGAGAGATGGCGAGGGCCTCAAAAATCAAAATTGAACAGTCTTTTGCGGGACCCACGTTGACTCTGCCTCACACATGCACAGAGCCCGCTATATGTGGCCATGTGGGCCGAACCAAGCACACATCTCAAAGAATATCAGACGGTCTAAAAAACGCACGATGCAGACCTAAAAAAATCTGTCAACAGCTAGTTTTGTGTTGCCTAGGGTTGTCAAGGGCATAATTAGCAAATTCCCTACATGACCCCGAAAAGTTTTGCAATCTTTTCTATACCCCTTGAGTTTTTATTTTTGATCTCTTTTATCCCTATTCCGTTAGTAGGCTGTTAGATTTTTCTAAAATGACAATATCGCCCATTTCCCATACATACATGCTATCTACTTCATAATTCACCATGTGAAAAATTGTAATTCATGATAAAAATCAAATGGGGCATAATTATTTATTGTAAAACTCAAAAAAAGAAAATCTAAAATGTTGAACAATTTTTTTTTTTTTTACTCCAGTGTAAGCAGTTTTAGGGCTAGAAATTATGAACGAAATTATTTATTTATTGGTTCAAATTTTGATTAAAATAGTGTACGAATTTCATAAAAGTTAATTAAAAATTTAAGATTTATTTTTAAAATTTGTTGTCCAATATATTATATACCCTTTTTTTTTACAAATAGATCTTCTTTCATATGAAAATTGTGTTTATTTTATCACTAAGCTAGGCACATAAGTATAAGAGAAGGGGTAATACAGCCAATTTAAAAATATTTTAACGGTCAATTCATGGTGCAACTACAGAGTAGGTATATGAGGAGATCAAAATATAAAATTCAGTGGTATATAAGGGATAGTCCATAATTCAGGGGTACACAAGGGATAGAACGAATTATCAAGGGTACATAAGGGATTTTCTCAGGGGGGTTTTATACAAAATATAAGCCAAACAAGGGAATGTATAAGGTACAAAGTAAGCGAAATGTAATAATTTAAAGTGAAAATAGCTTGACAAACGTAGGTTAGCAATATGATCAAGAGGGACATGGCTTGCCTTGCTCGCTGCTCACATCTTCGGCGGCAACTTCGAGGTAGACGGCGCTCGTCCGGAACGACGACGTCTACACGACCACGACAAACAAACAAAAGGCAAAGGTAAAATAACATCAAGATAAGAAGCATGAACAAAGCATAAAAATGGGTTCTACACCTGTTAGGAGAATTTAAGCAATTTGAACGGTCGATTTTCGAGTTTCAAATGACCGAAATATGACCATTTGAAATTTAAATGTGGGGTTTGAGTGGGTGGGGGAGACTGGTGCACCAGTGGGTGGGCCCCACGGGTCAGCCACACCACCCAACGTGAGCAGAGTGGCGGATGGCTCACGGAGCGGTACCCGACTAGGGTGGCCAGCGCATGGCGCAACGGCGCGCGGGGTGTGTGGTTAGCAGCGGCGCTGACGCAGCAAGCAGCGGCGTGGCAGTGCGGTGGCGCGGATGCGCGAGCGGGCGGCGACAAGACGCGCGAGCGGTGGTGGCAGCACAGCGACGCGAGTGCACAGCATGGCGGACCCGGGCCGGACGCAGCCGGCGTTTCACGGACGGCACGGGCGCAGGCACACGGCGAGTGGGCGCGAGCGGCGGCACATCGAGGGGAGAGAGTAGCCGGCCCGGGTGGAGGAGAGGAGAGGGAGTTCCGGTGCTCACCGAGGGGAACAGAGGGGCTGACGGAGGCGGACGGAGACAACGATCTTGTAAGACGGCCTCGCTGGCGCACGGGGAGGTCCCAGCCGACGCGCCAGCGGCGGTCGGAGGCGGCGGAGCGGCGCGACTGTGGAGGAGGGGGACAGGTGCGGGAGACGAGGAAACGGGGAAGAGGAGGACCGGTCGAGGGCGCTCCCAGCGACCATCAATGGCACCGGCGGGATTTTACTCCCCACCGGCCGCGAATCGTGGGCTTAAATGAGGGGGGGGAGAGGAGGGATGGCGGCTGGCGTGTGGCGGATGACAGGAGGCGGCTGGGCGCGTCAAGGAGAGAGGAGGGGGAGCCGGAGGAGGGATGAGGCCCTGACGGTGGGGCCCACCCGTTAGTGGTGGTGGCGAGAGCGTCGGCTCCGCTCGGCTCAGGCCAAGCCAGGCCGGCACGGCGGGAGATGGGTCGGGAGGCGACCCAGGTGGGAGAAGGAAGGAGGGGAGGCGCGGCTGGGCCGGGCCATGAGGGGAAAAGAGGGAGGGAGTGGGCTGAAATCAAACCAAGGGGGAGGAGGGGATTTAAATCAATTTCTTCTTTTTAACAAAGCTGACAAGGGTTATTGTGGAATTAATAATATTTCCAGTGCTCTAAAAATTTCAACTAAAAATTGGTTACACATTTGAAGGCACGAGGAACTCAAACAAAAGTTCCCGCACAACTTTTCGAGTTGAATCTTGATGCCTTTTACATGGTTGAGGCTAATTCGGCTTTTACAATTAATTTCTCATGACTAAGGGTGTCAAAAAGCTTGAGGCCTCGCGAGCTGCTCGAGCTCGGCTCGTCCTATGCTCAATTCGAGCTCGGCTCGAGTCCAGAAGAGCCGAAGCCCGAGCTCTCCCTAAGCTCGCGAGCTTTGTCGAGCCGAGCTCGAGCTTCCAACGAGCCTAATAATATATGTTTTTGTTGTTATTTGATAAATTAGGAGATCAAATATTGTTATTTGTATGTCTTATATTGACATCATATATTTATTTTATTCTTTTCTCCTCTTCTATTAATATAGCGACTAGAAATTAATTATTTTTTTAAAGATTATCTTTGAATATATATTGTTTTACTTAAAAATCAAGCTCGGTAGTCAAGCTCGAGCTCAGCCAAGCTTGTCGGAAGCTCGAACATTTTTCAAGGCTTAGGCTCGGCTCGAGCTTGTATCGAGCTCGAGCCTAAGCAGACGAGTTCGCTCGAGCTCAGCTCGTTAACAGCCCTACTCATGACCCTATTAAAAGGGTAGGAAAATTTTAGGGTGCTTTAGGGCGCGACATTAGTTGTCACTACATTATGCCCCTTTATGAGATGATTCGATCACAAGAACTTTGAGTTCCTTGCTCTCAAAATTTTCGCTTAAACCATATTTCATAGTTTATATATAGATAGTATGCATGATAACTAGCTAGCAGCAGTTTATCATTTACTATTGTTTACTCCATGGAAAAGTTGATTCAAAAGTCAAATGAATTTCATCCATTTTCTATCAAAAAGTAGACGAATGATTTTTAAGATATGCTAAGAAAAAAATGACCCCTGAATCATTATATAAGAACATTGTCCAACCTTTAGTATTTCCTTGATCTATATGAGACATAATTTTTGAACAAACTATAATCTTATGTTTCGTTAATACATATACCTAGGCGTAAGCGGGCCACCTTACTAGTTCAAGTTAAATCATCTTTGTTTTTGACATGTCATTCAACTAGAAACATATGTAAAAAGCAATTAATTACTATAATACCTTCGTTTTTCATGGATGACGTTGTTGACTTATAGAATAATGTTTTACTATTCTTTTTATTAAAAAAATTAGTACAAATATGCTAAAGTATAAGATATATTTAAAGTTTCTCTAATGATAAAACAACTCATAAGAAGTTAAATGACATTTATATAAATATTTTGAATCAAACATCATACAAAAAGTTAATGGTACAATCATCTATTATAAAAGGGATGAAGTACATAAGTAAAGAACAGATTATTTGGACGCCAAAAATACTTTCACTGCTTTTGATAATTGAAGTGTGTGCAAAATTTCAGGTTCATAGCTGAAGCCTGAAGGTCGATTTGGGGGGTGTAAAATGGACGTTAGTCTAGTTTCTTCCGTATCCTATCCTATATTCTTTTAGAAGATTCGGGTTTAGAAATGGCTATACCCTTCTATAAGCCTCGGGTCAAGCAGGCGGTCAGCAAATACCTATCTCATTTACACCTCTCGTAGTCAGACCGCCAATGACCTGGTCGAACAAGTGTATAAACTTATGTTTAACCGGCCTTATCGTGATCATTTTAAAAATGCAACTCAAATTTAATATACAGCTAAATTTAGCTGTCAACATGATCCTTTGACTTTACTAATTTTTGGGAGATCACAAGTGATTCATTGCAAAAGTTGTCAGGCACAACTTAATTCATAGAACTCAAAAGCAATCAAATTGTCCACCTTGCACAAAATCAAACTAGACAAAGTAGAGTAAACAATTAATAAGCAAGACAGTGCCAGAAACAGAACGATTGTGCACGCTTTCATTAATATCTGACACACAGAGATACATCATACATATAGGAAAATGAGGATATATAAAGTCTGATTTACCTATCCAATGCGAAACAATTAATGCGGTAACATGAAATCCATCTATACAGCAAAGCATGTATGCTACAAAAGTACACAAGATAACAACAATACGACAACATCGCACAGAGGTAGGACACTAAGCTAAACAGAACCAACAGTGTTAAAATTGTCATCAATGTCGATCGCACTTCTTCATAATGGATTATATAATATATTCTATTGTGCGACTCATGTCCAGTTGGCCAGTTGATGCAGTGAAGAACTCATCAGTTTACCGGACGGTTTGCCCCAAGCTGTATGTTCAAGTAAGCCGGTTGCTGAGGCTCATGCGTGACCACACCATCTTTGCTAAGCATTGTTGTAATCTCCTCCATGAGAGGTCTATGATCTGGATTTTCTTCGACACATACTAGAGCGATCTGAAGCCGCTTCATTAGCTCCGCCTCTTCAAACTGCCCGCGTAGGTAAGGATCAGCAAGCTCACCGTAGTTCCTACTTAACCAGACACGCCAAGCCTATTACAAAAGGAGAGAGCACTCGTTAGTTGAATTGACAAAAGATAGGGTGGCATAGAACATAATCATGTTTCTTTTAAACATAGTAATTGAAACATAACTAGGCATATGTTAGATGTGGTTATGTCGGCATCTAACAAATCAAAAAATAATAATAGTGTTTCACAAATTAATAGAACACTTACAGTTATGTTGGGATTGAAAATATTTTTTCTCACAAAATGAGATTAACAAAAAGGGCAGATCTGAAATTGACTCATTAATTAACTATACAATATGGTCCAAAGAATTATACCACTTCCTTTTCCATATCTGAAACTTGAGAAATCAAATTAGATCTACCATACTCATCTAAAAAAATTGGATCGACCATACCCTATAATAACATTTACGCAATTAGTATGCAATAAGCTAACAAATATGCTCATGATAATATTTCTCAGTTAGCACTTTAGAAATAATATTGAACCAAACAGTTAATAACATTTATTTGGCCATTATGTAGTCTCACTATTTAAATTATTTCTATCATTACATATTGTAGTTAATGGGTGAATTTTTCTGGAACTTCATACAATTTCTTTGCATTTCTACTCTGTGGTTAGGTTATTTCTTTAATCGTTGTGGCTATGCATTTGCCCTGTTACTTCCAACTATTTGTTGGCAATTTTATTTTGTTTAGTAGAATTTCAATATACTTTCCAAATCAAATAGCATAAGCATACTTGACCACAAACATTAATTAATATATTGTGTGTACAAGATGCTTTCTAACGCAATTAAGTTAATGCTATTTGATGAATTCATGTGGCAACATGTAACACTGGCTACTTGAGAAAAAAATTGTACTTACATGAGTAAGTAAATGATGATCTCCTCCATTTAGATTAAATACAGAGGTAACCCTCTTGCCACTTATGATCTCAAGAATGAGGACACCAAAGCTGTAAACATCGTATTTTCTAGATAAATTCCCATCATGTACGTACTCAGGAGGCATGTAACCACTAGAAAATATCAAAACAATGTGACATCAGTACATCAAAAATTGATATATCAATAACAAAAAGGTCAATCTTTTTACATAATTACAATTAAAAATACTTCACCAATCTTGAATTTAAGTGACATTTGGTGGTGGCCAGTCTTAGTTCATAATTTGGTCCTAAAGAAGGTGCAGTGAGCATAACTCTTACTGATACAAAATAGATGTATATCTAACTTTAATTATTCCGATCTCACTAATTAAAGAAGCTTGAGGATGACATAGCATATCTAGCACATCATTCCTGAGAATAAAATTTGCTAGCAAAACTCGATTTAGTTGTATTTAAATTTATTAATAATCTACGTGGATAATTAGCACATTCATGGGTCTCCGTAAGTCTTTTTGCAAGTTTGACGGGTATCTTTGTTGCATGTTTAGGGCATGTTTAGTTTTATTGCCACGCTAGGACACAATTTTCTTGCCAAAGCATCACAAGCCACATAAAGTGTAACAAATTGAGTGCTACAAGTTATGAATAACTATGATATATATGACTATGACAGGTCGGATCAACGCTTCAAAAATGTAGCAAGCCACACAAATCAGTCGATACTCGGTAGCCTTAAAAAGGAAAAAGTTGCTTAATTTAGGTGTGGCACTCAACCAAACAATGGTTAGCATTAACCATACATAGTCAGCATTACCAATTCAAGCTTTAGTTTGTTCCATATAATAGGCTATTAATTAACTTACTGTGTTCCCATTAGTTGGGTCACATTTGGTTCTGTCCCATTTAAATGAAACATCCTTGCAATGCCAAAGTCAGAAATTTTGGGATTGTTTTGGCTGTCCAAAAGAATATTGCTTAGCTTCAGGTCTCTATGGATGATATATGTTTGTTGCTCCATGTAATTGTGAAGGTAGACCAGTCCTTGTGCTATTCCATCAATTATGTGCAGGCGCATTAACCAGCTCAGCGACTCTGCTCCTTCACGATCTGCAACAAACAGCAACAGTCTATGAATGATATATAAATGAAAACTATTAGTGTACTAAGAATGGTTAATCGGTACTAAAGACATCGCTTACATGACAATACATAGTCCAAGCTCCTGTTGGGCATGTACTCATAGACAAGTATTCGTTCTCTGCGGTAAACACAGCAACCCAGAAGGCTAACTAGATTGGCGTGTCGAAGCCTTAAAATAAGCTTGATTTCATTCAAAAACTCGTTCAACCCTTGCCAAGCATCTTGGTCGAGCCTTTTAGCAGCAATTTGGACACCGTTGCGTAATATGCCCTGAATTCATTTTTTTTATCAGATATAACAATGCAAATGATTGTATTGTTCACAAATATAAAGGTACTGCAACAATAATTGAGAGACAAAAATCATACCAAGGCTATTATTGAGGGAGTAAACCTAGACTCTTTCCTAATCATAGCTAACAGCTAGCTAGAAAGTTCACGAGTTATTCCAAAAATCTAAAATTCCCAAGCAAATTCGAAGAAAAATAAAATAAGCTCTTACCAGTATATTGAAAGGACTATATACATGTGGTTTTAAAGGTATGCTCATATCTTGGTGATACTTATGTACCATAACATCTTTTCCGAGAAATTGAATTGCTAATACAAGCTAACTAACCAGAATATCGAATTGGACAATCTGAGGATGCTATAAACAATATGAAGTCGAGAAACAGTTGGCTGCATGCATACCACACCGTTAGAGTTTGTGTCGAATATGTGTACGTAGTTGACTACAGTTTAGAACTTGGAGCTGTAATAGGTATTAGGACTAGAGTATGAGTCGGACTCTATCCTAGGATCTCTCATAAATAGAGGGGCGTGCCTGTTGTAACCGCATGACGACTTAGCATAGCGAGAGGGAGCGGCTACCGGCGGCGACCGGCCGTGAGCCGTTGTAACTCTGATACGCTATATATGCTGGATCAGGGAGGAGCGCCCGTAACCAGTGCCCCGGAAATGTAGGCCTCGGCTGAACTCCGTTATCAAATATCGTGCCTCGGTGTTGTCATCATGTTTGGATCTTATATGGCGTTTCTTCCGCATTTGGTTTCCGATGTGATTTCGGGGCTAACACACACACACAAACATATATACATAGTGGTAATAACATGCATATTTGCTTACACAAGCACCTTTTTTTAAGAGAAAAATCCTAGTTTGTCATCCAAAATTCTGTAACCTATAAAATCTAGGGAATAGAAAAAGCGATTGGTGTAATGTTGAATTGATTAATATGACAAGTGACTAAAGTAGCCTGAAATGGTAAAAAAAATCTGGTGGTATTAAAGGGAAGAGGAAATTCCTGGTGACATAAACAAACCAATATTTTTATATTGAGAAAAAGGAATATTCATTTCTATAGCCTATAATCTCTAGCTAACCAATGAATTGATCGTGACAAGTGAAGTCAAAATTTAATATCAAAGGATCCTCCTTGAAGGCAAGTTAGTATTGCCAGAGAATGGAATGCTACCTCTTTACCCCCTTTAAAAGATGAAAATTAATACTCCAAGATGGAGTATCAAAGGATCCTCCAATAAATTATTTAGAAATTAGAAAAAAAACGAAGGTGAAAAGAAAACAAATTATAAAGTACAACCCTTGTGTGTCGGGAAAGTAGACCAAAAAATTGCATTGTAATTAATTAATGGTGTAAAAAATAATATGTGGCAGAAAAAATCACCCTTTGTTAGTTGTGGAGTAGATTAAAAATTTGCATGCAAATTTATGAATTAATTAATTCTGTAAAAAACAATCTATGGCAACAAAAATATCAAAAACTTATAGTTAATTTCCTTTCAATCTCAACTTGAATTGTGCAGCAAAAATAAGGACAGCGGCGAAATCCAAATGCCATCCGAAACAAAGATCTATCATAACCATATGGACTTTAAGTACCCTCCAGTTTCAATTGTATAGAAATCAATATCTACATGAATATATCTTATTTAATTAATCCCCACTAAACATAATCAATACTATTTCTATCTTCTATCATGCAAAGCATCATCTATTTTTTTCCCTTTGGGATGATTGATTCATCATTATGGATAATTGTATTTTCTTTGGGTAAACCATATCTTTCACCCATTTTTAACCTTTCAGATGGTTGTTCCAAGGTGTAGATTTAAAGCCACATAAAAACTTACATTTGCACATTTTTGTCATTTCATTATGCAGATTTTCCATAACAGCGTATTGGATTTTCATTTAGTACTAATATGTGCATATGAACGATAATGCAGTTGTTTTTCAAGCCAAAATCAAGAAACTTGCAGGAGTATACTCTTGTGAACAGCTTGAGATCTTGCTTGAAAACAAAGTAAGCGTTGGTGAACTTTGAGGGAAAGTTGACTGTTTAATTGGTCAATAATCTATAATATATACTAGAAGCAATTAATTGTATAACTTCCATACAATTATATATAGGACCGACACAACATATTGTCACAATTTAGCTTTCTGCAACGAGGAAATGATCAACTGATCTCTACAATGAAATAACGCAGCATGGAAAAATATTAATATGTATTAGAAATATAATGCAATATATAGAAGTCCCAATAACTTATTGGCACCTAAGTGCTTATATATAATGATCAACTTACTTGATAAACTTGACCAAAGGATCCTCGTCCAAGTCTATTTTCTGCCGAGAAATTTCCTGTGGACTCTCTTATTATGGAGAAAGGGTAAAGTAAAAAACCCATACCAATTTGTTGACTTACAAGTTCATCGTACCAGTCACCTATTTCTCTTGTTTGTGTGTAATCTGCTTTCATGCAATGAGAGAAAATATTAGGATTGCACATGAATGTCACAAACTCCTTATATGCAGTTAAAAGTTCACCGTCCTATATATGCCATTCATTGAACTCACATGGCAATATATTGACAGCCACACACACATGTACACAACAAACACAAGGGATGACACGTCTGAACTTTTCTGTGGCATGTAATAAATTTGTTATCAAAGATTCATATAATGCATCTGCTTAATCAAGTGAGAGAATATAGCGAATTACACTATGTACCTCTTATTCTCTGTATGATGAATCCAGATAGAATCAAAAGAAGAACAGGAATAACAATTCCAGAAATGGTGATCAATGCGATATCCAATTTGCTCATCCCTCCTGTGTACATATGTATATACAAATGTTAAATGTTGGACGATATTACTCTCGTCAAATTGAGTTGAACTATATATATTTACTTCACGTGGAGATTTCTTCAACTGGCTAGCTAGCTGGCGTGCAGTCTTGCAAGAGCAAAACATTCCTTCAAGAATATAATTAAATTGGATGTTGCACAAGAGAGGTTCTGAGAGAATTTTGGCCATGCACAATAATATTTCACGGCTAGCTCAATACTTAATTTATATGCATGCTGTGTGTATAGATTAAAAGTTTTTCTTTTCTGATGTTTTGTTAATTAGCTATATGGTCAAGACCTCATTTTATCATTTTGATTATTTTATTGGTTATGATTCCACTACTATAGAAAAGGCAAATATTGCTGACTCGTAAATCCCTATAGCATCGGAAATTTTAAAATCGGCAGTACGTTATTGGCAATCATTACCGAGTATCGTTGCTCAGGTTCTAAAACTAACTGTAAATCTGTACAATGAATATCATAATTGTCAAATCGTAACATGCATAAACTGTAATGAAATTTATTTTTTTTACTGTCAGTTGTAGGCTAATGAACTAGATAGTAATTCCTTGATGACATGCATGCACATCATTTTAGAACGAGCAATTTTACGGTACTTGAGGAGGTACAATGAGGTACCAAAAATTGTATACCATGATTTTGCGTATTTGGAAGATTAAATGGCAGTTTTGGAATAACTAGTATAACATGTTTACATATCATCAATTTGTACTCTATTTGTATCATACTAGTATATCAACATCTGTTTGTAACTGAAAAGAAAAAAATTGGCAAGATGAATGATAAAGGTGAAGATTTTAGCATATACGTCCATTGCATATGTCATGTAGTCAAACACATCCAACGTATATGCAAATTAGATAAAAAAAATTACTTCACAAAACCACCTTAGTGTGATTGTTTTGAAGATAAAAGAAAGTTTTTATTGATCTTAGATGATTACATCAAGTGGATAGAACCATACTGAGAACACTCATGGCCTCTGTATAATTAGGATGCACACAGTTAAAATATACACACGCCAATAAAAGAGTTTATGTTATGGTGTTATATGAATGGTGTTGCATAGTTCGGGTGGTTGAATGTCCGGCTTCAAAGTTCAGAGCGTTAGATGAGTTTTCATTAATCAAAGTTTAAAGGGTATTTAGACTTTTGCTTGCTTTAATATAGGATGTGACTAGGTAGTGCCTAGTAGTGGGTTAGTCCTGACCGGATACCTCTTCATCCCATTATAAATCCCCCTTAGTCTATGAGGTATGTCTTTTTTAAACTCTTTAATAGCTTATATATTTTAAATCACATATTATTTTTAAGATCTGTTTGCATCACTAACAAAACGAGATCCATGTTGAATATATTCAAACATTTTATTAATTTAAAAGTAATTTATTTAAATTATAGAAGTAATTTAGATATGCAATAGAAGTAACTCTATAACATTAGAAGTAATTATGGGGGTGTTTCACACCAAAATTGGAAATTTGGTTGAAATTGGAACAATGTGACAGAAAAGTTGAAAGTTTGTGTGTGTAGGAAAGTTTTGATGTGATAGAAAAGTTGGAAGTTTGAAGAAAAATTTTGCAACTAAACACGACCTATATTACAATTGAGTTGTAAGAAACTATGTGAAGTAAATTCAAAAGCAAAGTGTAGAGAAGATTTTCAAGTAAATACATTTATGAAAGTAAATTCAATAAAGTCTAAAAGTAATTTACATAAATCATAAAAATAAATTAGCATAAAATATAACTAAGTTGTTACAACATTAGAAGTAAATCCGTTGTAGGGATGAAAACATGAGTCTTTCTAGAAATTAATTTTAATCAGCACATATTATGGAATTAACTAAAAATAATAGTAAAAGTAATCAACTCACGGCATTATGAATGTATAAGAAGTAATTTAAATCAAATCTAAAAGTAATTTATATATATGATAAAAGTTATTTACAGACATAAATATTTTTTCATCGTAATATAATCATGTAAGATCTTGTTGTAAAGATATAATTGCAACAAACACAATGATGTAATCGGATTGTAGATCGGATAAGTGATTTGAGAGAACATCTTATAAAATCTTTGGATTAAAATCTAATAGACACAGTAAAAGGCAAAAAGCAACTAAGAACACCATAATGGACACTAAATTATCATAACTTCAAGAAAAAGACCAAATCCAATATAAATTTCAAAACTTACATGCGAAGATTCAAAAATTACACTATAACTTACAAAAGTTACAATGTAAGTTTCATAGATTACACAGTAACTTACAAGAAAATACATTGTAAATTTGAGTGAGAAAATTGATCAGTGAGAGATAAGAAAAAATCTTTCGAGTGAGATATAGCAAAATTGTAAAATGTAATAGAATTATAGATCGGATATGTGGGCATGTAGTATTACTTCTTAGTTGTCACGCGTGTGGCAGTTAAGGAAAATTTGAGAATAATCTCGATTTAGATTTAGAGTTTAATATATATGTACTTTTTTGAGATTTTATTGATTTAGCGTTTAATATATACTCCCTCCGTTCAAAAAAAAAAAAAGACAAACCCTGGTTTCCGTGTCCAATGTTTGACCGTCCATCTTATTTGAAAAAATTATGAAAAAAATTAAAAAGATAAGTCACGCATAAAGTATTCATCATGTTTTATCATCTAACAACAATAAAAATACGAATTATAAAAAAATTTCATATAAGACGGACAGTCAAACGTTGGCACGCAAACCCGTGGTTTGCCTTTTTTTGGGACGGAGGGAGTATGTACTTTTTTGAGATATTATTATAGGTGATACGTACCTTTAGATGATCTCGGCATATAGATCTTGATGGTGTCCTTGCTTTCCTGGAAGAAACGATCAACCTCGTACCTGAGGTTGCACCTCACGCCGAGAATCCTCCCGCCCACGCGGTAGCCGGAGGCGCTGCTGAACCACCTCGACATCTGCGAGGCGATCCCGTCCACGCACCTCCGGCAATCTGCCGGCGGCAGATCGGCGGTGCATTGCACGGCAGCATACACTTTACTGACGTCCCGCTCCACGAAACCCGCCTCCCCCGTGGCGTACCGGCTCGTCGAGTTCCACGCCGCGAAGTCGGCGGTCGCGTTGATGAGCTCCATGACGCGGGAGCCGAACCGCGCGGCGGCGTCGTCGGCGCCGGTGACGTTGTTCATGTTCCACGCCACCCACGCCGGCGCGTTGGTCCGGCTAGGCCGGAAGTCCTGGTTGGAGAACCGGAGCATGTGCTGGTCATAGAACACCGTCACGTCCCTGTACCCGGGGCAGAAGAGGCCGTACTCGATGGCGTCCTGGAACGCCCTGCGGAGGCCGTTGCCGCAGGCGTCGCCGGTGAAGTCGCCGCGGCAGAGCGCGACGCCGTACGCGGCGTCGGGAGCTCTGCCGAAGCTCTCGGAGGCGAAGTTGGATGCCTTGGCCTCCGCGACGAGCAGCGAGGCCAGCGCCCTGAGGTTGCCCTCGAACGTGCTGTTTGGGTCGTACCTGCCACCGGACAGGCTGCAGTTGTAGTGCAGCGGGTTCACCTCCGGCGAGGCCACTGCCACGGCCGCCTCATCTTCACCACGGGCCGTCCATGTCGACGACGAGAGGAGGACGACCACCGGAGAGAGCAAGAGGAGGAGGAGGAGGCGTTGCATTTTGCAATGGAGAGAATACTACTACCTGCTAGCTAGGGCTTTGGACTAGGCTTGCTCGCCATTAGCTTAGCTCAATTCTGTGTCGGACAAGTGTTTGATTCGTGTGCGCTATGCATCAGTGCTAGCTAGCTAGTGTTTTGGTTTAATGGCATTGCTTGATGGGCCATATATAGCGATGCAATGCAAGATTTGAGAAGTGGCGCTCGCGCCAATGTCAATCTGTTCTACGTTAATTAAACACTATTAAAATATAGTACTACAAGTAGTACTCCCTCCGTACTCGTAAAGGAAATCATTTCGGACAAGCGACAGTCTCTAAAATACAACTTTGACTTCTTGTTTCTGTAAAAATATTTATTGAAAAGTGATATATGTATACTTTTATGAAAGTATTTTTAAAGATAAATCTATTTATATAATTTTTATATTTTTAAACTCAACAACTTAGGAGTTATTTATGATTTATATTTCAAAGGTTTAACTTTAAACATTATTCTAAACGACTTTCTCCTAACGAGTACGGAGGAGCAAGTAATAAATTTCGTTACAAGACAACGCGTTTGTTCTCGATCAAGGACCTAACATAACTCGAGTAACGACTCGATCGCGCAAGGAAATTTCATGCCCCTCCGCTGATCGATCGATCGGTGCCCTATGGCTCTTACAAAAATATTATCGGCTTCTCATACAGGGGGCAGCTGAGAGAAGCTAATTTCAGTAATATATAGGTAAAAATGATCGGACGAGTCTTGTACTAGCTTTCTTCGATCGAGTCGTTTGACTTGGGAAGATCATCTTCGAGGATAAGATCGATCTGTTTCCGTAATCAAATAACCTCTCTGTGCGGCCGTGCGGCCGGCTGGGTTCGCAAGAAGATATATTCCGAATCCTAGTTTTACATATCACTACTTTATTTTTTAATAATGTAATATAATATCCCGGTCTTTACTCAAAAGAGCTACAGCCAATTATTACATAGTAGTTTTCATGAACATAGTGTAAATCTAAATGAATAGAACACACCGAAGATCACAATTATTGAAACCAGCCTAACGTAAGGAGATCACAATTATTGAAGTCTATTTGTAAATCTCCAACCATAATTGGCAAATAGTTGCATAACCGTGGTCTCCAACTTTCGGCATGCAACCTTCAGAAACTCTTTATCTTCATCACACCTTTGTAGTTGTGCCCAAAACCGGAGCCAATGAGTTGCCCTGAAAATAACCTGCATATAGGAAAATGATGGTGATTTGTCAAAAACCATATCGTTCCTACTCAGCCATATTGCCCAACAAATGGCAGAAGCTCCAACAAGTATCAGTTTACTCATTTTCTTATCAACTCCCAAAAGCCACCTATTAAAAATATGAGATATGCTAACTGGAAGATTAAAACCAAAAGAGAACTGAACAGCTCTCCATAGAAACTTCGCAAAATGACAATCCCATAAAGAGATGTTGAATAGACTCATTCTTCAAACAAAAAGAACACCTCAAGCTGCCATTCCAGTTACGCCTTGCCAAATTATCCTTAGTTAACACAACCCCTTTAAGCAGGTACCACATGAAAATTTTAATCTTAAGTGGCAACTTAAGCTTCCAAATACACTTGTTTCTCTCGATATAGCTATTATTAATTAAAGCTAGGTACATAGACCTCACCGAGAACAAGCCATTCTGATGGAAATTCCATCTAAAACTATCAGACAAATCATTCAACTGAATATGTACTATAGAGGCACACAACTGATGCCAACAAACAAGATTCTGACCAACTAAAGCTCTCCTGAAAGAAACATTAAGCGGAACAGCTCCCATAACAGTGTCAATAGAAGATGTTTTTCTCTGAACAAGTAGCTCACACTAGAACGGGATCGGTTATCTCTAACGGGTCTGAAGCCTCATCTCTTTCTGGCAGGGGCCCCGTCACTCAGCAAAGGTCACTGATGTGAGAAAATATCTCAATCGGGCATCCAGCCGTCACGGATGACACACATCTCGATCGGGCCAACATTGTAACCCGTCACGGATGACTCTCATCTCAATCGGGCCTTAATTTTAGCCCATCACGAATGAGTATAATCCAAAAAAAAATAAATTATGTTTTTTGGCTACCCTCAGGTCTTTGCTAGCCACGCCCTCGGGCCGGTCTTTTCTGCACACTTTGTCCTCACTCGTGTGCACCCGGTCGGTCACCAATCCCAAAATTGCTCCACCGGAAAGAATTTTCCGATCGGTCACCCATCCCGAAATTGCTCCACCCTAAGCACGCTTAACCTCAGAATTCTTTGGAGATCGGCTTCCGAAGAAAAAGTTGTACATTCATTCAATACACAACCATCAATATATTTAACACGACCACATTCACATAACATCCATTTTGATCACATATTTCACATCCATTCACATATTTAACCAGCAAAACCGAGTTAATTGGATTAAATATACATTTAGCAAGTATTAACATAATGAGGAGGTAAATCAGACTTCTAGGCAAAAATAAATTTTAAATTGAATTTTATGATACTAAATGAACTCATATGAACAAGTTGTCAAAAATAAAGTTGTAGAACTCATTGAGGTCTACCAATTTTATTTCGGTCATTTCTCCATCCGGGTTTGATTGAACTATATAAAATTTAAATTTTAAAATATAAGAAATTCAAATAATTTTTCGGGTTGTAAATGATTTCAAATGGAAAAATTGTCAACAATAAAGTTGTATAACTCATCAAGATCTATAACATTTATTTTGGTCATTTTTCTATATAACATTTTTTGAACAGTTTGAATTTGAATTTCCTGCATCTGACTAAAGTCGTTCAGATTTATGCACAAAAAACGAAGAAAAACTAGGGCTCCCATCGGATGGCCTAATAAGCCAAAGAAAAAGCTAAATTTTAATTTTTTATACTTAATTTTGATATTGATTTTGAGATATTTTCGACGTAGTTTCTTTTTCAACATTGACTTTTAAGTCACCAAGAATACATATATAAAAATTTTACCTATAAATTTATTTTTATTCCCTAATAAGCCGAAGCGAAACGATGAGGCTCTGATTATATGATAGGTTAAAATCAATTTTGAATCTTAATATGATGAACGCGACTACATCGAGATGGGTAGCGCGATAGCGCTATCCGGCGACAGGCGGTTTCCCTAAGATGCATATTCCCCCTCCCCGCGAGATTGCTATTGGGCGATCAGTCGCGCGCCTCCCTCCCCGTGCAACTGGACACGTGTCGCGCGCGGAGCGCGGAGAGGGGGCGGCGACGCGCCGCGAGCGAGTTTTTCGTTTTTTTTCCCTTTTTTTTCGTTTCTGCTTGTTTTGATTTTTTCTCCGGTTTTTTCTGGTCGGTTTTTCCAGGTTTATCTTCTTTTGGTTTTTTCCTTTTTTTTAAGATGTATAAATATAAAGTTTGTATTCGTATATATACCAAGTTTGTATTCGTACGTATAGAACTTTCTATACGCGCATACAAACTTTCTATACGCGTATACAAACTTTCTATACGCGCATACAAACTTTTTATACGCGCATACAAACTTTCTATACGCGTATACAAACTTTCTATACGCGCATACAAACTTTTTATACGCGCATACAAACTTTCTATACGCGTATACAAACTTTCTATACGCGCATACAAACTTTTTATACGCGCATACAAACTTTCTATACGCGTATACAAACTTTCTATACGCGCATACAAACTTTTTATACGCGCATACAAACTTTCTATACGCGTATACAAACTTTCTATACGCGCATACAAACTTTTTATACGCGCATACAAACTTTCTATACGCGTATACAAACTTTCTATACGCGCATACAAACTTTTTATACGCGCATACAAACTTTCTATACGCGTATACAAACTTTCTATACGCGCATACAAACTTTCTATACGCGCATACAAACTTTCTATACGCGTATACAAACTTTCTATACGCGCATACAAACTTTTTATACGTGCATACAAACTTTCTATAGGTGTATACAAACTTTGTGTATGTGTGTATATATTTTTTATGCATTAAAATATATTCGTGTGTATATATATTGTGTATATATATATATACACACACACACGTATGTATATACTATTTATATACACATACGTATATACATAAGATGTATACAGTACCTATGAGAGACTAGAGGGGGGTGACTGGCGCGCGGTGCGGCTGATCGCGTATCAGCAACCCCCCTCCCCGCGCGTGTCTTGGCAAAAAAAAAAGAAAAAGAAAAAAGAAACGCGCGCGCCCCCTGGCAAAAAAAAAGGAAAACAGACACGAAGAGAAGAAGCAGGTGAAGGAAAAATTAACAAACAAATTGTCGGAGAGGAAACAGACAGAAAGAGTAGATAAAAACTATGGGAGCAGCTATATTTATGGCGCCATATTTTTCACCAAAAAATAGTCGGTTTGTATTTACATTGTAAGTCCCTAAATTATATATGTAATTTTAGTGTATTTACAATGTAAGTTTCAAAATTACATATTTAAGTATCTAAATTGCATATGTAATTTTAATGTATTTACAATGTAAGGTTCAAAATTACATATGTAAGTCCCTAAATTACACATGTGTAATTACTTTGTAAATAGAGTAATTACATTCGTTGATGACCAGCACGTGTCATGCAAAGCAAAAAAGAGTCGTCAACTTAGGAGCAAGTTGTTCGATCAGCTTATCAGATGCACTTTGCACGAATCGTGAAGAAGTTTAAATGGCAGACAAACTGACTGTATTTAGCCCAAAAATATGTCGACATAATTTTAGCAACGCCGAAAACTATATATTAATTAAAGTTACTTCCTCTCAACACCAAGTTACTTTTTAAAACATGTTAAAGTTACTTCCTCGTAACATCCAAGCTACTTCTAAGAATCACTAAACTAAAAGAGTGTTTCTGCTGTTATCGTTGCCTCTTTAATAATGAAATGAAATGCAAAAGACTCATGAGTGCTCTAATCAATAAAACACACAAGTTACTTTTCAGACACAATAAAGTTACTTCTTAGAAATAATTACATTACTTTTATGACATATAAAAGTTACTTCCTATAAACACGCAACATTTATCAAGTCCAGAAAAAGCCAAGAGCCCCCTAATCCTATCTTACTATAAAGTTATCCCCCACTAACTTCTTAAGCTTAACATGCAAAGATGCCACATCATCATCCACTAACAAGATGCCACATTATCATCCACTAACAATGATCACATTTAAACATCATGCAAACATGCTATATCTTTATAGTTTTTATAATTTAAGAGCTTTTCAAATACAAATATATTAAATTATCATCCAACATAATTCACATAATGTTCCAATGTATATCTTTATTATGTTTTTTGATATCCTATATACTTATATAGTTCATCCTCACATAGTTAGTGCTTAAATGATTAATCTATGGTCCAAATTATCTTTCTCCTTTTTTTCTCTAATTAAATCATATCACGTCAATTGTTTTTAGCCTTGAGATGAATAATCTACGGTCCAAACTATCTCCCTACTTTTCTTCTTCCCTAAAGTCATACGACCTTACTTTTTACGTTTGAATCACCATTCTACATACTATTTAAATTTAAATTATCATAAATCATATTAATTTACTTAATCTGATGTTATCTAGCTATCTTACACATTATTTTTTTATTGTTATCATACTAAATTCCCGCAGCAATGCGCGGGGTTTCACCTAGTTAAATTGACGGTCTGATCAGTTTTCGGGTGCTTGGATGCCTGCGAGGTCAAGGGCGAGCAACAATATTACCTTTTCTTAAGGTCAGACACTTCTAGAGCTATAAGTATTTTTGTGGTATCTATGTGTAGTATAAGCTCTAATTCTTGATGGACAACAACTCACAAGCTATTCGATCGCGATCGATCGATCGATCGGCGTAGAGAGACGACGACTTTTGTGCTGGGGCCATATATCAGGAAATTCATGTGTAAGTGCAAGGTCAAAAGTTCGCCGAGGCTTAATTAAGTTAATCACACAAACACTTAATTAAGTTAATCTAGATCACGTGAGGAGTGGAGATTATGTGCTCCCGCAGTAATCATAGACTTGAAGAACAGGATGTAATCCCTACTTCCGTAATCAATAGTTCCCTCTTTAATTTCAAAAAAAAAAGTTAATCGGTTCCTGTCACCTGGTTCGAGATCAGATTTATTGCGTACGCCCATAATGCAGTTAAACAACGAACTATCTGAACGTCGATCGATATGTAGTATAATTAATCAACTGAGGTTGTGGACTTGTGGACGTAAGGAGCAAGCAATCCAGTGTTCAAATATTCATTAATGCATATGTGTGCTTGTTAATTATATATTAGTACTACTATATAACAATGCAAATGCAGTATTATATTTAGGCATGCGGCATGCATGATCAAAAACCATGTACTGTGTAAACTACTGTACGTATTACCTGTCCTGCACGCCAATTAACTGTGATCCATAATCCCATTCCCAACATATAAGAACTAAGCTCTTAGTTAATTAGTCAATATATCGGCAATTTAATATTTGGAAGTCGCGGCATCGATCGATGACGGGCGTAGCATTTGGTCTTTGCTTCTTTTACGAGGAAAATGTTGGTTGATTTAATTATATCAGCTAAGTCGGGTAAGTTAGAAAAGGATTGGCCCACAGTCCGATTCTAACAAGAAAATAAAGAAAGAGAGATAAGTTGAGGCTCCCATCGGATGACCTAATAAGCTAAAAAAAAGTCAAATTTTAAATTTTTAAACTTAATTTTGAGATTGATTTTGAGATATGTTCAACGTACTTTCTTTTTAGCATTGGATTTTAAGTCACCAAGAATACATATATAAAAATTTTACCTATAAATTTATTTTTATTCCCTAATAAGCCGTTTTGGCTTATTAGAAAAAAAGCGAAACGATGATGCCCTGATTATATGATAGGTTAAAATCAATTTTGAATCTTAATATGATGAACGCGACTACATCGAGATGGGTAGCGCGATAGCGCTATCCGGCGACAGGCGGTTTCCCTAAGATGCATATTCCCCCTAACAGTTTGAATTTGAATTTGAAAATATGACAACTTCAAACAATATTTTCAAATACTAAATGATTTCAAATGGAAAAGTCACCAACAACAAAGTTGTATAACTTATCAAGATTTACAACTTTTATTTTTGTCATTTTTCTATATAACATTTTTTGAACCGTTTGAATTTAAATTTGAAAATATAACAACTTCAAATAACAATTTCAAATACTAAATGATTTCAACTGAAAAGGTCATCAACAACTAAGTTGTATAACTCATCAATATCTATAACTTTTATTTTGGCTATTTCTTCATCCGAAAAAGTGATAGTAACATTGTTCACAAAATTCACATATCTCTTATCTGGTTTTATAAACTATAACACAAATATGTAAATTTTGTGAACAATGTTACTAACACTTTGTTGGATGAAGAAATGATAAAAATAAAAGTTATAGATCTTGATGAGTTATACAACTTTGTTGTTGATGACTTTTTTTAGTTGATATCATTTTGTATTTGAAAATGTTGTTTGAAGTTATCATATTTTCAAATTCAATTTCAAACTGTTAAAAAAAAGTTATATAGAAAAATGACCAAAATAAAAGTTATAAATCTTGATGAGTTATACAACTTTATTGTTGATGACTTTTTTCGTTGAAATCATTTAGTATTTGAAAATGTTGTTTTGAAGTTAATGTGACCATGGCTACCATAGATACATCCATTGCTCACATCATGGATGAACAAGAAGACATCAAGGTCAAGGCCTCTAAGTGCTGGAATCCGATTCGGCCACCTGCTACACTGCTGACTTCAAACGGCCGCCGAATCTACATACGACCTCCATTTTTGACCCGTGAGTACTTGATGGAAAGCTCTCGGAGTCCTCTTTCCAACGGATACAGCCTCATCCCCGAATTCCATCTTGTTTATCCACAATTGCAGAAACAAGGTGTTGCGTCACTAATATTGGGCCAACGGGCTTGTAATTTCGTTTGGGACCCCGGCCCAAGTGGGGCCCATGAGGGGTGCACCCCAACCAGGTGGAGGATGACCTAGGGTCCTCCCATCTCCATAAAATAGCTTGGTACCCCTTCAGGGTTTCTCGGGTTTTGTTTAGATCAAAGTATAGTGCCGCTACTTTGCCAAGTTGATCCCATGATCGATTAGATCACCGGATTGCTTGTTGCTGAACCCCACTTGTTACTTCTGTTGATTCAATCCAACATCTTTGATTCGCAAATTTAGTTGCTTGTTCATCTTGTTCTTGCTGGTTCTCGATTGCTTGCAGGAACAAATACCCTCGTGGTTGGGCTGATCATGCATCCGTCGAGATTCACGGTCACATCTGGAGTTGGTGTAACGATTGCTAAGGCACAACATCCTTGGATAGTTGTAGTCGGATCGCCAACGTCACTCCATCCAATCGACTTATCCCTCTCATCGAAAGATCGGGACACCCTCGAGCACATCAGAAGTTGTCATATTTTTAAATTCAAATTCAAACTGTTAAAAAAAGTTATATAGAAAAATGACCAAAATAAAAATTATAGATCTTGATGAGTTATACAATTTTATTGTTGATGACTTTTTTAGTTGAAATCATTTAATATTTGAAAATGTTGTTTTGAAATTGCCATATTTTCAAATTTAAATTCAAACTGTTCAATAAAAAAGTTATATAGAAAAATGACCAAAATAAAAGTTGTAAATCTTGATAAGTTATACAACTTTATTGTTGACAAATTTTCCATTTGAAATCATTTACTACCCGAAAAATTATTTTGACTAATAAAATAAATTATTATACTGCAGTTAATTATTTTGCTACAGGTCAACTCACAAATATAAACATTTGATATGAAAAATGGAAAAATACTAAGTCATCTTAATCGGGCATTACTATAGAGCCCATCACGTATGAGTCATCTGTGACGGGCCTAGTTGTTGAGATATGGTCGCACAAACATGTTAGATGGGCATAAAACTCAGGCCCGTCACGGATGACACATATCGGTGACGGGCCGTAGTTTAGATCCGATTGAGATAACATTCCACATCTCAATCAGGCCCCAAGTTGGTGCCCGTCACGGATGAAGGATTATCCCGTGCGGTTGGCTTAAGCGGACCGCACGGGATAATGCATTATCCCGTGCGGCCCTACGAGACACACACAACATTTATCACCCCGCACATCAAATCAAAGCCAAAGAAAAACAAAAAGTTACTTTTCAAAAATAATTAAGTTACTTCTAACAAACACTAAAGTTACTTCTCAAAAGCAAGAACATTACTTTTATGACATATAAAAGTTACTTCCTATAAACATAGGACATTTATCAAGCCCAGGAGCCAAGAGCTGAGGAGATCGAGACACACACAACATTTATCACCCCGCACATCAAATCAAAGCCAAAGAAAAACAAAAAGTTACTTTTCAAAAATAATTAAGTTACTTCTAACAAACACTAAAGTTACTTCTCAAAAGCAAGAACATTACTTTTATGACATATAAAAGTTACTTCCTATAAACATAGGACATTTATCAAGCCCAGGAGCCAAGAGCTGAGGAGATCGAGACACACACAACATTTATCACCCCGCACATCAAATCAAAGCCAAAGAAAAACAAAAAGTTACTTTTCAAAAATAATTAAGTTACTTCTAACAAACACTAAAGTTACTTCTCAAAAGCAAGAACATTACTTTTATGACATATAAAAGTTACTTCCTATAAACATAGGACATTTATCAAGCCCAGGAGCCAAGAGCTGAGGAGATCGAGACACACACAACATTTATCACCCCGCACATCAAATCAAAGCCAAAGAGAAATCAAGTGATGGGGAGATCGAGATACACACAAAGAGAGATGTCATGCTGTACGAGCCCTAGTGCAACTGCAGGCTCCTGGTGGGTGTGGAAGAGGAGAAGCGGCCACATGCGTCACTGGCACCCATGGTGACGGAATCGAATCAAAACCCCAGCGGCGCTTCCTTTTTCTCCCCTCGATGGCTCGCTCGTGGCGGGCTGGCTAGACGTCGAGGACTACGGCCACCGCCTGCGCCACCTCCTCGGCACCGGCGCGACGGCGGCGACGATGACTGAAAGGTCTACTTCTGCGTGGCCCTCTACCGCCGCACGCTGGAGATGCTGCGTGGGCTGGGGCGCACCTTCGAGGCTAGCCGCATCACCAGCGTCCGGAAGGAGCCGCGGCTCCAGGAGTAGGACTCCAGCAACCTCCAGGATAGGGACTGCAATGCGTGCGTGCTTGTGTGGCTGAGAAGCAGCCACGTCGATTGAAGAGGAAGGATATTAAAAGAGAGAGGAGATGGGATGGCTCGGACACCCGTCGTGCCGTTAGACTATGTCGAGAGGCCTCTCGACATAGATTTACGTAATAGGATATAAACCCCCGAGCCCCACCAGTACAATATATATAGAAAATTAAAAGAAGAGGCGAGAGGATGCTCTATTCTATGTGCTAAAACCCTAAAACCTAAGGTTCGTGTAGCTTCTCTCAGGTAGTGCCGGTGAAGACCCGAAGGTCATCGTGATCAAGAGAAAAGTCGACGACAAGAAATTGATCAAGTCATCGTCCTAGAGCATCTGCCGGTGCAAGAATCAAAAGAAGAAGAAGAGAAGGGAAAAGGAAAATGAAACAGATTGACAACGATGGCTTAACAAGCAGGTCGGTAGTTTAAATTGTTTTGCAATTAGAGAAGTTGATTGTTTATATCCTAATGTAATAAGATACTGTAATTTAGATATCAATATTGTGGTATCATAGCTGATCTTTGGCCTACTCAATCCCTTGTTCACATCATCCCTAATATTAGAAGCCATCTGTGCCACTTACAGGTTTTAAGATTGATTCAGCTTGTCTTAGATTAGATTAAAGTAGGGTTTAAATCTATACTATCTTTGCATGTTTTAAATTCAATTTCAAGTTTATTACTTGCTTAGAATTGAGAAAATAAGCGAAGAGTGGATAAGCCTGATTGAATCCACCGTACCCCAAAATCCCAAAATTGAAAAGAACTCTTATTTTTTATGAAACCCTACAAGCCCAAATCAAATCCAAATAAAAAATTAAGTTTTGAGTTCGGATTCTTACCGGACTAGAAGCGCTAAGCTCACCGGGAAACCGCACGGCATCGCGCAGACTTCTCTGGGAAGTGGCATTGCCGTTATCGCCGCACAGGATTGCCCGTGCATGCACTAGCTTGCCTTCTCCTTCTCGCAATCGCACCGGTTTCTGTTAGAATAAATGGGCTAGGCCCGATTTTTCTATTAAAATCTCAAGGGCCCATAATAAATGTTAAAGACAATAATACCACCCTGGGAATTAAAAGTGGAATATCTCAACTTAAATAGGGAGTTATTGGAGGCTCTCTGTTGACCGGTTGAGGTGGGGATCGGAAAGCCACACGCGCGCGCGCGTCCTGAGCTGAGCCGGCTGGGCCGGGCCGTGGGCGAGGCGTGGCGTGCTCTCTCTCGAGATCCTTTTGCAACGGTTCAGAATTCAACTCCGCGAGATTACTACCTCTGTAATAGGCAGGCGATTGAATACTCATTGATCGCGTCGTTACTGCGGCAACAGGAGCAGATTCTTCTCCTGCGCTGTTAGGACGAGACAGAGACCTCCGATCAGATCTCTCACGCGTTCTTCCCATCGCTGGTTGCTCTTCCACTGTGTGCCTGTCCTGCTTCTGTTCTCTCCTGTTCTGATCACTTGCGTGCACGAGTGATTGGGACGAGCAGGGCCTCCGAAACCACACCTTCGCCTGAGATCTGCACCACTCCGATCAGATCTCTCACACATTCTTCCCATCGCTGGTTGCTCTTCCACTGTGTGCCTGTGCTGCTTCTGTTCTCCCCGGTTCTGATCACTTGCGTGCACGAGTGATTGGGACGAGCAGGGCCTCCGAAATCACAACTTCACCTGAGATCTGCACCGGGTAGGCGGGTGATCAGGTTTTTGGGGAGTGCTACCGCACGACTGCTCCTCTTTCTTCCTCATCGTCATTCTGTTCAGTCTGCATCGCGATGTCTACTGGTGGCGGTGTCAACGGAGGTGCGCCAGGAGCAGGAAACGCACCGATCGACAACACCAACGGAAACAATTCTGCCTCACAATCCAGCGGAGGGACTTTTACAAGGTATAACATCCTTCTGCTACCTTTGTTTTTGTTACATCTGTCAGTCGCAATGTTATTGCCTTGTCTCAATGATGTTGATGCTTATTTTATCTTAAGCATGCTGCTGGTTATGTTTAGTTTTATCACTAGATCACCACACATTGTTCATGTCATGTTTATTGTCTTAATATTTTGGATTAAAATATGCCGATATATGACCATATTTCCAACAATCTAAAAACCTGATAGGTCATTTTCGGTAGTTGGCTTTGCTGCAACACTAAAACCACATGCTTTTGATGGTTCTAATTATAAGAGATGGAAAGCACGTGTACTACTGTGGTTGACAGTGATGCAATGTTTCTATGTTTCACGGGGTAAACGAAGTGAACCACCTCTCTCTCTTGAGGAGGAGGTTAAGTTCGAGGCTTCGGATTGACTGTTCAGTGGAGCATTGATCAGTGTACTCGCTGACAATATAGTGGACATGTATATGCACGTGCCTTCAGGGAAGGACACGTGGGATGCACTTGAGGCCAAGTTCGGAGTTTCCGACACCGGCAACGAGCTGTATGTCATGGAGCAGTTCTATGACTACAAGATGGTCGATGACCGTTCTATAGTGGAACAAGCTCATGAGGTTCAGATGCTAGCAAAGAAACTTGAGAACAACAACTATAAGTTGTCGGACAAGTTTGTGGCGGGTGGCATTATTGCCAAATTGCCACCTTCTTGGTCGGACTTTGCCACTTCTCTAAAGCACAAGAGACAAGAGTTCAGTGTTACTGATCTCATTGGCTCTTTCGGTGTTGAGGAGAAGACGAGGGCAAAGGACAACCGGGGCAATAAGGTCGAGGGAGGTTCTAGTGCCAATATGGTACAGAAGAAGAACCCTCACGCATCCCACAACAACAAGAAAGTCAAAGCCTGATGTCAAACCCAAGGCTACAACCAATTTTAAGAAGAAAGGCAAGGGAAAGGCAAAGGGAGACTGCTTTGTGTGTGGCAAGTCTGGGCATTGGGCCAAGGACTGTCCTGAGCACAAAGAGAGGAAATCTGCCAACATGGTCATTAGCGAGAGCGGAGGAACATCGGGGTACTGTAAAATTCTACCTACAGTTCTCTCTGTTTTTCATTCACCTGATTGGTGGGTTGATACTGGTGCTAATATTCATGAATGTGCTGATATTTCCCTGTTTTCTTCTTATCAGGTCGGGAGAGGTTCATCCTTGTTGATGGGAAACGGGTCGCTTGCGGCTGTTCATGGTGTTGGTACGGTCGATCTGAAGTTTACTTCGGGAAAGACCGTGTAGCTGAAGAACGTGCAGCATGTCCCTTCAATAAAGAAGAATTTAGTTAGCGGCTCTCTACTGTGCAGAGAAGGTTTTAGACTTGTGTTTGAATCCAATAAATGTGTCGTATCTAAATATAGAACTTTTATTGGAAAAGGTTATGACAGCGGAGGCTTGTTCCGCTTTTCTTTGGATGACATGTGTAATAATAATAATGTTGTGAACCATATTAGTGAGAATGATGAGTCCAATGTGTGGCATTCGCGACTTTGTCCTAAGTAGCATACGGGATTATTGTTCCTATAATCAACTAAAATATAATGATTGCTTTGGTGAGTTATAAACACTAAAGTAGATATTAATTGCTTAGACGTGGTGTTTAGGCAATTGTTATCCAGTAATTGCTGCGTATCCCACAGTACGTTTGAGGTAGGTGTAGAGGTGGTGACAGCCCTCAAGATCACTTAAGTCCTCCCTGTCCGGGTACGTAGTAGAGCGACATCTGGGAACAGCGGGTTGTCCGTGCCTGAAGTATTGCATTAGGATTAAAGTTAAGCTTTCCCTAGACACTGTTTTTCTCATTAGAAAATCTTCTCTATCCTGGCCTATCATTTGCTTGGTGTCCTTTGATGAACCGGAGGAAGATTTGACCACACATGTTCCTTTGGATTCGATACCCTTGGAATACTCCGTAGGGGAAGTGCTACATCGGTATATCCGTGCGCTTGCGGATTCTATCTGTGATCGTAAGAAATACCAACAAGCATTTCTGGCGCCGTTGCCGGGGAACGGTTGCTGATCATTTCCGAACCCAGTTCATCCTCGTATCCTTTTACTTTTTTTTATTCTGCCTTCACTACTGCTATCCTAGAGAAGTATTCCTATCAAACTCTTCTCGACCATGGAGCAACCTCTTTTTGAGCTGTCTGCTCCTCGGGGCGAATTCTATGAGCCGCCTCCTTCATCGGAGCCCATTTATACAACTGGCTATGAAATTCGTCCCAGTATGGTTAGGGAAAATCCTTTTTCTAGCTTTGATCTAGAAAATTCCTACCATCATCTGCGAGACTTTGAACAAGTCTGCTCGTGCCTTAAGATTCGTGGCATGAGACAAGAAACTGTGCGGTGGAAATTGTTCCCGTTCTCTCTTCAAGAGAGAGCAAAGCAATGGTACACCTCTACTGTTGGATGTGTAAGCGGTAGCTGGGAAAAGTTGCGAGACAAGTTCTGTCTTGCCTTCTTCTCAGTTACTCGTATTTCTGCCCTTCGGGTAGAAATCCTCAGTTTTAAGCAGATCAAAAATGAATCAATTGGTGCAGCCTGGTCCAGATTCACCTATTTAGTGCAATCCGGACCAACCCTGTCCTTACCCGAGTATGTGCTTCTTCAACATTTCCATACGGGTTTGGATAAGGAGTCTGCATTCTATCTGGACATAACCACTGGAGGATCGTTCATGCACAAAACGCCGTTGGAAGGAAGAACAATTTTGGATCGCATTCTAGAAAATACTTCCTTCATGACGCAATCCAATGAACCCCAGCCGGAGGCATCCGTGTCCAAGATAGAGGAACCTCTAACGATCGAGCTACTCGCTGAACCATCCACTTCCGCTAGCTTGATTAATGAGAAGATTCCTGAGCAGCCGACCGTCGAGAATGAAGAAATTCAGACTCTGGATCGTGCAGCAATTCTGTTCAGGGACGGTTTTGACGAAGACTACGGCAATACCCTGAACTATTTTAGCAAGAAGAAACCACTCGTTCTTTTGCTACCTCCCGATCCTATGGAACTCGGGTTCCTACGAGAAACAGTCCGGGAGTTAACATCCATAATGAGCGATGAATGGCTAAGGGCGGTAGAGCTTTCATCCGAAGTAATTCGGATAGATACCGCTCCCCGAATCATTACTTGCCATCCGGAAGGGAACGATGTCGGTATTCTCTACAGTCCAACTGTCGGGGCCAATCTCTTCTTCGAGTCTTTTGCATTTGCTTATTTAAGCGATAAGGCCGTGACCCCGACAATCAAATTCTTCAAGCATCCGAACGGAAATATCATAGAAGGAATTGGGATTGTACAAGATATGCATGTCTGCTTTGAGAACAGGGAGGCGATCTTGGATTTCCACGTCTTTGAAATTCAAGACTTTGACATCCTAATCGGGCTGCCCATTGAGCAACTTCTCATCAACACACCCTGATTAGATATCCTCAAAATAACACTGGGAGAGAATGAATTTTCAATTCCATTCTCACGGGCAAGGATCACCTTGACTGACCCTCTCCCAGAAATTGAGTCAGCGGAAGAGGTTACTGCAGTTCCCCCTCATGAGTCTCCCGAGGCCCTTCTGGAAGATGAGGTCCCCGATTTCATCAAAGAAGAAGCGGATCCCGGTGAGACTCTCGACCTGCCAATCATGGAACCGCCACTCTGACCTCCGCTTGAGCTTAAACTTCTACCTCCAGGCCTACGTTATGCTTTCCTACACAATGACAGAGAGGCCCCATACATAATCAGTGACAGACTCTCTGAAGACGAGACTCAACGTCTTCTTACCGTGTTGGAAAAGCATCGTTCTATTCTTTGCTACTTGCTTCAAGATCTTAGGGGGATTAATCACGCGCTTTGCACCCATCGTATTCCTATTGACCCCGAGAGTACTCCCTCCAGGGAACCTCAACGACGGCTCAATAATGCAATGCGTGATGTTGTAAAGAAAGAGGTCTTGAAACTCCTACATGCCGAGATTATCTATCCCGTACCACACAGCGAGTGGGTTAGCCCAGTCCAGGTTGTGCCCAAGAAGGGAGGAATGACGGTCGTTGCAAATGCTCAAAATGAGCTTGTTCCGCAACGAACCGTAACCGGATGGAGGATGTGCATCGACTACAGGAAGCTTAACAAGGCTACTAAAAAGGATCATTTCCCGCTACTCTTCATTGATGAAATGTTGGAATGGCTGGCAAATCATTCCTTTTTCTGTTTCCTTGATGGGTATTCCGGGTATCATCAAATTCCTATCCATCCGGAGGACCAAAGTAAGACTACGTTCACATGCCCGTATGGCACCTATGCATTCGTAGGATGTCCTTCGGACTGTGCAACACTCCTGCATCTTTTCAAAGGTGTATGATGTCTATTTTCTCGGACATGATCGTGGACATTATGGAAGTCTTCATGGACAACTTTTCGGTTTATGGAAAAACCTTCGGTCATTGTCTGCAGAATTTAGACAAAGTCTTACAACGATGCCAAGAGAAGGACCTGATACTTAATTGGGAAAAATGCCATTTTATGGTCCGCGAAGGGATAGTTCTTGGCCATCGAGTGTCCGAACGAGGAATCGAAATTGATCGTGCTAAAATCGACGTTATAGATCAGCTTTATCCTCCTGTGAACATCAAAGGAATCCGTAGCTTTTTGGGACACGCGGCTTTTATAGAAGGTTCATCAAGGACTTTTCTACAATCGCCGGACCTCTGATCAATCTGCTAGCCAAGGATGCGCCTTTTGAGTTCGACGACGCATGCCTAAGATCTTTTGAAATCCTCAAAAAGGCACTCATCTTTGCTCCAATCATTCAACCTCCTGATTGGACTCTGCCCTTCGAGATCATGTGTGATGCAAGCGATTTCGCTGTTGGTGCGGTCTTGGGCCAAACCAAGGATAAAAAGCATCATGCAATCTGCTATGCTAGCAAAACTCTAACCGGAGCTCAGTTGAACTATGCGACTACTGAAAAAGAGCTGCTCGCAGTTGTCTTTGCTATCGATAAGTTTATATCTTACTTAGTGGGAGCAAGTTGATAACCTATACTGATCATGCTGCTTTGAAATACCTGCTCACTAAGAAAGATGCTAAACCACGTCTTTTAAGATGGATTTTGCTGCTCCAAGAATTTGACTTAGAAATTAACGATAAAAAGAGAGTAGAAAATTCCGTAGTATATCATTTGTCTAGGTTACAGACTACTAACACGCAGGAACATCCGATAAATGACTTCTTGAGAGACGACATGCTGATGACGGTTCGCGACTCCAACTCGTGGTATGCCAACATAGTGAATTACATGGTATCCAAGTATATACCACCAGAGGAAAATCAACGGAAACTGAAATATGAAAGTCGCCGTCATATATGGGATGAGCCATACCTCTATCGGGTCTGCTCCGATGGCCTACTACGAAGATGTGTGCCAACTGATGAAGGACTTAAGATCATAGAACGATGCCATGCCTCGCCCTATGGTGGCCATTACGGTACATTCCGCACCCAGGCCAAGATTTGGTAGAGTGGCTTCTTCTGGCCAACAATGTACGAAGACTCAAAAGAGTTCGTCAGAAGATGCACAAGTTGCCAGAGGCAAGGAGGAATCAATGCTCGGGATGCAATGCCCCTCACATATAATTTGCAAGTCGAGATATTCGATGTCTGGGGTATAGACTTTATGGGACCTTTCCCTAAGTCTCGCAACTGCGAGTATATTCCGGTGGCAGTCGACTATGTCTCCAAGTGGGTTGAGGCTATGCCGTGCAGCGCTGCGGATGCGAGGCATGCCAAGAAGATGTTCACAGAAATCATCTTCCCAAGATTTGGTACCCCCAGGATGGTCATAAGTGACGGAGGTTCTCACTTCATTGACAAAACCTTCCGAGACCTCCTACGAGAGATGGGAGCCAAACACAATGTGACCACTCCTTACCATCCACAGACCAGTGGTCAAGCAGAAACATCAAACAAACAGATTAAGAATATTCTGCAAAAGACAGTCAATAAAATGGGAACATGATGGAAGGATAGATTGCCGGATGCACTGTGGGCATACCGGACAGCATACAAGACACCCATTCGAATGTCCCCATATCAGATAGTCTACGGGAAGTCATGTCGACTACTCGTAGAACTTGAGCACAGAGCATACTGGGCCATTAGGAACTGGAACATGGATTTTGAGGGAGTAGGAGAATGGAGAAAAATGCAAATTGTTGAACTTGAAGAATGGAGAGAGAAGGCTTACCACAACGCGAAGATATACAAAGAAAGGACGAAGCGTTGGCATGACAAAAGGATAAAAATCAAGAAATTTAAGCCAGGAGACAAAGTGCTAATGTTCAACTCTAGGATTAAGCTTTTCGGTCACGGAAAATTACGCAGTAAATGGGAAGGACCGTTCTATGTCATCGACACCTCTTCGCACGGGGCAATCACACTCCGCGACGATTTAGGTAATATATTTAAGGTAAACGGTCAACGATTAAAGATTTTCTTTGAACCAAATGAAACTTTAGATGAAGAAGTGGATGTAATTGAATTAATCGATTATGAACCATGACGATCTCATCTAATGCATGCTTAAAAACCTGTATAGTTGTCATTTTTGTGCTTAGTCTAGGATTTAGTGGGCCTAGGAAAAATTTGGTGGCCAGCCGGACCCACCAGGGTTCGGCCGAACCTACTGGTTCGGTCGAACTAGGGCGGCGCCCGATCAGTCCCAATTTTGAACCTCAGTCTCCCCCGCTCGTCTATAGTCTGTTGTGATGCGCATTCGGAGGTAGATCAGTCGTATCAGACCCAGAACCCTGTTCTTCCTCCTCTCTCCCACTTTTGCAAACCTCCTCTTCTTCTCATCTCAATTCCATTGCTCCATCACCCCCAATTCACCAATGGCTGGCAAATCTTTGATTCCATTCATCGGCTCTTCCACCAACTCCACATACAACCTTGAAGGAGAGCCGACACCGGCGAATCAATTGATCCCGGAGGAGCAATACACCATGGAAGGGGTAAATGCACTATGGGCGCAGCCCCTCGCAACAGTGCCGGGCTCCCCTGCGATTCTGGAGCCCGTCGGCGAGCACCATGGTTTGGCCGAACCCTTCTCTGCCCTGTTCAACTCCCCGTTCGGCAGCGCGATCCCTCTCCCCTCGCCATGTCACGAAGACAAAAATCCGGGGGGATTCGCCTGCGCGACGGCCGACAACGGGAGAGCTCGGTCTTTTAATGGCACGTCGCCTTTTTCAAGATGGCGGGATGGCCGTGCCGCATCCCGCCGAGTGCTATGTGGGCACCCTATTCACCAAGGCAGGGGATGAGGTGCTCCACAAGTATGTCACACCTACTGCCACTCCATCCACTCCGAAGGAGGAGCGATTCCGCATTCAGGGAGTGCAAACTCCCGGCAGTGGGTACGGCAAAGGTTTACTCCGGCCGTTAACGGCATCGGAGAAAGAGGGGGCAGCGGAATCCCGTAGCCCTCCACCTATGAAGGTGAAGCATCATTTGACGCCCCCTTCAATTGTGAGGGCTCCCGGCCAATTCCAAGAAGATGAAGTGAAGTCGTCGGAGCCCTCGATCCATAAGCTCGCCACGCAAGTTAAGAAACTCCGCAAGGAGAACATAGAGCTTAGGGATCACAACGCGGTTTGTGCGCTAAAATCAAGCGCGCATTTGTAGAAATGGGAAAGGAAAATAAGTATTATGCTAATTAGATGCTTCCTTTCCCATGAATAAAATAATAGTAGGTGCTTGGTTTTTTTTTCCAATCATGTAAGCACTTGCTATGAATAATGTGGCTCATTGGTGTTAACCCCAATGTTTGTCAAAATTTGTTTTGTTTCATGTGTAATAAAGTTCAGGTTTCGAATAAGTGTGGGGGAGATATCCCAGCTTCTGACGTGCACATAATTTGAAAACTGCTGAATATCTGAACACCTGGAAGGCATTGAACTCTGCAGAAAATTGCAGAGGGATTGGGCACCAGAGTGGTTCAGCCGAACCACCAAGTTCGGCCGAACCAAAGCTGGCCCCAATACCTCTCAATTTTCACAGATAAGCAAGTGAGCACGTCCATTATTTGTATATCTCTACCATTGTATAGTACTAGAGCTGGAAATTCAGAATATACTTGGTTCAAGCATAATTGAAAGATAAAATTTCTAACTAATGAAATTCTTCATATGATTAATCTTGTATATTCATTATTCGCAGCTGAACTTGTGCTTGTGAACAACCTTCCATGTTTAGGGAACCTTATACATCTGAGTAATTGCTATATGTGAGATGATTTGAGATGAAAAGAATTCTTGCAACTCCTGTTATGACTCTTGGGAATTTGTTTTCAAAATAAAATTGTTTTAAAGACTCAATCCTCAAATTGACTTCATTTTATACCCACCAAGGCCATGTGCAAGTATATCATTGATGAACCTTAGTATGCATATGACTGCTTGACATTATATTGAGCTTTGTCAAATTTTTGTGACTCGTGTTAGATATCTTTTATACTCCCATGATCAAGGGGTCATTTCCATTTCCATTTTTTCACATATATAATTAAGCTAAGCTTCTACACTGGAAGTTAGCTTTCCACAAAAATTCCATTCGAATAAACTCCTATAGTAGATTATGCTTTCTTCTCCTGGAAAAATTCTTGGCAAAAAGAAAAAAAATGAAGAAAAAAAAGGGGGAGGAAAGGCATGGATGAAAAAAAAAAGAGAAAAGAGAAGGAAATAAAGCTTGCTCCTAAAACATTGAGCAAAGTTGGAAAGAAAATATAGCATGCCCCTTCCATGATTATGCAAGAGAACAAAATGGAGAGAAGGTATAGAAAAAAAAAAGGGGGAGAATAATTTCTTTATTCCACCATTCCACAAAATATTTTACTTTTTCACAAAAAGGGGGAGTCCATATTTTTGGCTTTGCAATATATATGATACAGGTATGTCCCGATTTATCCCTGGAAAAAGTACGAATTTTACACCCCTGAACTATCGCGGTCGACCGAATTACCCCCCTAAACCCGAAAACCAGACATAGCTCACCCTAAACTTTCAATACCGGACGAATTACACCCCTCGACCCAATCCAGGACGGTTTTATCTTACGTGGCGTACACGTGGCACTCCAGTCAGCATTTTCTTTTTTTTTTATTGTGGGACCCACCTGTCATATATACTCTTTCACCTCCTCCTCATCCCCCTCTCTCTCTCTCGGCGTTCTCGCCTTCTCAGCAAAGCAGCGCGCGGCGGCGACGTGGGACGTGGAGCCGGCGGCAGCGTGGCTTTCTCCTCCTCCCCTCTCTCTCACTCTCTCTCTCTCTCTCTCTCGGGCGTCGTCGGGCGCGGGCGTCGGGCGCGGCTGGGCTAGCGGCGGCTGCTACGGTTGGGCGAGCGACGGCGGGAGCAGCAAGAAGCCGGTGTACCTGACGGCGGCGCCGCAGTGCCCCCCTTTTCAACTACGTGTGGAAGCAGTGGACGTCGATCCCAGCGGGGCGGGTGTTCCTCGGCCTGCCGGCGAGCGACCTGGTGTCGAAGGTGCTCCCCATGATGAAGAAGTCTCCCAAGTATGGAGGGATCATGCTGTGGTCGCGGTACTACGACGGGCTCACGGGGTACAGCGACAAGGTCAAGTCCAGCGTTTGAGCTAGCCAACGTAAGCTCGTGTCAGGGCGGCGTTCGTGTAGAACCACACGCGCCGACGAGCGCGCCGCGCGTTCCCTGCAAGATGGAGTAGTTTCTACACATTTCAGAACAAAGCAAACACGTACAATAAGATGGGCGGCTTGTATACTCATTTAGAAGCAGAAAAAATTGTGAGAAATTTACGTGTTTGGTGTGTTCTACCGTTCGAGATCTGCCGATTCTTTTTCGCATGTATCATTTGTGGCTGCTTGCTAGACGAAACCTCTATCTCGTGTCTTTTCTGCATACAATGGAGGGAGGTTCACTGAACTGGCATGCATACCAACACGCGCCACCGCCTAAAAAATCATGGCTATGATCAAACGAGAAAAAACGAAGACCGAGCCGAGGGACACACGACTAGCTACTAATACCTACTGCCCGTGTGTTATGCTCAAGCCGTGAACAACATTTGAGCAATCTTCTGCTTAACTGCTTTCTACCTTTTGGTAGCCATCTATTATCGATCACTTGCTTTGCTCGACACAGCTCCGAAAGGTTCGGCGAGATCGATGGCAACCATGCCTGCTCCTGCTCCTGCAGCGACATGCTTCGTCTTTGCCGCGTCGGGCGTCAGGTGCAGGGCATTCTCTACGCCGATCACCAAGAACGCGCGGTGCGTCGTCGCTGATCCCCTGAAGCTGCTGCGGCGTCCGGGGAACCCGCAGCCGCCTCCGCTCGCCCAGCCGCGCCCGCCACCCGCGCCCAACGACGCCCGAGAGAGAGGGAGTGAGAGAGAGGGGAAGAGGAGAAAGCGACGCAGCCGCCGGCTCCACATCCCACGTCGCCACCGCCACCGCATCCCACGGCGCCACCCACCGTCCGCCGCCGCGCGCTGCTTTGCTGAGAAGGCGAGAACGCCGAGAGAGAGGGAAGAGAAGGAGGAGGTGAGAGAGTATATGACAGGTGGGCCCTACCATTAAAAAAAAGAAAATGTTGACTGGAGTGCCACGTGTACGTCACGTAAGATAAAACCGCTCTGGATTGGGTTGAGGGAGGTAATTCGTCCGGCATTGAAAGTTTAGGGTGAGTGATGTCTGGTTTTCGAGTTTAGGAGGGTAATTCGGTCTACCGCGATAGTTCAGGGGTGTAATTCGTACTTTTTTCCTTTATCCCTACCAAGCTCCACATATCAGCCTTAGAATAGGGGTGAACTCTGGCACATTTTGCCTTGGTAAGGATCCAAAAATAAAATATACATCCTTGAGAGATAAGAGAGAAAGTTAATATGAGGAAAAGAGCTGGTTTGCAAAAATTCATAAAAATCCCATGAGTCTGACAGAGAAGCAAGAATGACTGGAATCAAGATTATTCCATTTATCAATTACTCAAGATGGTAAGATAGCCACTGATAAAGCTCACAGGTGCAGGTATGGTTGTGAATGATTTATGTGCTTGATTCATATCTTGAAGAAATTCATTCTACACTAACCTTTACTTAGGGACGAGCAAAGGGCTAAGTGTGGGGGGTTTTGTTGGCGGCTGTTAAATGCTGATTCTATACAGCTAACATCTGCATAAAGTTCGGATAAAAAAACATCCAACATAATGATAGGTGCTTAATCTCACATATTCCATAAGTGTTGGTGTATATTTGTATGCAAATGATAAACCCTAATGTTGGGAGGAAATCTAGACTAAAGTGAGGAGAATTATGTATCCATATAAGGAGGGGTTGTGAACTTCATCAAAACATCAGTGAATCAACCCAAAACTCCGAGAAATGGATAGAAGAGAGTCCAGGGAGTCTACCGACCGAAGGCCAGGCCAGGAGGGCCCAGCCCAGGTTCGGCCGAACCCCCTGATCACCGTTGATCCTGGGGTTTGGCGTGGACGCTTCAGATGCTCTCCCAATGACAGTTGCGGGGCAGTTCGGACATTTCCCCTTCTCACAACCGTTATAACTGCCCTATAAAAGGACATCACTCCCTCACTTCACACACACACTTCCAAGCTTGAGCTGAATTATAAGAGGCTCTATTGTACTATATTGTATACTAGAATAGGAAGAGAGTAGAGTAGAAGAAGTCGGGAGAATTCCGGAGTTGTCGGTAATTTTCTCCTATTTCTTTTATTCTGTTTATTACTCTGAATTCAATTCAATATTCTTCTTGAGTAATTTAGATTTATCTTGTGAGAATTATCCCTTGGTTAGTTCCTAAGTAGCATACGTGATTATTGTTCAATATAATCAACTAAAATATACTGATTGCTTTGGTGAGTTATAAACACTAAAGTAGATATTAATTACTTAGACGTGGTGTTTAGGCAATTGTTATCTAGTAATTGTTGCGTATCCCACAGTACGTTTGAGGTAGGTGTAGAGGTGGTGATAGCCCTCAAGATTACTTAAGTCCTCCCTGTCCGGGTACGTAGTAGAGCGACATCTAGGAACAGTGGGTTGCCCATGCCTGAAGTATTGCATTAGGATTAAAGTTAAGCTTTCCCTAGACACTGTTCTCACTAGAATATCCTCTCTATCCTGGCCTATCATTTGCTTGGTGTCCTTGGATGAACCGGAGGAAGATTTGACCGCACATGTTCCTTTGGATTCGATACCCTTGGAATACTACGTAGGGGAAGTGCTACATCGGTATATCCGTACGCTTGTGGATTCTATCTGTGATCGTAAGAAATACCAACAAGATTGAATTTCCCATGAAAAATACACCTAGCACTTCTAGTCAAGAAACTGTCATACCCCATGAGCACTTTGCACCGATAGAACATAATGATCAAACGCCTGAGGAAAATCCTGAGGAGGATAACATTGTAGATACTCGTAAGAGTAAGAGACAAAGGGTTGCAAAATCCTTTGGAGATGACTACATTGTATACCTCGTGGATAACACTCCAAGAACCATAGAAGAGGCATATTCATCTCCTGATGCTGACTACTGGAAGGAAGCAGTACGCAGTGAAATGGACTCAATTATGTCTAATGGTACTTGGGAAGTCGTTGAGCGTCCATATGGGTGCAAGCCTATAGGATGCAAATGGGTTTTCAAGAAAAAACTTAGGCCTAATAGTACAATTGAAAAGTACAAAGCAAGGCTTGTGGCCAATGGTTATACCCAAAAAGAAGGCGAGGATTTTTTTTGACACCTACTCACCAGTTGCCCGCTTGACCACAATTTGAGTACTACTTGCTCTGGCAGCCTCTCATGGTCTTCTCGTCCATCAGATGGACGTTAAAACAGCTTTCCTAAACGGAAAGCTACAGGAGGAGATCTATATGGATCAACCAAACGGGTATGTACTAGAAGGTCAGGAGGGAATGGTGTGTAAACTGTTGAAATACTTGTATGGCCTTAAGCAAGCACCTAAGCAATGGCATGAGAAGTTTGACACCACACTTACATCTGATGGCTTTGTTGTAAATGAAACTGACAAATGTGTGTACTATCGCTATGGTGGGGGAAAAGAAGTGATCTTGTGTTTATATGTCAATGACGTATTGATCTTTGGGACTAGTCTCAATGTGATTGAGGAGGTCAAGGACTTTCTGTCCAAAAGCTTTTAAATGAAGGATTTAGGAGAGGCTGATGTTATTCTTAACATTAAGCTACTGAGAGGAGATGAGGGTGGGATTACACTTGTGCAATCCCACTATGTGGACAAGGTTTTGAGTCGCTTTGGCTATAGTAACTGCAAGCCAGCTCCTACTCCTTATTATCCCAGTGTGCTATTAAGGAAAAACCGAAGAATAGCAAGGGATCAACTGATATACTCCCAAATCATTGGTTCATTGATGTACTTGGCTAGTGCAACGAGGCCTGACATCTTATTTGCTATAAGCAAGCTGAGCCGGCTTGTCTCAAATCCGGGAGATGATCATTGGCAAGCTCTGGAAAGAGTAATGTGCTATCTAAAGGGCACTATGAGCTATGGAATTTACTACACTAGGTACCCAAACGTACTGGAAGGGTATAGTGACTCAAACTGGATATCTGATGCTGATGAGATAAAAGGCCCGGCTCAACTAATCATCCTTTCAAGTTTCAAGTATTTTCAATTTTTCAATTCATCAGCTTGAAATCTTATATTTGATTTTGTCGGGTCCCAAAACTAATGATTTGGTAACCGACATGTTTAGACTGTATTAAGCCCTGGATCAGTAGATTGATACAGGTTCAACAATCTGGATCTTCATTGCATACATTTGAACAAGGCTCCAGAGGAGATAAAATATATGGATATTTACAAACTTGTGGCTAACTAATACAGCAGGAGCTATAGAATGAACCAACTCTAATGTTTTGCTATAGAGTTAAACCATCTAACAATACTAGACTTGAAGACTAGGTTTAAAGGGAACTAACTTATGTGATTGAACTCCCAGCTTCGATAAGAACTCCAAATTGACTCTGAAAAAGGTGGGGTTGAAGCAAGGGTGAGTACAACGTACTCAGCAAGCTATTATATTCAACATGAATGTATGAAATAGTAGTATTTGAGTAGGGCTAGATTTAATTGCAGAAAGCAGAGGATATAGAAGAAGAAAGCCTGTAATGACTTTAATGCAACAGTATTTAGTAAAATCTTGAATTAGGTTTCTAACCAAATACCATATGAGTCCCGGTACTCAATTCCGTGAGCACGGCTATTCGAATAGTTTCATGAATATTCTACTGCAGTAGATGTACACTTTACCCGCAGTCCACGACTTGCCAATATTCATTAGCTTAGTCATGGCCTAGTATTAGGTTATTAACAATAGTGGCACCTGTTCCATGAACTCTAGTCCCCATGCGCTCTAAACGTAACGTTATCAGCAGCGAGAGGAGTTCTGGCGTTCCCGGGGTTTTTAGAGAGAACTGGATGAGAGACCCCACATCATCTCAACCAGGTTTCCATAAAATCACACACACAACTCATGAGTAAAAATCAATATATTTACCTGCGCCTCGGTAAATATCATAGGATGCCCTGCTCGGCATAAGATTGCCTCCTGCGCGAGGACTTACAAAAGGAACCGCTGTATAGAGGTACCATATTGTTAATTAACATAATATCTAGGTCTGTCCCCATTCTAGAAGCTGCGGTCGTACTCGTTCTTTTGATATAAGTATTTGGTGGCAATTATATCGACCGAGACAGTACTAGCCACCCGGAAATCAACCAAATCTTACGTACTGTCCCAATCTAAGTTCATTATATTTTTATGCAATCTAACTAGGCAGGGCTAAGCAAAAGCTAGCATATCTTGTTTGCTATATGTTCAGGTTATGCATTCAAAATCATGAATGGCTAATGCATAGAATAGAGGTATAGAATATATGGCATTTATGCTCAAAGGAGAGGAATAATAACTTGCCTTGCTCCAACGCAAATAAATCCGAGATAGGCAACCTGATTATCTGATCCTTGAAATACCACAGATTGCCATCCAAAATAAAATAGACTCTACTAAGAAAGACGAAGAACCAAATTCAATAAAAATCATGAAATAGAAAGAAAGTGATGAAGAGCAAGAAGGGCTAGGTTTGGGGTATAAATATCTCCTTTAAAGGGGTATAAGGTTCTAAAGAGTTGGAGGCTAAAGTGGAGAGGGAATCAGGCAACTAAGGTTGCTTATATTTTATGGGAATGCTTGGTTGCTGAAAGGATAGAATGTATATTGGATAATTGAACTGGTTCAGTTGGTATATGGCTAGTATTGGCTGGTGGTAGGTTTGGGTAGTATAATACCTAGGGTTTGGTTATATTTAAGCCGATTGTGGATAGGGCAGCATATCGATAGGCTCTATATTTTATGTGTAGGTTCTAGTTAGTTGGAGAGTATGTGGCTGAGAGTAGGGTGGATATGCGATACTGGTGGGTGTGAAATTTGGATGATAACTGGAATTTGACTGGCAAGGTATTAGCTAGGGTTTGGTTGTATGCTAGTCGATGCTAGAGCATAACGGCTAGATTTGATACCTTCTCTAGCCGGTGTCGACCGACAACATATTGGCTAGAGGAATAGGAGGTTGGTGTATGTTTGGGTGGGGCGGAAGTGTTAATCCGACAACCGTGAATGGCAGCGGAGTGGCTAGGATCACATAGAGCCCGAGAGCTAACTGTGCGGCATGCTGTGGAGGTCGAGGGAATAGTGAAGCTCCGACCGCTATACGCATCAAGGTGTGGGGCGACAAGAGCAGCACTTCGACCTTAGGTTTGGTTTTTGCTGGGCTTTACAACCAACGGTCCGACGTCGGGGATAGTGGACCACGCGAACGTCCCCATGGAAGGCGTAAAGTTCCAACCAGCAGCTTTTTAGTGGCTAAAGGTTATTTTGGAAATAAAAGAAAATATTTGAAAAGTAAATATAAGTTTAAATTGTAAATTCAATTATAGGATTAAATCAAATATTTATTCAAATAACATTTGAATAAATCAAGAAAATTCAAATAAAATATTAAAATAGTAAATTTGGTACCAAAATGTAGATTTTGAATTTAGATGAATTTAGGTCCAATTTTCACTAGAATCGGATCTACGGTTTAGGAGATATGGGCTTCTAAAGAATGGTATTTAAATTAAATAGAGAAAATGTAAAAAGTCACTGTTGATGGACCCACCTGTCAATACTTTTTCCTTTCCTTTTCTTTTCTTTTCTTTCTTCTTTTCTCTTTCTCTCTCCTTCTTCACGTCTTCTTCTTCCTCCCGTTACACAGAGGCTCGAGAGAAGGGAGAGGAGAGGGAGGAAGGGGCGCCGGTGTTCCAGTGGTGGAACGGCTTCGCCGCGGGCGGCATAGGGTGTTCCCGGGTGTTGCGCACCTAGGGAGTGTGGTGGCTGGACACGGGAGTGAGAGAGGAGGCCGGAACGGCGAGCACAATGGCATGAACCGGAGAGAGAGAGAGAGCTCCGGTGAGGCTCGATTGAAAGTGGGAGTGAAGGGGAAAAGGGCTAAAATGGGTTCTTCGGTGTACGGGGAGGCTGGTGGCGAATGGATTTGATTTAGGATGCTCTAGGGATGGAGATCGATCGATGGCCGGCGGTGGTCGCCATAACAGGCGAGAGAGAGCTCGAGGAGCTCGGCTCATGTGTGTGGAGGGAGAAGGAGACCTCGCTGGCTATTTATAGGGGACGATAGGCGGTTGTCGAAGGTCGGTTTGGAGGGTGAGGATGAAGGGGACACGGCGACGACGGCGTGGAGAAGAAGTACACGGCGTCGGCTTTGATCGCTGATTGGCTGGTGATGGCGGTTCGGCTCGGCGGCTGACGTCGGCGAGATGAGGTGCGGCTGACGTCGGGCAGCAATTCCTTGGCGTCGACGGCGGTATAGCGGCGGCGGCATAAAGATGCGGGCGACGGCGTCTCTGGTTCGGTGTCTAGTGAATTTCCGAACTTATTTGTGGATAAAACCCTCGTACAGAATCAGCCGAGGTACACAAACTGACAATTTAATATACAAATCCATCATAATAATAACGTTACATACTTACAAAAGAAAAGAAAAACAGCAGCGGAATAACGGTCTAGCGATGGCTTCAGCTCCACTCCCACAGGCAACTCAACTGGGGTATAAGCCAAACGTTTTCTCCTTCTGGATCCTTTTTCTTCAACTGAGGTTGATTGATTGTTGCAAGAATGAGCATATGACATACTCAACAAGCCACACAGCAAATATGCAAGTGCACAAGGATACCAAAGGATGGCATAATATAGGGTTCATTTGCGAAAGCAGCATTTAGCAAAGATTTAGAAGTAAAACAGTAGAGTAATTAATCATCAATTTTAACCAACACTGCACAGCACCCCAATGCTGCACATGCCCAACCATCCTGAACAACCATACCCGGCTGTACAGATCTAACTCCAAGCCAGAAGCTAAGCAAATTATTACCAGTTATAGCATCAATAATTATTGTGAGAGGTGTGAGACTATTCACGAAAAACATTGCTCAACCCGCCCATGACCGCGGGCACGGCTATTCGAATAGTTTTACTCTGGCCAGAGGTGTATCACTGTACCCACAAGACACAGCCTCAACATCATGTCTACCATGCGTCGCGATACTGGAAAGTACCCGAATAGAGACTGTGACAATACCCCCTGCACAACACAACTCACCACAGTGCACCATACCTCGATCATAATCACCCCCTCTATAAATATAACTAGAGGCATGAACTCCCCAGCGACCCCCACGGACTTCTCGCCGCTTCTCAGTCTGGCACCCCGTAATGAACCATGCTATACAAAAGGTAAAGCCGTTGTCCACGCTGGCTTGTGGTTGGTACGGTTAATGTCTCACAACAGTAGCTCGCGAACCGGTCCTTAATTGTCATGAGCACAACCTTCAAAACCATGTGCTCACAACCCACCATTGTCAAGTTTTAATTATCAATTAATTATCATAACACGATTAACCATCATGAGCTACCATTAAATATAATCATAAGTGATAGTGTAACATTAGTTATCCCAATTATGTGATAATGTTTCTAAGCATGGCTAAGCAATTATATATATATATATATAGCATTTAGCTGAACCAAACCAATATATAAGGTTCAAGCTAATCAATTTATTACCCAAGGTATCAAAGAATAGGGTATTAAATGCAAATTGGCCATAACAAAGGAATAGGTTCACACCACCCGGTGACATTCGAAAATAAATGCACAGTTGAAATAAATAGAGAATTTAAATATAGGATCAACATGCTCAAAGGATTGTGTTTAGGACTAAGCGACACGGCTCGGCGCCGCCCTTGAACTGTGGCCCCAGACGACGAACATGGAGCCGCATGGCAAAATTATTTTTTGACCAACGCTATTATAATTTTATGTCAATTATATTTGTTATTTTATTCCTTAATTAGTTATTTTCTGTCCAACGATGACATAATTAAGGAATTAGTTTAAGATTATCCATGGTTACTTTTTCCCAACGGTGTTTTAATTATGAAAATTCTAAGTTTATTTTGCATGTAATTTATTAAGCCAACATAAATTAGTTATATGCATTATTAATGTATTAAATGCTTATTTTCAGCAATAGGACAACTTGAGAATGGAAGAACAATACTGTCAAATCCCTTGATGATCTAATTTTAGGACCTGTTCACTTTGATACCATTTTCAACCTTACCAAATTTTGGTAAAGTTGCTAAAAAAAATAGCTACATTTAGTTTGCTGCCAAATTTTGGTAACTATATAAGAAATCCTGCCAAAATGTTAGCAAGTTTTGGCAACTATGCCAAAATTTTGGTAAGGTTTTTTTTGGCATCAAAGTGAACAGGCTCTTACTGAAGAGAAGAACAATACGCTTTTGAATTAGCCATGTTGGATTTTGACTAGCCCGAGGTGGTACTAAACTAGCTACAGTGCCACGACGCAACAGTGCCGCCCTGCACTGTGCTGCTGATCGGTGCTCGCTGCATTGATGCGCTTCGGCTGCTTGCTCACCTGGGCCGGCCAAGGCCCAAGGCCTGCTGCTGCTGTTGGGCTGCCAGCTAGCTTGCTCTCTGGGCTGGGCTGCAGCTGCTGCTTTGCTCTTTTTCTCTTTCTTTTCTTTTCTTCCTCTTTTCTCTTTTTCCTCTAATTATTTGTGGGGCGTCACACTTGGCCTAAGAGAGGAACCTCCTGAGGAACCTTAACCGGCTGAGTAACTCAATAGAGCTGAGGAAGAATATGAACATCTCAAGTGGACTTACAATGAAAAGTTAGCTATTTGGGAGAAGTCTAACATTATGTACATTAAGAGCCACATCGCTCAAGAAATTATTGGAGAAAACATTGATTCTAACAATGAATAGACATACTTAGTCAATATCGAAGAGAATTTCAAATCCTTATCTAAGATTTATGCTAGTACAATTATTAACAAGACAATTACTAGCAACTATAATGGCAAAGGAAGCATCAGAAAGCACATCCTTGAGATGACTCATATGGCACATCAATTTAACCATTGGTTATGGATCTATATGAAGGTCTCTTAGTGCACTTCATCATGAGCTCTTGTGGTCCTAACTTTGGTCCATTTAAAATCAATTAGGAGTAGAACACTAGGAAAGAAAAATGGATTATACAAGAGCTAACTTCATACTCAATGAAATAGGAAGAGCATCAGAGAGCTGAAAAACAAAAGCTTAAAACCAACCCAACCTCACTAATGTCAACTACAAAGGCAAAAGAAAGATGTATCAAGAAGAATGCTCTAACAACAAGAAGAACAAGTCAAACAACTCTCAGATTCCAAGTAGGAGTAAGCAAGATAGTTTAAGCTCTCAAACTACAGCTGACCCTTCTAAGGCTCCACACTACCCTTTCTGCGAAGTAGATGGATATTGGCAAAGGAATTGCTCATGTTTCAAAGTGTGGTTAGCTAAGAAAGGTAACAATAATTTTGAAGAAATATCTAATGTTAATGAATTACTTTATTCTGAATTTTCCCTTAATACTTGGTGGGTTGACTCATGTGACACTGTGCACGTTTCTAACTCATTGTAGGGACTCAGCACCGTCCAGAAGGTAGCAAAAAGGGGAGCAAAGCCTCACGTAGTGGCCGACAAACTAGCCAAGGAAGCTATAATGCATAGAAGTGTTCATCCAGTGTAACTTGTCAAAACATTTCACATCTAGCTTACCCTAACAGAGAATGCTTTGCAAGCTCTCTGAAAAATCACTTTAGATCGGAAAACGGTATGATCGAGCATGTTCTATATTTCTAATTTAAATAAAATCCTGGTTTAAAAAAAGACCAGTACTGGACATGTTTGGAAATAATAATAGCCTATCTTGGAATTAATTATATGGCATTCGTTGATCCTTCAGTTTCAGCACAAGTAATGTATTGTCAGTTGTCACCAATGAAGCTTGTCCTTTTGTCCTACTATGTGCATAAATGCATTTGCATCTCTAAATATAGTCTACTGGTTGAGATGGTCATTCTCTGTGCAAAACGTTGTAACCTTTCGAATAGACAGCTGGAAATGTTTGTTGACACACTCATCTGCTCATTAGAGATTAGTTGAGATTAGCCGGCTATCCATATTTTGTATCGACAATAATAACATGGGTAGTGTATGAGGTCTAAAATGGATGGATGTGGAGATAAAAATTTAGATAAGTTTAAGTTCTCTCGATGAGAGGTAATACCCTATTTTAGTTTGAGGATTGTATCCACTGGAGTTGTATTGATCTGACGATCTTGTTGTGATTTATACCCTTGTAGGCTCATCACCCTCCTTATACAGGTTGAGGGGCAAAGATACAGGGATGAAACTTAGCCGGATTCGTCATTGGATACCTTTAGTACCCTTTAGTACTTCAAGAGGAAAGACCTAGTCGGGGCTTAGGGCACTACCTTAATTGGTAAAGAAACTCTAGTGACTTAGTTATCTACAATTAGAATTATCTTAGCTATGGTCCACCTCCTATTATCGGTCAGGTATTCAGGCCATGTAGGTATCTGGTACTCATAATCTCCACAACGGCTAACCACAACACAATTTATCTGTGGATCGCTTCGATTCTCTATCATGTTTTTTCATCTATCGATCTCAGCTCTTGCGCTTGAATAAGTTAAGTCCATGTGAAAACTTGAATAAGTTAAGTCGATGTGAAGAATATATTTTTTTAAAGGATTCAGATAATAAAAATTGAAAAAGTCAGACTAATGCTCAATATATTTCCCAAAAGGCTCGGATCATGAAAAAACTCGGTTTTTAAAGAAAGTGGACTATTAATTAGGTTATGGAATGCATGCATAAAAAGGGTAAAGTACTCAATTCGTCTCAATGGGCAATTGTTGGACTCCTCTCCCGCTCGTGGTCCTAGATATTGGGATATTTCCCCTTACATCTTGATCTTTGCATTGATTGTGGATGGCATGTTTATTTCTATAATAAAATCATTTTTAGCCTATTTTATTAGTAGTTTCTACCGATCATTATATCAGAGTTTGTGAAAGTAAAAAATAAATGTATTGGGAATAGATAAAGAGAGGAATAATTGCATTGGAATTTAATAAAGTGAGGGTATTTTAATCTTTTTAGTTTTGTATTAGTATTTTGCATCACCTGTTCACTGATGATAGTCTCCCTTTTGTGCAAGCCAGTGAAGACCAAGGCCCACATAAAGCCAATCGCGCGATCGGCAACTATTGGGAAACCTAAACCCAGAATTTTGAGGAAAAGTATCTTACACTGCTAGTCCCAGAAGGAAGAATGACGGAAAACTCAAAAGCATAAAAGAAAGATTCAGCAAGCGAGTCAATTACTGATCAGAGAGCCTCAGAGGAATATCTGTCAAATGGGGAGAGGTTCTTGTTAAGTTGGTTTTGCTAGCCTCCCACCTATGCTATAATCGTGTTCAAATTCTCGTCTTTGTGATGATCTTAAGCAAATGTTAAGGAATTTCTGATGGGATAATGAATTTGGAAGAAGGAAAGTTCATTCGCTTGCATATGACAAAGGCTTTATATCAAAATTGGGAGGAGAAATTGGGTTTAAAGGTCTTAAGATATTTGACCAAGCATTGCCGGTCATTAGTATTTCTCATGCTCTTACAAAATAATTTTGGAATGGCATTGTCGGTGATATGGGCCCGGGGTATCAGGTTTAGAGGGAGGAGGCTTCCCCCCGATGCCACGTGGCCTTCCCAAAGACTAGTCGGAGGAGGCTGCCCCCCGATGCCACGTGGCCCTCCCCCGAGGGGGGGAGTCAGGCCCGAGGTAGGGTGGCGGCCACTCCTTCCTAGAGACTGGATGGAGGACGCTGCCCCCCCGATACCACATGGCCCTCCCCCGAGGGGAGTCAGGCCCAAGGTGGGGCGGCGGCCACTCCCTGGCCGAGACTAGAGGGAGAAGGCTGCCCCAGGCGCCACGTGGCCCTCCCCCGAGGGGGGATCGGGCCCGAGGTCGGGCGGCGGCCGCCCCCTCTCGTGACTACAGGTCGGGCTCCCGGCCAGGGATTAGTTTAGAGGGAGGAGGCTACCCCCATGCCACGTGGAAAATTAATGAACATTTAATATAAATTCTAATAATAATTTATTAAATAATTTATAAATCCTTTGACAAAAATCAGGATGTGACATTCGGCGCCTGGCAGCGGCACTGTGGGCGACATACACGCCCACAGGAGGAGGAAGGAGGGAGGCAATATGGACTTGTGTTGGTTGAGCTGAGAAGGAAGGTGGGCTGAGGAGGGAATTTCGGCCCAAAAGAATTGTTTGTGAATTTCTATTAGAATTTGAATTGTATTTGAAGGGAATTTGAATGGGAAAGGATGAAAAGAATTTATATTTGGATATAATTTCTGAAAGAGATATTTTTTTAGTTTATTTGAGTTCAATATCTTAGAGGTGGCATATAATAGAATTTATTTGATGCACTCAAATGAGAAAGAAATATATATATTAGCATGGATACTATGATTCCTAAAATTGAACCTATTATTAGGAATGTGGGAGGGAAATAAATGGAGGAAGATAAATAGGATTTTTAGCCTCAAAATATATGGCATGGGTTGCAAAGAATTGTTTGAGGCTAAAAGGAAATTTAGATGACAAGGATAAAATCTATGTTCTTAGCACAAGAGCAATTATTCACAATATTTGTAATAATATTATTCTTGTGCCGAGAAGAAAATCAAGCTACAGGAATTAAATTGGTGGCTGGATCAAAAGGAAGGATTACGAATAGGTTTGGAATCAAAGGATGGGTCGAGAATTAAATTCCAATAAAATTGGAATTGCTTTGGTTTAGGTTCTAGAGGAATATGGGAAGGTTTATTGGACCATAATTCATAAAAGTAAAAAGGGTTTTCAAACTAAATTTGAATAAAAGAATTTTAGTCAAAGGAAGGTTTTAAACCAAATCAAGAAATACCTCATTTCAACCACATGTATTTTAAATGAAAAACACAAAAGAAGTTAAATACCAGAAAGAGATTTTATGCAAATTAGTTTTAGAAGGTCCCTCTAATTATATTTTCCTAGGTTTAGGAAGTTATTAAGAACATAAGACTCAGCATGATGCAGAATTAGAAAATGGTTAATTTTCGGTATGTTACAGATTTCCCCCCATTCTATTCTCATGGCCCTGCGACGCTCGCGTGTTGCGCATTTGTTTGCTCCCTCGGTGGTAAGAGCCCAACCCCTCTCCCATCTACATGAATGATTCATCGCTAAGTGTGGGGGCTAAGTTTTCTAGCCTTATCCTAGCCTTAAGTTGAGCCTTGGGTGCCGTCGAAGCCAGGGACCCCCTGTGCTGGCTCTTTCGTAGCAGCTGGCTTTGGTCCCACCGGCTGGCCATGGTGCCTGGCCCGGCTCAACTGTGGACAGGGATTGCTGGCTCTGGAGTTTTTCGGCTCTCACACTCGTGCGGAAGTAATCGTCCATGTGGGAGCAAAAGAGATTGGAAGGAGGTCACCGAAAGGAAAGAGCGAACAAAATGTGTAGTGTGGGGACGCAGGCTCGTGGGAACCTGACCTCGTTTGCTAAGTGGTCGCAGCGTTTGCTAAGTGGTCGCAGTCTTCCCAAATGGTTAGGAATCCATGGTGGGAGGCCCTCTTCGAGCTAACGGTTTGAAAGGTCGCGACATGCAAGCAAGGTTTGTGTTTGCTTCATTCATACAAGCGATTCTTTGCTATAAGTGTGGGGGGCTACGATTCCTAACTCCATCTTAGGCCTGCGACGAGCTCTGGGTGCCGTCCACGTCTGGGGCCCCCTGTGCTGGCTCTTCCGTAGCGGCTGGCCACAGCGCCCAGCTTGGCTTGATCGTGGGTGAAGATTGTTGGCTATGGAAAATTTAGTCCTCGCACTCGTGCGAAGATAATCGTTTGCATAGAATTATTATTGCTTATATTTATCTCTCATCTCTTCCTCGCGGTCCTGCGGTACCCACGTGTCGCGCGCTGGCTTGCCTCCCTTGGTAACAAAAAGTTTGTATTCGCTTTATCCATCGAAACGATTTTTTGCTAAAAGTGTGGTGGCTACGATTCCTAGCTCTATCCTAGCCCTGCATCGAGCTTTGGGTACCGTCGATGCCCGCGGCCCCCTGTGCTAGCTCTTCCGTAGCGGCTGGCTTTGGCCCCGTCGGCTGGCTACGGCGCCCAGCTTAGCTTGATCGTGGGTGAAGATTGCTGGCTATGGAAAGTTCAGTCCTCACACTCACGCGAAAATAATCGGTTGAATAGATGAAGTAGAACACGAACAGAGGTTAACAAAAAGCAGGGGCAAGCGAGGTACGCGGCGTAACGTCACGGGCCCGAGAGAATCTAACAACGTTTGCTGAATATATACAGAAAATAAGTTCATAGCCTAAGGTATGGGCTAGCGAGTTGTCCTCAGGCTGGGGCGAAAAAGGCGCATGGGCCTTAGTGCCAGCAAAGAAAGAAGAAGAGATCGGACCCACATGTCATCAGACTAGGAGAGTGGCGTCAACCCTGACCACCTAGGGAAGGTTTTGGTCAGGGCTAACGCCGGGGGCTACTGTCGGTGATATGGGCCCAGGGGTATTAGGTTTAGAGGGAGGAGGCTACCCCCCAATGCCACGTGGCCCTCCCTCGAGGGGGGTCGGGCCCGAGGTAGGGCGGCGGCCACTCCCTGGCCGAGACTAGAGGGAGAAGGCCGCCCCAGGCGCCACGTAGCTCCCCCCGAGGGGGGATTGGGCCTGAGGTCGGGCGGCGGCCGCCCCCTCCCGTGACTAGGGGTCGGGCTCCGCCGACCCCCTCTCTAGGTCACCACGTACGGTGGGTTAGGTGTCCGCCTCTAGGTGCCCACCTACCCGCATTTATGGCGACCCGAGCGGTTGCGCCACGCCGCATTTAATGCAGTGTGCAGTGCACTCAACCGGTCTGTGTCCGGTCGAATGACTGATGGGATCCAGGATGTCAGGCGCACCATCGCATGTGTCAGGCGACGTGCAGCCCGACATATCCCATCAAATAATGATGGTGAGAGGTTCTCATCCTCTTATCCCAGCCGGAGTCGGTCCTCCCGCTCTGGTCAAAGCAAGACTCCCGTTTCCCGGTGTAATTGGAGCCCAGAAGTCTTCACCCATTAAATGGTCACTGACAGGAGCATCCCCCGTGTCAGGCGACAAGATTTGACATGCCCCATTATCAAGACGACGTGCGCTTGGCTTCCCAAGTCAAGAGACAAGACATGCATTTAATGCAAAGATTATAATACTTCTCCACCGGAGCTAGGTTAGGTTGTTGGGCCCATGTGGTAACCCCTTGAGGTATAAAAGGAGGTCCAGGCCTAGTGGGGGAAAGCGGGGGAACTCCCAAGCGTACTGGCGCTTGAGTCTCGCAACCCCAAGCACTTGTGTTCTACACTCAATCAATCAAGCACAGGAGTAGGGTATTACGCTTCTCGGCGGCCCGAACCTGTATAAACCCATTTTGTCTCATCGTCTTTGAGGGATTGAATCCCCTCCGGCCTGGACAGGACGGTGCCTGGGCGCAATTAGACAACGGGACGGTGCGTCTAGACGGGGACTAGGCGATAGAAATAAAAATTTGGGCGTGATAAAATTTAGAAGCGCCACGCGGGACCGACTCGGTATAGAAGGGGATTTAGGTTGCCTTATTTGAGAGCCTGGAGAGAGAGCGCAATCCCTGCCTACCCCTTTTTCACACCGCCACGAGCGACGGCCCCGTCGCCGCGCCCATCGATCTTCCACCGCACCGCTACGTTCTTCCCTCTCCTCCTCTGCTGCTCCACGTTCTTCCCCTTCCTTTGCTGCTCCTGCTCTCCATCTCATCCTTCATCCTCGTCGTCAATGGAAGGTGGCAAACACACCGATTGAAGCAGTCAAGCACGGAACCACTCAAGCTGCCTACGCCAACCCTAGATCAGGCCATCAGGGGATCATGCTCCCCTCCACCACCTCACCTCCTCTGTTCTAACAGTTCTAGATAAATTTTTCTTCCTCTCTCCTAGCTCCAGCCCCTCAGATCTATAAAGTTATGATTTATGAATTATGATGTGCATGTACAGTGGCTATACTGATGTGTTCGCTATCCTTATAGATTTGTACTAAACCCAATGCTTTGTGTGCAGTGTCAGTGCGTTGTATGGACTTGATGATTTCTGAACTTAACTATGATTTATGCTATTTGCCTAAATGCCTATATTTACCGAGTACCTAATGTCTAGATTCAGTATTTTGTGTGAAAGAAATAGAAAAAACGTCTAATTCGCCTAATCCGTCTAGTCGCCACCTAATCAGCCTAGACGCTAGTCAGTAGGTGGCCGTCCGACTAGCGTTCAGCGACTAGGTGAACTCTGATTCAAAGGGATAAAGTCTAGGGAAACGGAAGAGAACCAATTCAAGAAACGGCTGAGAGAATCGAGCGAATCGGGCGGAGGAAACGGCAGCGTCTCGGCGGCTGCACGGGCTCTATCTGGAGCTGGAAAACGACACTGTAGCTGGAGGGAAAAAGTATAGACTTTCAGCTGGGCTTCATCTTCCAAGGCCTGATTAAAGAGGGAAGCAAATGCCCGGTTTAGGGGAGCTTCTCCCAGCTGCAGCTTTTCCCTATTAGAAGCTGCTTCAAACAGTCCACAGCTTCTGAGAATCTGTAGTTACAGATTCTGAAAAATGAACTAAGAAGCCAAAAGCTGGAGAAGCTGTGTTTCAGAGCTTTTCCACATTCTCAGAAGCTGGCTACCAAACAGCTGCTTCTCAGAATCTAAAGCTCCCCCAAACAGGCCCAAAGCAGACTTCGACAGAGAGAAAGAGGCTGCTGGATCGGCTGGGCTGAAGGAGACAGATGGGCCAGATTAAGACCTGAGCTTTGGAAAGGATTTTAATTACTTTTCCAACTAAATTAATCACTGAAATGATCTTTGAATTGTTAAAAATACTTTAAATACTCAAATATGTTCAAGAAAAATCTCGCAACTGCTTGGACACTTAGAGTATTTAACAAACTTAAGATAAGATCATTTAATGTCTAATTTAATATTTAAATAATTCCTAAACTGTTCTTTGTATTATTAAAATTAGTAATTGAGCTTTAAAAAATCCGAGAAAATTTCAGAGAGTATAATTAACCATGTAGAATTTAATAAAAATTAAATCCATCCATGCTTTATATTTAGGAAATTTTATTTCCCACATTTAACTTCACTTGTTAATTAATGTACATTTAATATAAATTTAGGCTCCCGTTTCCCGGTGTAATAGGAGCCCAGAAGTCTTCACCCATTAAATGGTGACTGACAGGGGCACCTCCCGTGTCAGGCGGCAAGATTTGACAGGCCCCATCATCAAGACGACGTGCGCTTGGCTTCCCAAGTCAAGAGACAAGACATGCATTTAATGCAAAGATTATAATACTTCTCCACCAGAGCTAGGTTAGGTTGTTGGGCCCATGTGGTAACCCCTTGAGGTATAAAAGGAGGTCCAGGCCTAGTGGTGGAGGGGGGGACTTCCGAGCGAACTGGCGCTTGGGTCTCGCAACCCCAAACACTTGTGTTCTACACTCAATCAATCAAGCACAGGAGTAGGGTATTACGCTTCTCAGCGGCCCGAATCTGTATAAACCCCTTTTGTCTCATCGTCTTTGGGGGATGGAACCCCCTCAAGATCACACAGCTTCGCTCACCAAGCCCTCGAATCTCACCCGCTGCCCCCGGCCGAACTCACAATGGGGGGCCTCATGGTTCCCTGGTGGAGGAGTTCTTTCTCCGACAAAATTTATTTCCAAAATTTGATAACAGTGTTACAAATGTGGCGTGCATGCGATCAATGTGTGGGAAGCAAGTATCAAAATTAATTAATTGAAATACAGAAGTATGCACGATATGATCGACAGTGGTGTGTATCCCCAAAAAAATTTAGCGTCAGGCCTATGTATAAAAAAGAACTGAGGAATTATATGTACCAGTGAGCGTGCACGTGCAAGACACATTTTTCACCATTTATGATCTTTTCAAGCTGAATTTATCAATTGTGTCAAATTAGAATCTTAAGATCCATCTAATATATGTTGTTTGTTTCCATCTAAAAAATTAATGTAAAAATTAGAATGTGTCGTTTCCATCACAATTTCAAAATAGAAACATTAAATATATATTGAGTTCTTTTTGCACTTCCATCAAAATAGAATAATTTGTAGAAGTATCTTTGTTTCCATTTCCATTCACTGTCCAACATTTTCACATATTGATGAATCATTGAATAATAAGTGGGGAACCAGTTCATTATTGAAAGGTTAACCTTCATTATCACTACTACAGTATTAAGGTGCTATTGCGTGTTTATCAACATGTAATACTATATATCTTAAAGGTGCTAGAGTCGCCGCAAGCCCACCCGATCCACGTCATCAAATTTTGCACAAAACCCCTCGTTATTTTCGTATTTCTAATTGAGTCCACGTGATCAAAGCCGTTCTTTCCCACGCGTGGACAAAATCTGGCCGTTCGTTTCCTAGTTAGTATAATGCAACCTAATTGACTGAGGGGTTGAATATATTGGTTGCGCAAGCATCACATGGAGTAATTCTTTCCATGTGCATCTTTCCTATTTCTTCGTAGACTTATATTCTGTCATCTCTTGGCAATAAGCTGTGCTTTTCACATCCAATGCTCTTATATTCACTCCGTCTTTCATATAAAAGCATTAATTGAATGTTTCATGAACATAAATATACCATTATTAGTTCATAATTCGTTCCATTGTCAATGACATAAAAGATATGATATTCATAACATTTTGGCTCTGTTCGAAAATATAAACATTATTTCGTTAGTCACACACATCCAGTTAACCGAATATGCTTAGCACACAACATATCAGTTATCACCACTAATGGCTTGTTCCTATGAAAAAAATTTAGTGTAAAGAAATACATGGTCTACAATCCACATAATTGATATAATCTCAAAATGAGCATGAACAACATTGCTCCTAGGGGAAAAAATATTACTTTCAGCCTTTTAGGTTATAATCTTGACATGTTAAAGCACTCCCATATTTCACCTGACAAAATTTTCTTAGTCAAAACATGTTTGAAGCATTTATACATTTCACATGTTAAATTGAGCTATGCTTCTAGAATAAAATTGATCAAGCAAAACACAATGTACATGAAAAAAAAATCACATATAACATTGAATTCAGGTTCCTATAGAATTCTAACCTCAATTTTTTACAGGGCCAATGGCACATTTCATTGAGCAACTTATCTATGTGCATCTATCTTGTGGCTGCAGCAGTGCACAAAAAATTGAGTACAGACCATATTTACGATAATGGCTGCTCAAAATTTCTTGTTAGGACAGCGGGGATACCGAAGTATTTCATCGAACATGTAGGCATGTAGCTTTTGTACCAATTTTCACCATCATCTTTTCTATCTATCTGCCATAACCCGTCCGGGAGAAACACAAAACTGATCAATGTATAAATTTCACTATCATCAACCCCTCTCCGTAGGCAATAAGGCAACAGTACCAATATAGACATATACCTTGTACCAGCCACTATTGCCATGTTGCTCAAGCAGATCACCATGGCCTTCATTTGAGCTACTCGCAAAGCTTAGAAAACAATATGGCCAAGCTGAAAATAATAAAAAATCAAGCACTGGAACATTTTATCAAGCAACTCGATCTTTACATGGCTCTGAACCAGCAAGAAGCCTGAAATGAAGGAAATAAACAGCTCTAAGACTCTAACCAGTCTGAAAATACATCGTTTAGCATAAGTACATAGTGATCTATGGCATAAGTTTTCAGGAAATGCACTGAGCATTTTTCTGTAAATTTTTGTAGTCCGGAGAACAATCTATTGGATTTTTTATCCATGAATGAATGAAGCTGATACCTGATCGAGGGAAAGTTAGAAACATCAATCAGCAGGTCACCAATTTTTGTCTTAGTAGCAGGCAATAATAATGGCATCGATTGTCGTCGCTGACCACCAGGATCGTCACCACGATCCCCCACTGCATCGGATGCTCCTTTCCGGCTGCACCTTAGTGCGTTGGCAGAAACGAAAAAACCTGATTGTGTTGACAAATCTGTTGTGGAGTTCCCATCATTTTTCATTGTATTAAGATGCCGCCTCCTATTTGTGCAGGGTTCTACCAACGTTTAAGTCACCAACTGAAATAGAATAGAACATGTAAGTCAGAAACTGAAATAACCTGGTTTAGAGGAAGTATTCAGTTTGTACTGTTAAGGATTTCCTCTTAACCAGACTGGTTTTGGCTAGTAAAAGGGATAGCAAGTTCAGCCTTTATCTCCATTCTCCTAAGTATTCATGATTTGGGGCTTCTACAGACGTAGCATATTAAAAGCTTCAGAAAACCACTTATCTGGAACATATCATTATGGGTAGTTGGGTACCACATACCCACATGGCACGTATATCCGACTGGTTATAGGGGATAGATTGTACAGATAGAATATGTTTAGGAAAGGACTCGGGAATTATGTTAACTTGTATGTCAAGGAAATATCCAGTAGTCCTAGTTAGTTACAGTTGTAATACATATCGTTAGCCTAGTACGTAAGCCATATGGGCTGTACATTGTAATCTTGGCTCCTCCCCCTATATAAGGACGGGTCCAAGTGTACCTAGGGGCATAACTTTTCTCCCAGATTATCAGATCAATAATACACTCGGTGGAATAATTCCCCGGCTGTATAAACCTTTGTCTCCTACGTCCTAACCTATCCACTTTTCCAGCTTGATTGCTACCCCTTTTAGTATTGCCGGAATCTTGTTTTGACAGTTGGCGCGTCAGGTAGGGGTTGCGCCATGTTTTTCGCCGACTAGTGCGATGGGATTCGTTTCGGGCATCACCGACTTCGCTTTCCCTCCCGGGCAGACGTGCTGGTCCGGCAGCCCATGGACCTCATCAGCCGCCAGTACATGCATGCAAAGAAGACATCGGACGACAGATCAATCCATGATTATAAATCAAGCTAATAATATTATATAAATTGTGAAAGAAGTTCTTCTGTATATGTGCAGAATGAAGGATCCCTTAAAGCAAATTGTTTTTGATTGGTTGCAAGCTTTATAGTTTTATTTAGTTCCTTCGACTGTAACTTTGTAAATATTTTTTGAGTTATATAAAATTACACTGCTCGGCAAAGCCCTGGCAGTATTTCAGGTCAAAAAAAAATATCATATAGATTGAAACGACAAACCAATCGACGTCAGAGATTAGAATCATCGATCTCATTGAGATTGCCCTCGAGCAAAAACAATGTCGTTGATTGCTGAAGTTGTTTCCATCGCACTTCTTGATGGATAATTCGACGCTTTCCCTACCTATCGTGCCAACTGTTTAAACTGGAATTCGGCAATATGAAAAAGGGTATCGCACGAGACATAAAAGTGGATGGATGCGAAGACAAGAATTTAGACAGGTTCAGGCCCTCTCCATGAGAGGTAATACCCTACACCTGTTTGGGGATTTGTATCCGCCAGGTGTATATTGATCTGATGATCTGATTGTGGTTATCCGTGTTGATGCCCTTGTAGGGGCTCATTGCCTGCCTTATATAGGTTGGGGGGCAGGGTTACAAAGTAGAAACCAAGCCAGACAGCCCACTCTAGTACATAATAGATGGATCCGGCCCACTCCTATCTTTAGTCGAATATGGAGGCCGTGTCGGTACCCGGTACGCATACTCTCCACAAGTTTCTCAACAGGAACAAGGACGATCAATAATTAACTATCTGTTTTCTCTTTTCTATTTTGGTTCACACAGCTACACATTGACATTTATTTTTAGCATTAAATGCCTAGCTCTAGCCTTGATGTTTACTTACATTTTTCTATTGTAATTTTATGTTTTTGTTTTAGCATTGGTGTGAATCAGGATACTCCTAATAATATATCAACATATTTTGGTTGTCATCTTTTTGTGTAGTTTGTTTTGACCAGAAAAAGGTTGCTCAAAATAAAAAGAAAGATCCATGCAAGCTGAAATAATTCACACGATAGATAAATTTATTTCCGAAATTTGATAACAATGTTACAAATGTGGCGTGCATGCGATCAATGTGTGGGAAGCAAGTATCACAATTAATTAATTGAAATACAAAAGTATGCACGATATAATCGACGGTGGTGTGTATCCCAAAAAAAATTTAGCGTAAGGCCTATATATAAGAAAGAATTGAGGAATTGTATGTATGAAGTTGAATGAAAAAATGATATATAATGTAGAATTGAGAGTTGGGAATATATGAAATAGAAAATTGAGAAAAACAATGTTACCAAAAATCGTGGATAACACCACTAATCGATCATGGGAATTAACAACAAGTATAATAAATAAAATAATGTACTTCCACTTAGTAGGTAGCTAGAGAGCATGCATGGAAGGCTATATATATAGCTGGATTATTAAAGCTTTATGTGATTGATGAGGGAGCTAGCTGTGTCGAAAGTATATCCAAGGGTTTTCTGGGAGGGGAGATCATCGCTATAAGTGAACAGGTAACCTATCTCGCAACCGGATGCTTTCCCGATCCCACCGTTGTAGGGTTTCTCCACCCCTTTGATCCACTTTTGCGCATTCTCCCGATCCTCCTTGCTGCGCTTGCCATTTCCGGCGGCGGCGAGGCGGCCGAGGCTCTGCAGCGCCTCCCTGGTGATGTTCTCGCCGGCGGCTACGCTGAAGTCATCGACGCAGGCGTTCAGGTTCGGGTCCCCCTTGCCGGCCCCTCCCTGGACCTTGCGCAATTGGTCGACGTAGACCCAGAGGTTGGTGCTCAGGATGGTGGCGGCCACCTCGGCGACCTTCACCTGGTTGCCCTCGAAGAAGGCAGCGTAGGGGAGGAGATGGTCGTAGCAGAAGCTGGAGCCGTCGCGGTCGGCCTGCAGGGCGGTGTCGCAGCAGGAGCGGACGAACGCTGCCGCGTCCGCGGAGGGCGCCTCCCCTTGCGCCGCCGCTGGTGGCAGCACCACCACTGGCTTCTCCTCCTTCGCTGCGGCCGCACATGGTGGGGATAAGCCGCCGGCGCTGACGACCATCAACACCACGAGGACGGTGGCCATGCTCGAGCTCGACCTGCTCATTTCTGTATATTATTTATCTCTCTCTCTCTCTCTCTCTCTCTCTCTCTCTCTCTCTCTCTCTCTCTCTCTCTCTCTCTCTCTCTCTCTCTCTCTCTCTCTCTCTCTCTCTCTCTCTCTCTCTCTCTCTCTCTCTCTCTCTCTCTCTCTCTCTCTCTCTCTCTCTCTCTCTCTCTCTCTCTCTCTCTCTCTCTCTCTCTCTCTCTCTCTCTCTCTCTCTCTCTCTCTCTCTCTCTCTCTCTCTCTCTCTCTCTCTCTCTCTCTCTCTCTCTCTCTCTCTCTCTCTCTCTCTCTCTCTCTCTCTCTCTCTCTCTCTCTCTCTCTCTCTCTCTCTCTCTCTCTCTATCTACAACAATCTATTTATCTTAACCAATCACAACTACTACTGCTCGTTTAATTTTCTCACATAACTACTCATCTCATTCAATAATAACTCTTTATTCACATACTCATTGTTAATATCCAGAAAAAAAGCTCCAAATATATTGTTAGACGGAGAGAATTATTATTTTGGAAGCAACTGCACCACAGGCCAGAAGCCAAATTCAGCTATATAACTACTCTCTCCGTCCCATAATATAAATGATTTTGCCCTTTAAATTTGTCCCAAACGTAAGATATATATTTTGTGATCCCGCGACGATATTTTATACCCAACCTATCAACTTAGTGCTACTTTTTTTCCCATCTACTAATTTTTACCAATTTATTTTCCATCTATCAATTTTTTTTATTCCCTCCGTTCTATATTGTAAAACTTTCTGGCCTTGCCAATATAATATCAACCCAATTGATGAGAAAGAAACCACATAAAATAATAGTTTTGTGCTTGTGTTTCTCCCTTCTTCCGGTCTTCTTCTGACGCTCCTCAGTTCTCACGCGCCCCCTGCTGCGCGTAAGGTCATAGGCCACGCACGTGTGCCCCGCTGCCCCGTCCTCACTGCTACACCGCTCCGCCGTGAGGGCTCCACGGCCAACGCTGCGCAATCATGCCGCTGCTCCTCGCGTGTGTACCCCCGCGTGTGAGGTAAAAGGCCGCCACTACACCACGGAGTCCTCATCGTTTCCGCGGGGACCATGTCATCGACCCCTCCATCCACGATGCCCCGCCAGAAGGCCTCCACAACGGTCTTCTTGTCGCTCTGGAGGAGTAGCTCCCTCCTGTTCATGGTGTCGGTGAACTTCTGTCGGATTAGCTTGGCGAAGACGTCGATGATGTTGAGGCCGGTGTCAACCTCGCTTATGTACAAGAACAAGCGGTCGTTGTCGACCAGTTTCGACCGTCAATATTATTCAATATATGAAGACTACCTATGCTTGCAATGCATAATTCCCAAATAAAATAATTACTTCCACTATATGCTATGCTAATAACATGTATGGAGGAGAAGCACTCATAAATGAAGAGAAGGAGGTGGAAATATATCGATCAATCAGTCGAAAGTCTGTCGGTGATCTGCAATTGCATGAGAAGGCCCAAAAGTCCAATTTAACAATCACAAATGGGCCTAGAATGTATGTCACGGATTTGGGGGCCTACTTGGAAGTCTCCTGGAGGAAGCTGGGGGCCAGAAGAGCCCATCGGTGGTTGGCCAACCCCTTGTTGAATCCAATCCAGCCGCATTTTGGCTAAGAGATAAGGGAGGCCGAGGAGGAAGCAGCAAGCCAGAAACCAGGCCTGTTGGGCCAGTCTAGGGTTCGGCCGAACCTTGATCTCAGCCGTTGGCTCTCCCCTTTGGCTTGGACGTTCCGGATGAACTCCTGATGGCGGTTGCGGGGCATTTCCGACAATTCCCATGCTCTACAACCGTCATTTTGAGCTATAAAAGGACCTCACCTCCTTCACTTTCAACACACACTCAAGCAAGGATTGAAGCTCCATTTCTCCAAAGTTAGAATTAGTATAGTACTAGTGGAATAGAATTAGAGTAGTTCCGAGTTGCGGAAGCTTCAGGAAGTTCGGTAAAGTTCTTAGCTTTTCCTTTCTTCTTTTGTAAGACTTCCTTTTTATTAATATAATATTTCTTCTTTATACAAGTTCGGTACTTTATTCCAATCATAGAATATGAGTACCATTCTTAGTTTATTTATAATCAGTATAATCTTAGTAGTTAAACCTTTTGTGATTTGCACTGATGCTGGTATAATGTCTGATTACCGGGTCATAAGTCTGCTCTGGATAGGCCGAGAGCTATGGCCCGAGGACTCAAATGCTCTGCATCGATTGCAAGGCTGTAGAGTAATAAGTAGTAACTTAAGCATGGGTTTAGGTTATCACTTATCATTATTTGGGGGTATATTCGCCGGGAGAGTAGCAGGCCGCTAATGGTGATAGCTCAGTACGAGCGTCTTCCCTGCAGTTTATATTTCTACATACAATTTCCTGGGGTTGGATACACCTCTGTATCCTACTTCAGTTGGAGGGTTATGACAAGGTTGTCGTAAGAAACTCGGCAACCCGGGGTAACTTTGCGATGCATCGGGAGGGCATAGCTGAGTTCTGGCTTAGCTATGCTGCATTGTTAAAGGGGTTATTATTAACGACCAAATTTGGTAATCCAGGGATCGGAGATGAAGAAGAAATCGAGAAGGAATCGAGAAATCGTCCCTGATGGTGGTATAGCATGGGGCCCTTCGACTGGACCTGCCAAAACCATGCAACCGATGGAGGGTTCAAGCCCAAGACGTCGAGTGTGTCGGGGCGAAGCCCCCATGGCGAAGACTATGAAACAAAGATGGCGAAGGGCGGAGAATCGCGCTGGTATCCCATGAGGTTGAAGGCATTTTGGGCGAAGACTATATGGTGGAGAAGGTATGGCGAAGGCGGATGACTTCGCCATAGCAAGTCCAGCCTCAAGGAGGCCCAAGAGGCCGTCTCAGCCGATCAAGCCCGGGGGCCACTAGGCCAGCGTTCGCCAGTCGGCCCATTAGAGGCCCATGTATCTCAATTACACTGTATACCCATGTAAATGTCCCGTTCATAAGGGCAACCATGTAAATTTCCCTGTATAACCTAAACCCTAATAGTAAGAACCCGTAATGAGGCTACAAATAGTCTCATAGGGCCATGTAATAGGAGGATGGGAAGAAAAATTCTCATTTTAATACATTTTACTTTCTTTCCAACCACTGTTGAGTAACCACGTCTTTCAACGTATGCAGTTGTCGTTCCGACAATAGTTGGCGTCGACCGTGGGGACCTCCGAGCGAAACCACTGAGAGCGAATGCCACCGAAGAGGGTCGTGAAGGAGAAGGTTACAAGAAGGTATGGCGAAGGCGGATGACTTCGCCATAGCAAGTCCAGCCTCAAGGAGGCCCAAGAAGCCGTCTCAGCCGATCAAGCCCGGGGGCCACTGGGCTAGCGTTCGCCAGTCGGCCCATTAGAGGCCCATGTACCTCAATTACACTGTATACCCATGTAAATGTTCCTTTCATAAGGGCAACCATGTAAATTCCCCTGTATAACCTAAACCCTAGTAGTAAGAACCTGTAATGAGGCTATAAATAGTCTCATGGGGCCATGTAATAGGGGGATGGGAATAAAAATCCTCATTTTAATACATTTTACTTTCTTTCCAACCACTGTTGAATAACCACGTCTTTCGACGTATGCAGTTGTCGTTCCGACAACAGTCCCGGAAACAGAGTAAGGATCGGCTAGAATCCAAATCGACTACGGCTAAGATCGGTAGAGTTCGAGTCGGATGGGGTTAGCCGATTGAGCCAAATCCGACAATATGACATGGCATACGTTGTCGGTTTAGGTTGATGTGCTTCATGATGATTGCCGCGCATGGATAGAGTCCTGAGAAGGCAATTGTATCTATTAATTAGGATATTTTATGTAATTTCCTTAGAGATAAGTGTGGGCAAAAGTCTGCCGCAAAGACTTATGGTGTCTTAGAGGTTGTTAGAGATAAGAGTCGTGTCTGATATGGACATGTTTTGTAATTCTCGGGTATAAATAGACCCCGAACCCCATGTAATCAATTAACACACGTTCAATACAATCTCAACGCATCGCCACCCTTTTACTTTCGTTTTGTTTCGACGAGTTCTTGCTTTCGGGTTGAGCTGCATCGATTTCGATCTTCAACAAGAGGTAATACTTGTTATGGCGGCTTGTGTTCTCGGGATTAGTGCTTCCATCTTTATGATACTCTAATCTTGTTTATATAATTCGTCGAGTTATCATATATCTTACATAATCTCTGGCAATATCGCTATCTAACCTACAATCGGCTAACATCTGTCAGAAGAGGGCAGCCGAATAGGTTAAATGTTGATATTGACTCAGATTATATAGGATATCCACCACTCTATGAAACTTCCAATGGCACGCCGCCCTTGCCGCAACAAGGTGACTACCCCCATTCAAAGACACAGTGTAAGGCTGGCTCAAAAAGCCAGAAAGAGTACAAAACTTGAATTTATTGCACAAGAAATCCTTGCTAAGAAATTTGGTGTTCTTGATGAAAGCAAACAGCTAGATGATCAGATTAAAAAATTGTATTTGCAGCACTACAAGAAGCCTCTCTCCCCTGCAGCCGTGAAAACAATAATGACCTTGGTGGAGAACGGAGGATGCAAAGGCTTCCGTCTGCGTGCCAAGAAGACGGCATCTGTGGTACCAGTCTAATGAAGCTTCGGCGCTATAAGTTGTTCCTTTGCCCCAACATGTCGTCAGCCCTTCGTAGCAGAAAAAAGTTGTTGTCGGTTCCTGTTTTGTGGGTGTCTACCTCTGTGTGTTTCTGCCGAGTTTCTCGGTTGTGTTTCAGAGGTCGCCGATCAGACTCCATGCCTGCCCTTGCAGATGGAGATCACCCCAGTAGCTGTGTTTGTTGTTAATGTCGCAACTGAACTGTTTCATCCTTAATTGGAATGTTAGAGGTTTGAACAACCAAGCTAGAAGAGAAAATGTTAGGCTTTTGGTGCAACAAATGAATGCAACTATTGTTTGTCTTCAGGAAACAAAATTAAGCCAGATTTCTGAGAATGATGTGTTGTGCACACTGGGCCCTTGATTCAAAAGTAATTTTGCATTCACCCCTGCTGATGGAACAAGGGGAGGAATCCTCTTAGCCTGTAATGACAGTTTCTTCAGCCTCTCCAGCATTGTTGTAAGACAGTACAGCCTCAGCATCCATAACAATGAAAGATGAGGGTGTAAGCTGGTCAATATCTGTGGTTTATGGGCCTCAACAGGATGCAGAAAAGATTGTTTTCCTCTCTGAACTTCAGGAAGTTGAGCAGAGCATCTCTTCTCCTTGGTTACTTTTAGGAGATTTTAACCTGATCTATGAAGCTTCAGACAAGAACAACAACAGGCTCAACAGAGGTATGATGCAGCGTTTCAAATCGACCCTGGACAGGTTGGGAATAAAAGAGCTGCCCCTCTTAGGAAGGAAATTGACTTGGTCGCAGGAGTGTTCTAACCCAACGCAAATGAAAATTGATCGAGCCTTCTGTTGCCTGGAATGGGATATCCTTTTTGACTCTGCCCAAATGTCTGCTCTCTCCACCTCTTGCTCAGATCATGCCCCCCTTTTCATAACCGGCTGTGTAGAAAGAGAGCAAAACAATTCCTTCAGGTTTGAGTCGTATTGGCTCAAATTCCCGGATTTCCTTCAAATAACTGAAGATTCATGGAATAGGCCTATACAGACCTACAATCCTTTTGTAAGACTTCATCTAAAACTAAAAAGACTTGCTAGAGATTTGAGAAGATGGAAAGCTACAAAAATTGGAGACATAAGATTGCAGTTGACCATTGCCAACGAGTAGTTTATCAGCTTGATGTAGCCCAAGAGGAAAGAACTTTGTCAGATGCAGAACAGTCCCTTCGGAAATCTCTTAAATCCAGAATTCTGGGACTTGCAGCCATTGAGAGAACTCGTCTGAGACAGAGAGCTAGAATCACTTGGTTAAAGCTTGGTGATGTCAATTCAAAATTCTTCCAGATTAAAGCAAATGGGCGAAAAAGAAAGAATCACATTCTTCTCCTTCACACCCCTAGTGGTGTTGCAGTTACAAAAAGCCAAAAAGAAGAAAAACTCAACAGATACTTCACTCAAAAGCTAGGTTCCTTTGTTATTAGGGAGAAAAGTCTGAACTGGTCATCTCTGGACCTGCCGACAGTAGATCTCTCCGACCTTGATGAAGAATTCTTTGAAGAAGAACTTAAGGAGGCTATCTCAGACTTACCCTCAGAAAAGGCCCCTGGACCAGAAGGTTATATTGGGGCTTTTTTCAAGCAGGCCTGGAGCATTATCAAAACGGATCTCATGCAAGCTGTTTCTTTCTTTGGAGACATGGGTTACTACAGACTTCATGATTTGAACTGTGCGCACATATGCCTCATTCCTAAAAAGACTGATGCTTCCAAAGCTGAAGATTTCCGACCTATAAGCTTAATGCACAGCTCTGCAAAGATCATTGCCAAACTCCTTGCAAGCAGACTTGCACCGAAATTAGGATATCTTGTCTCCCAAAGTCAGAGATCTTTTATTAGGAAAAGAGCAATACATGACAATATCCTATTCGTTCAAAACATGATCAAATCTTTTCATAGGGCAAAAAAGCCTACTCTTTTCCTAAAAGTTGACATTTCTAAGGCCTTTGACACTGTTAATTGGGCATACCTGCTTGAAGTTCTACAAAATTTTGGTTTCAGCCAAAAGTGGTGTAATTGGATCTCCAATCTGTTCGGCACCTCCTCTTCGATGGTCCTTTTAAATGGCACCCCAGGATCAGAAATTGATCATGCAAGAGGGCTCCGACAGGGAGATCCGCTCTCCCCTATGCTTTTTATTCTCGCAATGGAGCCTTTACACAAAGTATTTGAGAAAGCAGAAGCTCATGGCTTCCTCTCCACCCTACAAAGACAAAGACGTTTCAGATGTTCCCTCTATGCAGATGATGTTGCTCTTTTCTTGAAGCCAAAGCGAGAAGAAATGTTAGTCCTTCGTCGAATTCTCTCTGCCTTTGCAGATGTTAGTGGTTTACACACAAATATGGACAAAACTGAAATCTATCCCATAAGCTGCAATGAAGTTGATTTGGAAGATTGTCTCTCCATCTTTCCTGGAAAGGTTTCAACCTTCCCCTGCAAGTACTTGGGCATTCCTATTCACACAAGAAAGCTGCGCAAAATTGATCTTCAACCGCTGGTAGATAAAGTGGGTTCAAGAATCCCTGGATGGAAAGGGCGCTTCTTCACTTCTGCAGGAAGAGAAATTCTGGTAAAAAACACTTTGTCCTCGACACCAATATTCCATTAAACAGTTCTTCATCAAAATAAATGGCTTTACAAAAGAATTGACCGCCTTAGAAGAGCTTTTCTCTGGAAAGGGATGATCCTGAAAAAGTAAATGGGGGCAGTTGCCTTGTAAACTGGAATGCAGTTTGTAGACCCAAATCTTTGGGAGGTCTAGGAATTCTGAATTTGGAAAAATTCGCAATGGCCTTGAGATTATGCTGGCTTTGGTTTGAATGGAAAGATGAAAGTAAACCCTGGTTTAACATGGAAACCCCATGTGATGAGATCGACAAAAAATTATTTAGGGCAAGCACAAAAATTTCCCTGGGAAATGGAAAGAAGTGTTGTTTTTGGCAAGATAATTGGTTATCAGGATGCGCACCCAAAGACATAGCACCGGCAATTTTCAGATTAGCAAAAAGAAAAGCTAATTGTATACATTTTGAGATGGAGGGTAATCACTGGATTATTTCGCTAAGACCAATCACCACAATAAGCGAGATCAATGAATTGGTTCACCTCGGCAGTCTATTGCAAGAGATCAATCTGCAAGCCAAAACCTCGGACAGCATCATCTGGAAATGGACTCAGAATGGAATTTATACAGCAAAAAGCGCCTATGAAGCACAGTTCCAAGGTACCATTATCAGCACAAATTTCCAACCCCTTTGGATAGCTGAAGCAGAGCCAAAGCAGCGTTTTCTTGGCTGGCTAATCTTACACCAGAAAATTCTCACATCAGATAATCTTCTAATCCGGCATTGACCATGTGACTGGATTTGCAGTCTTTGCACTGATGCTTTTGAAGACACAAATCATTTAGCAAAAGAGTGCAGCTTCACAATTTCAGTTTGGAACCAGATTTGCAGTTGGTTAGGCCTTACACAGGTTCCAAATCAGTCACAATATCAACACATCTCTGACTGGTGGGATATATTAGCAAATTCAGGGCATAGAGGGAGAAGAAAGAAAATGATAGGGGCGCTCCTCATAACTTGGTGGCAGGTGTGGCTAGAACGCAATCGAAGAATTTTCCATCAACAACTATTAACTGCCACCCAAGTAGCTTTCTTAGTAAAAGAAAATATAGATCTTCTTCAGTACTACCCCCAAAACTGAGGGTTTGCACTTCTCAAGTTGTTGATCACCTTTCCTGTAAATCTTTGAAATAGCAACTGCTGTAGTTGGACTGTCTCTTACTCCCCTCTATAACTGATTTCTAATCCTTCTAATATATCCAACAGATCTCCTGCTGTCATTTGCTTCAAAAAGATTGTCTAGATATTGTCTTTCTTTTCATACTTATAGCTGCATCAGTTGAGTTTGATCTTATGAGTCGTGATTAGAATCTCTATCTCTAGCCTGCTCATTGGTTGCCGATTAGGGTAGTATCGGGGTTTCAGCCGATCTTACCTGGTTTAACTACATCTATTCTATATGCTTGATTGATATGTTAAATCTGCCTTTATGTTAAGATCTTGTTGCTTTTAAGTATATTATGCTTTTGTTTAGTATATGCTACTTGCTTTCATATCTTAATATAGAGTGGTATCGGAGTATTAGCCGATACATGCTAGATCTATTTGATCGGCTATGCTATGAACGTATATAGTCTTATTGTTAATATATATTTCGATCTAAGTGATTTATACTGTCTCGGCATGGCAACCGATATATCCCAATCACTTGATTTAAGTATATATCGATATAAGGATTATATATTGTTAATATCTACAGCCGATCGAGTAGATTTAGTTCTTTCCTACTTATTAACGCTCGCCGATCGATGTATAAATGACATCGAATCAAAGATAAAAGATATGTCATCGGCACCTAGCCGATCGGCTATCGTTTATGGATTTAACCACGGTTTCTTTGTCTCTGTTTCTTGTTGATTGCAGGATCAAATCAACTGGCACACTAGCATATCCGAAGGCGAGTTTTGGACCTGCACTGGAGTTAAGCAGATCTCCCAGGCCTCGTGTTTTACGTCAACACGCTTTTGGCACGCCTGGTCGGACCGATTAGAAGTCAGAATCACAACAGTAGTTTTTCCTCATGGCCGAGAAACCGCCAGCATCACCGTCCTCGGCTGATGAACCTGGCTCTATAAAAGCTAAGATCCTAAAGCTAGGCCTATCTGAGGTTGATGAAGCCAACATTGTGCCCGTCACTATGGATAAGTTGACACCTGAGCAGCAAAAGGATCTTGAGGCAATGATGCAGCAAGCACGAAATCAGTTTGTGACGTCCCAAAACGACCCTAAAATATATCCTTTAAATTATGCCTAGAATAATTAAAATCCATGTGAAAGCCTCCAAAAATTAAAATGTGCAAAGTAAAAGTCAAACAAGGCTTAGAGGATTTTTGTATATTTCCTAAAAGCCTAAAATGTGTAAATAAATTTTGGTAGAATTTTCAGAGCACAAATAATAATTAAGAAGAAATAAACAAAGTTAAAATGATTTTATAAAAAGAAAAACCTTAAAATTTTCCCCCCTCCCCTTCTTGGGCTGGCTCGGCCCATCTCCCCTCCTCTCTCTCTCCTCTCCCCTGCGGCCCATTCGGCCCCTCCCCGCGCGCGCGCCGCTGACGGGCGGGCCCGCCCGTGTAACATACTGAAAATTTGCTATTTTCTAAATATGCATCATGCCGATTCTTCTGTTCTTAATAACTTCCTCAACCTCCTCACCGGACCTCGTTCCACCTCTCCGTTTCGGTCAGCCGACCGCCGGAACGCCGTCTCCCCGTCGACCCGAAGCCCCGGCACCACCTCCCTTCCGCTCCGGCCGCTCCCCTGTCGCCCGCCGTCGCACCGGCGTGAAGCCGTGGACCGTTCGCCTCCTTTTCCCCCATTCCCTTCCCTCTCTCGACCGCCCGTCTACCGGTCGGCCCGGCACGTCGTTGACGGATCGCAACGGCAGCGACCATCTGAGGCTGTGAGCGCGCCGACCTCCCGCGAACCGCGTCGGCCTCACTGGCCGCCCTCGGGCGTGCCGAGTGGCTGCGCGTGGGCCCAGGCCATCTCAGCGCCCGCGCGCCTCGGTGCGGCTGACATGTGGGGCCCACGGCGCCGGCCAGTGGAGCCCGGGTGCACCGGTCCACCGTGGACCGTGGAGGCTGCCGCCTGGCCCCCACTCCCATGGACCCGGTCCGCACGCCCCTCCCCTCGGCTGACGCAATTAAACCCTTTTTAAATAAAATTTAAATGAAGAGAATTCGCAAAATATCAGTTTAAAGAAGCATAAAACTCTGAAGATGGCCAGTAACTTCCATTTTGAACTCAGAATCTGGACCCTTCAAGTCTCTAATTTTTCCTTAAGAGTCCAAGAACCATTTTTGTGTTTTGTTCCTGCTTGTTATATGAGTTTATTAGCAGTAAAGCCTTTTTTTTTCTTTCGTTGGTCGTGTAGACGCTGCAGCTTCGGAAGATCCGCTCTTCGTGGACGTTTGAAGCCGCACGTTTGGAAAAAGCCGAAGCAAGGGCAATCACATCATCTTTGAACTATTGAATTCCCATTTTATTAAAATTATTTTTGATTTAAATTATTTGCATTTATCGCTTATTTCAGAATCTCCCGGCGATTATCACTGTTTTATTCAGCCGATGCTATTTACCTTTTGTTATGACCTATATTATTATTGCTATTGTTATATTATTACCTTTTCACCCTAGAATAACAAAACCCCAAACTAGGGGCATCTCCACTCATTGGTTCCCACTTAGTATGACATTTAGGTAGATGCTTCGCTGTTTAATTAGGCAACATTAGGTGGTTTTAAACTTTTTAGACTTTGGGAATATTCATAATCCCACCTGGAGCAACTATGAATGGTTGGATTATTGTGGAATTGGATTCCAACACCTCCCCCTCTATTCAAAACCCTCAAATGCGTTTTTACGGCTGGGCTTCGGGGTGCATGGTTTTTGATGGTAGGCACCTCGGCCAGTATTAAGACCGGTCTTCGGGCCTCTGTTTTGCAAAGCACCTACCGTACTTCCACATGTCTAGTGGGTAAGGCTTAGTTTGTGGCTCAGTTGGTTATAAACAAAAGTACACGGAGTGGAGATGGACGAAGTCGGGGGTCAATGACATCTCTAGGG
>CM020187.1:605375-660424 GCA_009805545.1 Oryza longistaminata | reverse complement strand
GACAAATGAAGGCTACACGTGCTGCGGCCCGGTAGTCGAGATGTCGTGGCACAGGGCTGGTGTCCTGCTGCTAGGGGCTCAATTCTGCCTGCCTGTCCGGGGGTTCCGGCCGTAGGTGGGTTGGGTCGGTACTCTTGTCTATGGCTAGGATGGGTTGGAGACTATGTCATGTCTTCCGTCCATATGTCGTGGTGGTATGTGGCACGTGGTTGCACGTGCGGAAGACGTGTCTTGTGGGTAAAGATGTACACCTCTGATTAGAGTATAACCTATTCGAATAGCTGTGCCCTCGGTTATGGGCAAGTCTAGCAATGTACCCAAGTTAGTGTTTTTAATCCTTAAAACTTGTTTAACAACTAAAATGTGGAATGGTTGGCCTGGGTTGGCTTGGGACGAGCTGGGACCCAGGGTCGGGTTGCCAGTTCGGTCTGAATCATCGTAGGCCTTGGGTTAAGGCAGGTTCGTGTGGGTTCACGGCCTTGTTTAATAATATTACATAGTTCTAGGATCGTGTTTTAAATTTGGCTTTGAGCAACTAAGAGTCTTTTAAATGCTGTTTATTGCAAAACCTAACCCTTATACTATAACTCCATTGTACTCCTTTGCATTTATGTTGCACTTGTGGGTGTGTTTGAGTACGGTGGTTGTACTCAGTCTTGCTGAATTTTTCCCAAACCCAGAAGAGGAGTTCCTGGAAGATGAAGGCTTTGGTGTCTAGCTCGTGCCTGCCGTCAAGCGCCTGTGGTCGTCGCCCTAGTCTTCCGCTGTTTCCCGTTTGTCTTTGTGTGTGCTGGGCCTTCGCCGCCCATGTAATAAATTAATTATTTACGCTTCCGCTTGTTAAACTCTGAATTGTATCAACTTTTGGTGTACCTTGCCTCCTGGGACAAAGAATAATGCACGCACGTAAGGAACGCCCGTTGGGTTATTTCCGGTCGTGACACAGTTCTTGAGCTCATTCACGGAGACCCGCAAGGGAACACTTGTTCAGAAGTACAAAGTAAAAGTAATTGCTGATGTTCCTAGGACAGGTTCTTCGAAAGATGGAGAAGTGATACAAGCTCCAGATGGCTCGGCTCAACCGAGTGATAAAGGTGCTGCAGAAGGTTTTCAAGGAGACCAAGGTGATGGCTCTCAAGGAGTTCAGGGTATTGGCTCTTAAGGAGTTCAAGGTGATGGTTCTCAGGGATTTCAAGGTGGTAATCTTAACCAAGATGGTAACGCGGCACAGCTACAGTTTAACAACTTCCAGGATCAGGTCGACTATGCCGTACATCATGCTTTGATCAATCAATTTGGGATATTAGTCAATACTTTGTCAAACATGGTGAAGTCAATGGTTGATGGTTCAATAGCTGAATATCAGACTACGGGACCGGTTTATCTTCAAGGAGGTACTTTCCCGAATTATGGGCCCTTAATCACTGATAATCAACAAGCCGTTCAATCAGTTCCTCCTAACGCACCATCGACTCAGCCGACGGCACCAGTATCGGCTCCTGCACCCGCTGCACCATCGTCGGCACCAGGTCAATTAATCAATCCTCGGTTGTTGGTGAGAGAACAACCACAGCATAGTGGGCAGAATGTGAATCGGCTAACGCAAGATCAGGTTGCAGCTATGTTTTTACCACCTCAACCTACCGTTGACCCAGTCCAGCAGCAGCCGATTCAGCAAACACCGCCAAGGCAGCAAGTTGTGCAGCTGGTTCAACAAACACCCCAATCCAACAGGTTGTGCAGCCAATTCAGCAGACGCCACCAAGACGACAGGTTTTGCAGCCGATTCAGCAAACGCCATTAAGGCAACAGGTTATTCAGCTGATTCAGCAGCAAGGTTTGATGAATGCATCGACTGGATTTGCAACACCTAACAATCACCTAGGGCAGCATGCTGTGAATCAAGTTGTCCCAGAGCATTTAGTTCATTATGTGCAGCCAGATCAAACGATGATACCTCAAGTTGTTCCCGAACATCTGGTGCGTAATATTCAGCCGAACTTCCAGAATTACCAGGGGGCAATTTGAATTATCAGTATCAGCCTCCTTCGCCGCAAGCTCAATATCAGCAGGGAGGACCGGCTCAGCCCCAGTTTGTTCCTCAATACAATCAATTCGAACCCATGCAACAACAACCTCAAGGAGTACCTCAGCCACGACCTTGGGCTGATATGATTGCAGATGTGATGAAGGAGCAGTTTGGGCTCAAGCCAAGAGACGCTGGAAATCTGTATCGGCATTCTTACCCTGAGTGGTTTGAGAGAGTCCCTCTACCTAACTGATTCAAAGTTCCAGACTTTTCGAAATTCTCAGGGCAGGATAGTGTGTCATCTTATGAACACGTTAGCCAATTTTTAGCTCAGTGTGGTGAAGCATCGGCTGTGGATGCCTTGAGGGTTAGGTTGTTCCGGTTGTCTTTGTCTGGATCGGCTTTGACTTGGTTTTCTTCTTTGCCATGTGGATCAATCAATAGTTGGGCCGATTTGGAGAAGCATTTTCATAGCTATTTCTACAGTGGGATTCATGAGATGAAATTGTCCGATTAACAACAATCAAGCAGAGACATGATGAGCTTGTGCATGAGTATATTCAGAGATTCAGAGAGATGAGGAATAAGTGCTGTAGCTTGAGTTTGACTGATGCCCAGTTAGCCGATTTGGCTTTTCAGGATATGATTGCTCCGATTAGGGAGAAGTTCTCGTCTCAAGACTTTGATAACTTGTCACATCTTGCACAGAAGGTAACCTTGCATGAACAAAGGTTTGCAGAAGCCAGGAAGAATTTCAAAAAGGTTAATCATGTCTGTCCTTACATATATGGATCGGATGATGATGATGATGATGATTCTGAGATAGCAGCAGCCGAATGGGTGAGAAGCAAAAAGGTTATACCATGTCAATGGGTAAAGAATTCTAGAAAAGAGGAGAGGTATGACTTTGATATTACCAAGGCTGATAAGATTTTTGATTTGCTACTTCGAGAGAAGCAGATTCAACTTCCTGCTGGCCATACAATTCCCTCGGCCGAAGATTTGGGCAAGAGGAGGTATTGCAAGTGGCACAATTCTGGGTCTCATTCTACAAATGATTGCAAAGTTTTCAGACAACAGATCCAGGCGGCTATTGAGGGAGGCAAAATCAAATTTGATGATTCTAAGAGGCCGATGAAGGTTGATGGCAATCCTTTTCCTGTCAATATGGTGCATACAGCTGGTCGAACAACCGATGGAGGACGTGCGAGAAGTTTTCAGGCGAATTCGGCTAAAATTATCAACAAGTATCAGAAGAAGTATGACAAACAGCAGGAGAAACATTACAAAGAAGGTGATGATGGTTTTGATCCTCATTGGGGTTGCGAGTTCTTTAAATTCTGTTGGAATGAGGGTATGAGGCTGCCATCTATCGAGGACTGTCCTGGGTGCGGTAATGTTGCAGAAAGTTCAAGCTGATCGTATAATAGAGGCAATCGGCTGAAGCAAACGAGAGTTCCTGTTCATCAAAGGTTGGGCCCGGTGAATCAAGAGTGTAACCAAGAGGACAATGAAGACAGGAAGACTCAATGGTATCCTTCTGGTATCTTTATAAATAATCAAAAGAGAAGGGTTCAGAGGTTGAGGAACAGAGAACGATTTCAGGAGGTTGAACAAGAAATCAATCATCGGCTGAAGAAGACAAAGCCGAGGCAGGAATGGCGCATTAAGAATCAAGCTCCTGCAGCCGATGAGGCCACAACCGATGAAGCAAAGAGATTAGCCAAAGGAAAAAGTGTTGTTACGGCATCGGCTAACATGGTTTTCACATTGCCTGCTGAGTTTGGGGTTAAACAAGCCGATGTTGATGAAGTTGAAGAAGAATTGGCTAAGTTGGTTTTATCACCAGAACAAGCAGTCTTCGAGATGCCTGAAGGGACAGAGAATCGGCATCTTAAATCATTGTATATAAATGGCTATGTCAATGGGAAGCCGATGTCTAAGATGATGGTCGATGGTGGGGCTGCAGTGAATTTGATGCCTTACGCTACATTCAGGAAGTTGGGCAGAAACGCTGAAGATCTCATCAAGAAAAATATGGTGCTCAAGGATTTTGGTGGCAATCCATTAGAAACCAAAGGAGTTTTGAATGTGGAGCTGACAGTCGGCAACAAAACTATTCCGACAACGTTTTTTTGTCATCGATGGGAAGGGTTCCTACAGCTTGTTGCTTGGAAGGGATTGGATTCATGCTAATTGTTGTATTCCTTCAACCATGTATCAATGCTTGATTCAGTGGGAAGGCAACAAGGTTGAGATCGTGCCAGCCGACAAGTCAGTCAATGTTGCCAGTGCCGATTTAGCTCTTTGGGAGATGGATGGTCTTGATTGCCTATCTGGAAAAGTTTGGAATGGAGATTTTCTAAAAGTATCCGATTCTGATATATAGCCAATTGAAGATGGAGAGCCCAAGCTATTATTTTGAGGGCGTCGTGGAGGGTTCAAACGTCTACACCAAGGACAAAGTAGATGATCTCGATGACAAACAAGGACAGGGTTTCATGTCGGCCGATGACTTGGAAGAAATTGACATAGGTCTAGGTGATCGACCAAGGCCGACATTTATTAGTAAGAATTTATCTTCGGAATTCAGAACCAAGTTGATAGAGCTGTTAAAGGAGTTCAGAGATTGCTTCGCTTGGGGATATTATGAGATGCCTGGACTTAGCCGATCGATTGTTGAACATCGGCTACCTATCAAACCAGGGGTTAGGCCACACCAACAACTGCCTAGAAGATGCAAAGCCGATATGCTCGAACCTGTCAAGGCTAAGATTAAACATTTATATGATGCTGGTTTTATTCGTCCTTGCCGATATACTGAGTGGGTTTCTAGTATAGTTCCTGTTATTAAGAAAAACGGCAAGGTCCGGGTGTGCATTGATTTCAGGGATTTAAATAAAGCTACCCCAAAATATGAGTATCCAATGCCAGTAGCCGATCAGCTGGTTGATGCTGCCTCAGGACACAAGATTTTAAGTTTTATGGATGGTAATGCAGGATACAATCAAATCTTTATGGCCAAAGAGGATATCCGTAAGACAGCTTTTAGGTGTCCCGGTGCAATTGGCTTGTTTGAGTGGATTGTGATGACTTTCGGCTTGAAAAGTGCTGGGGCTACATATCAAAGAGCCATGAATTATATATATCATGATCTGATCGGCTGGTTGGTTGAGGTTTACATTGATGATGTGGTTGTTAAATCTAGAGAGGTGGAGGACCACATAGCCGATCTGAAGAAGGTTTTTGAGAGGACTAGGAAATATGGCTTGAAAATGAACCCAACAAAATGTGTTTTCAGCGTATCGGCTGGCCAGTTTTTGGGATTTCTTGTTCATGAGAGGGGAATTGAGATTACCCAAAGGAGTGTTAATGCAATCAAGAAGATTCAACCCCCGGAGAACAAGACAGAGTTGCAGGAGATGATCGGCAAGATAAATTTTATTAGAAGGTTTATTTCTAATTTGTCTGGACGGTTAGAGCCTTTTACACCATTGTTAAGGTTGAAAGCTGATCAACAGTTTACTTGGGGGGGAGAGCAACAGAAAGCTTTAGATAATATTAAGGAATATCTGAGTTCTCCTCCAGTTTTGATTCCTCCACAGAAAGGGATACCTTTTAGGTTATATCTGTCGGCCGGTGAGAAGTCAATCGGCTCGGTCTTGATTCAGGAGCTTGAAGGAAAAGAAAGAGTTGTGTTCTATCTAAGTAGTCGGCTCTTGGATGCAAAAACTAGATATTCCCCTGTGGAGAAGTTGTGCTTGTGCTTATATTTTTCATGTACAAGGTTAAGGCATTATCTATTGTCCAATGAATGCACTGTCATATGCAAGGCCGATGTTGTCAAGTACATGTTATCGGCTCCAATTTTGAAAGGAAGGGTTGGAAAATGGATATTTTCCTAAACCGAGTTTGATCTTCGGTATGAGTCACCGAAGGCGGTCAAAGGGCAAGCTATAGCCGATTTCATTGTTGATCATCGTGATGATTCAATCGGCTCAGTTGAGATTGTGCCATGGACTTTATTCTTTGATGGATCAGTATGTACTCATGGTTGTGGTATCGGCTTAGTTATAATTTCCCCTCGGGGGGCATGTTTTGAGTTTGCTTATACTATTAAACCTTATGCGACCAATAATTAAGCTGAGTATGAAGCAGTTCTCAAAGGGTTGCAGTTACTCAAGGAAGTTGAAGCCGATGCTATCGAAATTATGGGGGATTCTTTGCTAGTAATCAGTCAATTGGCATGAGAATATGAGTGCAAGAATGATACATTAATGGTTTATAATGAGAAGTGCCAAGAACTAATGAAGGAATTTCGGCTGGTTACTTTGAGGCATGTATCTCGAGAGCAGAATATTGAAGCTAATGATTTGGCCCAAGGGGCATCGGGGTATAAGCCGATGATCAAAGATGTTAAGGTTGAAGTTGCTGCAATAACAGCCGATGATTAGAGATATGATGTATATCAATATTAACAGAATCCGTCTCAATCGGCTTCTCGGAAATTGAGATATAAAGCGTTGAAGTATACTTTATTAGATGATGAGCTTTATTATCGGACAATTGATGGGGTATTGCTTAAGTGTTTGAGTGCCGATCAGGCTAAGGTTGCAATCGGCGAGGTTCATGAAGGGATTTGCGGCACTCATCAATCGGCTCATAAGATGAAGTGGTTGCTTCGACGTGCAGGGTATTTTTGGCCGACAATGCTAGAGGATTGTTTCAAATATTACAAAGGATGTCAAGATTGTCAAAAATTTGGAGCAATTAGGAGGGCACTAGCATCGGCTATGAATCCTATCATTAATCCATGGCCATTTAGAGGTTGGAGAATTGATATGATCGGCATGATTAATCCACCATCGAGTAAAGGACATAAGTTTATATTGGTGGCCACCGATTATTTTACCAAATGGGTAGAGGCGATTCCTTTGAAGAAGGTTGATTATGGGGACACTATCCAATTTGTTCAAGAGCATATAATCTATCGATTTGGTATTCCTCAAACCATTACGACCGATCAAGGTTCAATTTTTGTGTCTGATGAGTTTGTTCAGTTTGCCGATAGCATGGGTATTAAATTGTTGAATTCTTCACCGTATTATGCACAAGCTAATGGGCAGACCGAGGCATCTAACAAGAGTTTGATCAAATTGATTAAGAGAAAGATTTCTGATTATCCTCGGCAGTGACATACTCGTTTAGCCGAAGCATTGTGGTCTTATCGGATGGCTTTTCATGGGTCGATTCAAGTCCCTCCTTATAAGCTTGTTTATGGACATGTGGCTGTTTTACCATGGGAAGTTAGAATCGGCTCAGGGAGAACGGATTTGCAAGATGATTTGATAGCCGATGGGTATTATAACCTTATGGCCGATGAAAGGGAGGATTTGGTTCAATCATGGATGCGAGCCCTTGCAAAGGTTACCAAGGATAAGGAACGAGTTGCTTGACATTATAACAAGAAAGTGGTGCCCAAGACTTTTTCGGAAGGTGAACTTGTATGGAAGTTGATTTTGCCGATTGGTTCTCGGGATAACAAATTTGGCAAGTGGTCACCGAACTGGAAGGACCGTTCCAAATCTATAAGGTTGTGTCTAAGGGAGCTTACATGTTGCAAGGACTCGATGGAGAAGTCTATGGACGAGCGCTAAATGGCAAGTACCTGAAGAAATATTACCCAAGTGTTTGGGTTAATGCATGATCAGCTGATGTTGCCGATACATGATAGCCGATGTGTTTGCATCGCCTTGAGATGGCTGATATTGTTATATCGCCCTTAGTTGTTTTTCATATTGTAATCGGTTATGGTTTGCCGATGTACAATGGCCGATATTGTTATATCGCCCTTAGTTGTTTTTCATATTCTAATCGGTTATGGTTTGCCGATGTACAATGGCTGATATTGTTATATCGCCCTTAGCCGTTTTTATAATTTTATCAATGCTTGTGACATTGTAAAATTAGGGGGGCACATATATATGAAAAATTACAAATTTTTGAATCGGCATAAAGATTGTCGAGATGAGTTACATAAAGAGTCAGAGTTTCTTAGCCGATTACAAAAAATTTCTAAGATCTATTACACAAGATATCACTGAGACAAATATTGCTGGATAGCCGAAATAGCTCTTTGCCTGATTTGTTCTACTTCTTCAATGGCTTGGGCATCTTGAGCATCTGTTCCAGGGATGACTTTTAAAGACTTGGTCAGATCAGCAATATTCTTGATAGCCGATTTTAGTCTTGCCTTCTGCTCTTCAACAGACTTTGGGAGATCGGCTAGCTTTTTATGTTCCATATCCAGCTCGGCATTGCATTCTTCGAGTTGTGCCAAGAGCTCAATTTGGCAAGCTTCGAGCCGATCAATATTAGATTTGATCGGGCCCTTAGATAGCTGATCAAGTTTGGCCTTCTCTTCATGAACAAGTTGCTGATTGGCCTGGATTGTGGCTTCAATATTTTTGCGCTCCCGGCGTTCGGCTAGTCTCAGCTTGGGTTTCTCCAGCTTGAATTGATGTTGGTCGACATAGACGGCTGGAGTAAGGACATCGGCTAGCTCATCTGGGATCAGAGCTTGAACCTCATGTAGCCGAGTCCTAATTGAGCCACAATCAACCACTAAGCTGTCTAACGATGATGCCTCTAGCCGATGAGAGATATCTTCAAGAATTTTCTTCTCATCATCGGATAATGGGGCTAAAGCTTTGCTTGTGGTATCCCCTTCTGTCTCATCAAGATAATCTCTAATGTCGAAAGAGAAAAGATCAGCTAAGACCTGCAGTAATTATTTAAAGGGAGTTAGAGCTAAATAGATATAGCCGATCTAAATTCTTGTGTCAAAAGGAAACTTATTGGGATAGCAGGAGCAGCTGGTTGTTCTTCTTCTTCAATATGATGGCTCTCTGCAGCCGATGGAGTTTGGTCACTCAATGATTGTTGTACAGGAGAAGAAGGAGGAGGAGGAGGAGGCTGTAAAAGAGACAAGCGTTAGATAAAATCTGCTGAGATCAACTAATGGAAGAATTAAGGATATCTTACTGGTGGAGCCGGTTTGAGAATTGTTGCTACAGATTTCTTCTTCACAGCAATTTTTTTCTTCTGCAACTATAAAATCTGTGAGTTATCGGCTATAAAGTGAACTGATTATGAAAGGGATCAAGGAGAGTTGTTTACCCTGGAAAAATGAACTGGGGCAGAAGGAGTTGGAGGAGTTTGCTTGGGTGAAGCTGATGGTGTTTTCTCTGTATCACTCACCTTGTCTGCAGCTTGATCAACATCCTCTCCGATCTCTACTTCATCCAGAGCTTGTTCAATGGATGGATCTAGGGCAGGCAAGTCATCGGCTGGCTTGGTCTTCTTTGGCTTGGTTTTCTTTTTTGGAGCTACAGCCGATGATCTGGTTTTTCTCTTCTTGCCGGCATCGGCTGGTTCTCTGATGAGCCCTTGGAGAAGAGTTGAAGTCCTGGGGGCACGATAGCCGATGACAGGGGGAGATGGCCCACCTCCATTTGGAATAAGGCCTGGAGCATACTCTATGTCCCTACCACTATTGCTCTGGTGAGGAGGGGAGAATTCTGTCGTCTGCAGGTCAAAAAGAAAATTAGTCAAGTTATGAATCGGCTAAGCAATTATTCGAACAGAGTTAGTTCAATCAAGGCATACCTGAGGGATAACATTTGGAAAGAGGTCTGTCCTGTACATGGAAGCTGATTTATGGAATAGATGCAGTTTCCATTCACCCCACCATCTGTCAATGGTTTTGCTCCTGAACATTGCCAGCTCTATATTTTCAATGCTACCCAGAGGAGGTCCTTGGAGATTGAGCTGCCGATTCATCATCAAAGTTGATGAAATTTCCCCTCGGCACTAGATCTTATCGGCAAAGAATAAGCCGATTAGGAGTTGACCCATTCCAAGTTGTCTAGCTGAGCTCATTGGATGATAGAATTCATAAGAAACTTGGATGTTTCTTCCCTGATGGATACCAACAGGAAGGATGCATGGGCTGATTGCAGCTGAGAAAATTTCCCTGGACTTTTGGTATCTTTCATGATTTATGTCTTCAAATCTAAAGTCCGATGGGAGCTCAAGGTTTGCCGAATCTTCATAAGGAAACCAAACTCGAGCATCATTCTGAAAGCCCTCATAGAAACTGCAGAACCAGTCCTTGAGCAGTTCAGCCGATAATTTTGCTCCAGTATCGGCTGGTGTGGATGCATATTCTTCATATGACATGCATCTGCGATGAGTGCGCTCTTCTCCATCATCTTCTATAATCGGCTCTAGACTTGGGAATTCGGCTTCTGTTACAGATGGCCGATTGACAACTTTCATGACCATCAGGTTTAGCCAAGTCTGCAGCAGCCTGCTCCAACTACTGAGCCAACAGCTATTTTGGCCGATGCATTGTTCAGCATTTGGTATAAGTAGCCGAGGAGGATCTTGCCTAAGGGAAATTCTCTTTTTGATTCCAGAGCCTCGGCTGCAAACTGCCAATTGGTTGTAGGGCCACAACTGGATCCACAGAAAAGGAACTTTTCTAGCCACATGAGCAAAAAGGCCACATGTTCTCGAGGAGTAACCGATCCTTGACCCATATATGCTGCCACATAGCCAGACCAACCGCCTATGCTTTTGGTCTTGAAATCAAATTGATTTTTGGTGTTCATACTCATAGGGTTAGTCGATGAGGTTACATCTAATCCAGTGATCATGGTGATGTCAATTAGAGTTGGAGTCATCGGCCCTTGGTTGAACAAAAAGGCATTGATGGTGTTGGACCAGAAATAGGTGGCGGCGGACATCAGAGGTTCATCTTTGGCTGAATTGGCTATCGTCCCAGTGAACTTTTTTGCTGGCCGACACGCGCTTGTACCATGTAATCCAGCTCCTCTCGGGTGGGGTTTTCTCAAGAGATGGCCAAGATTTAAAGGTGTTCTTCCAGTGACCTAGATCTGGATTGGCCAATCTAAAGGGAATCCTATTGGTTTCGCCAATGATGAACTCGGTAGGATCAATGTTGCCGACTGGGCCAAGGAAGTAGTAATTTTCATGTGACAGGCTGGGAATTGCAACTAGGTTGGAGAGATGCTACAAATCCAGAAGAACAGAGAAGAGGAAAACAAGATGAGGAGTTGGAAAATCGATCTGTTGCGAAGAAGAGAGATCTAGCTGATGAGAACTTACCTCATCGTACTCGGCCGACGGTGCGGCAGAAGGGCTGGCGGAGGACGACATCGCCGTGGGCGGAGATCTGGCCGGAGACGAAGTCGTCTGAGGATCGCCTTGTGCGTCAGAGAATTCGCCGAGGAAAGAGAAGACAGAGTTTGCTTCGGCGGTGAAAACGGAAGAAGACGGTGTGAGATTTCTCGGGGGTAACGATTAGTATTTAAAGCGCTGGAATAACAGTCAAAAAACGGCAAGAGCGGATTTCTCTCGGAATCGACATATGGCAAATCCGAAACATTATCCAATATTCCGGACTTGGGGGGCATGTGTTAACGACCAAATTTGGTAATTCAGGGATCGGAGATGAAGAAGAAATCGAGAAATCGTCCCGGAAACAGAGTAAGGATCGATTGGAATCCGAATCGACTACGGCTAAGATCGGCAGAGTTCGAGTCGGATGGGGTTAGCCAATTGAGCCAAATCCGACAATATGACACGGCATACGTTGTCGGTTTAGGTTGATGTGCTTCATGATGATTGCCGCGCATGGATAGAGTCCTGAGAAGGCAATTGTATCTATTAATTAGGATATTTTATGTAATTTTCTTAGAGATAAGTGTGGGCAAAAGTCTGTCGCAAAGACTTATGGTGTCTTAGAGTTTGTTAGAGATAAGAGTCGAGTCCGATATGGACATGTTTTGTAATTGTCTGGTATAAATAGACACCGAACCCCATGTAATCAATTAAAACAAGTTCAATACAATCTCGGCGCATCGCCACCCTTTTTACTTTCGTTTTGTTTCGACGAGTTCTTGCTTTCGGGTTGAGCTGCATCGATTTCGATCTTCAACAAGAGGTAAAACTTGTTATGGCGGCTTGCGTTCACGGGATTAGTGCTTCCATCTTTATGATACTCTAATCTTGTTTATGTAATTCGTCGAGTTATCATATATCTTACATAATCTCTGGCAATATCGCTATCTAACCTACAATCGGCTAACATCTGTCAGAAGAGGGCAGCCGATTAAATATCGATATTGACTCAGATTATATAGGATATCCACCACTTTATGAAACTTCCAATGGCTTGATTGTATAGATATTGTCCTTCTTTTCATACTTATAGCTGCATCAGTTGAGTTTGATCTTATGAGTCGTGATTAGAATCTCTATCTCTAGCATGCTCATTGGTTGCCGATTAGGGTAGTATCGGGGTTTCAGCCGATCTTACCTGGTTTAACTACATCTATTCTATATGCTTGATTGATATGTTAAATCTGCCTTTATGTTAAGATCTTGTTGCTTTTAAGTATATTATGCTTTTGTTTAGTATATGCTACTTGCTTTCATATCTTAATATAGAGTGGTATCGGAGTATTAGCCGTTACATGCTAGATCTATTTGATCAGCTATGCTATGAACGTATATAGTCTTATTGTTAATATATATTTCGCTCTAAGTGATTTATACTGTCTCGGCATGGCAACCGATATATCCCAATCACTTGATTTAAGTATATATCGACATAAGGATTATATATTGTTAATATCTACAGCCGATCGAGTAGATTTAGTTCTTTCCTACTTATTAACGGTCGCTGATCGATGCATAAATGACATCGGCTCAAAGATAAATGATATGTCATCGGCACCTAGCCGATCGGCTATCGTTTATGGATTTAACCACGATTTCTTTATCTCTTTTTCTTGTTGATTGCAGGATCAAATCAACTGGTACGCTAGCATATCCGAAGGCGAGTTTTGGACCTGCACTGGAGTTAAGCAGATCTCCCAGGCCTAGTGTTTTACGTCAACAGTTATACTACATAGATTATACTAGTTAGAATAGACTAGGATGTTGTATACTTGAAGTACAAGAGTGAGACATTTCTATTCTATTTCCACTTAGTCATATTGAAGATAAGGAGGGGTTAGCGGAATCGTTAGCTCTGTGACTCTACCCTTATGCTTAACTTACCCCTGCATAGACCTTGATATATACATGTAATACATAAACTATTAGCATAGTACTCTCTTATCATATCTTCCCTTGGGATAAAAATAATATGATACCTTGGAATACTTCCGGGTGAAATGCTACAATGGTATAGCATAGTACTCTCTTATAATATCTTCCCTTGAGATAAAATAAATGCGATACCTTGAAATTCTCCCGGGTGAAATGCTATAATGGTATATCCGTACGCTTGCGGATCATATCTGTAACCATAATATACCAGGATTATTTCTAGTGCTATTGCTGGGAATTATATTTCCAATAGTATTGCTAAGAAATACCAACAAAGCGCTCATGTCCACCGCGTCATGCACGATTGCGAACGCGTGGCCGGTGACAGCGGCAACGGTGGGCATTGGGAGTGCAACGAGGTCGGCAACCAGTCCCGAGGGGCACCGCCTATGGAGGCGTGCAGCTCGGCGGGCGCGTGCGCACCCAGGCAGGCCAAAGCCGTTGGAGAAGCACTTCTCCTTGGTGGCAATCACTGGTGCACTGGCACCCACAGTGGCGCAGACATGAGGGCCAGGCCAAGGCAGTGCTCGCCGGCACAAGTGAGGGTGATGACGTGGACATACGGGGCTGCACTTCTCCACAGTGCACAAGCTCGCCGTGTCCATTTGCCTTACTTGGTAGGCTGCAGAAACATATTTTTTTTCTATTATGTTGCATATATAGTCATTCTCTTTGGAAATATCATAATTGGAAATTTTAAAAGATCTATACATATACAGAAGTGAGTGTTCTAAAGAAACATTCTCTCTTATACATTCATTGTGGATTAGGTGCAAGAAGAGGCAAGTCAAGCAATTCGATTAAGATGGGGGAAGTAGGAAGATACAGTAAACCCATTCATCATGAGCAGAGATGACCATTTCATGCTTATTTAGATCATAGAGAGGAATCAAATTAGTTCACTTAGATCAAACACAAATACAACAGGCTGTGTAGGATATGCAAAAAAAGGTGCACCCATTGATCTATTCGTTTTATAGAGAGGAGTAACGAATTAAATTATACAGCGAAACTGTTGTTTCAGAACAGGTCCATATCCTGTCGTGTGGTAACACAACTGGATGGAATCAGAAGATAAAAAGGAGCAGCGAGACTGTCACGCCCGAAAATTCACTGGTAATTTCTAAACTTATTTGTGCATAAAATCCTCATCCAGCAATCAGCCGAGGTACAAAAACTGACAATTTAAGATACAAATCTATTATAATAATATCGTTACATACTTACAAAATAAAAGAAAAACAGTAGCGGAATTACAGACTAACGAAGCTCCGGCTCCACTCCCACAGGCAGCTCAACTGGGGTATAAGCCAAACGTCCTCTCCTTCTGGATCATTTTTCTTCAACTGAGGTTGATTGATTATTGCAAGATGAGTACATGGAATACTGCGCAAGCCACACAGCAAATATGCAAGTGCACAAGGATTCCGAAGGACGGCATGATATAAGCTCATTTGCAAAAGTAGCATTTAGCAAACATTTAGGAGTAGCAAAACAATAGAGTAATTAATCATCAATATTAATCAACACTAAACAGCACACCCATGCTGCACAGGCCCAACCATCCTGAACAACCATACTCAGGTGTACAGATCTAACTCCAAATCAGGAGCTAAGCAAATTATTACCGGTTATAGCATCAATAATTATTGTTAGAAGTGTGAGACTAATCACGAAAAACATTGTTCAACCCACTCATGACCGCCGGCACGGCTATTCGAATAGTTTTACCCTGGCCAGAGATGTACCACTGTAACCACAAGACACAACCCCAAAACATGTTACCATGCCCTCAGTACCACCACGGTATCTCGAAACGGGACTGTGACAGTACCCCTCATACAACACAATCCACTGATGACATTCGAAAATAATGCATAAGTTGAAATAAAACAATAGCTTTAAACGGTTCAACATGCTCAAAGGGTTATTTGTGATCTGTGTGACTTGCCTTACAATAATCGGTCTTCAATTAGTCTTCTTGAACACTTCTGACGCACTCACGAACCTTCGCAACAACGGAAACGACAAGCTAACACGCGAAGAAAAAGACTAAGAAAATCCAAAAAAACAGTACATAAAAATAAACAAACATGTAGATCATGATTTTAGATGAATTTAGAGACTTGAACCACTTAATTCCGACTTCATATGAATTAGATATGAATTTTACAAGATTAATTCCAATTAAACCTATTAAATAAATTAAATAAATTTATAACACAATTTATATACATTTTTAATATATAGATCTTTATTTTATGCAACTTTTACAACTTGAATCACATTAATCCAATTTATGAATTTTGTAAGAATAATCTGATTTTAGCCTTGAACAGAAAAGGATTAACGATTTATGTTAGAAAGGAAAAGGGCTTTATGACATCACTGATGACGTCATCACCGGCGGTGGCTCGGACTCCTTTGGTCGCCGGCGATCTAGGGCGCAGCGGCACAAACCGAGGGCACCATCGCGACGAGCTCGACGCGGGGAACTCACCAAGCGGGCGGCGCGGCGGAGGACGACGACGAAAACCGCCAGCGACGAGCTCCAAAAGGCGGCGAAGTACTGGTCCACGGTGACGGCGACATTTTGGCGATCTTCGGCGAAGGAAAACTGGTGGCCGGGCTTCAGCTTGGCGCTGCGATGCTGAGGAAGGCGACGGCGAAAACCGACCACCACGGAGTCATCGACGGGGCTCGACCGGAGGTGGAGTAGATCGGCTTCACGTCGATGAGGGGATTCCAACGGGTTTCGGCTTCGGGAAGATGGCTGCCGGGCTTGCTCTTGACCTTGCGGAGCCGAGGAAGGAAGCAGCTAAGACCGAGGACGGCCAGGGCGACGGCGAGATGCGGCTAGAGCGGCGGCCAGCGGTAGACAGAGAAGGCGAACGCGGCGGCGGCGCTACAAGCGACGGCGGAGAGAGGGAGAGGTGGCGGCCGAAAGAGGAGACGGAGGGGACACTATTTATAGGCATGGGAAAGAGAGATCGGCTTGGGAACGGATGGATTCGTTGAAGGAAAATTAGGGTTTGTTTTTGCAGAGATAAACTCAATCCGAGCTCGATTCCGTGTCGAATTAAAAGGGATAAAGTCTAGGGAAACGGAAGAGAACCAATTCGGGAAACGGCTAAGAGAATCGAGTGAATCGGGCAGAGGAAACGGCAGCGTCTCGGCAGCTGCATGGGCTCTATCTGGAGCTGGAAGACGACACTGTAGCTGGAGGGAAAAAGTATAGACTTTCAGCTGGGCTTCATCTTCCAAGGCCTGATTAAAGAGGGAAGCAAATGCCCGGTTTAGGGGAGCTTCTCCCAGCTGCAGCTTTTCCCAAAAGCTGCTTCTGTTAGAAGCTGCCTCAAACAGTCCACAGCTTCTGAGAATCTGTAGTTACAGATTCTAAAAAATGAACTAAGAAGCTAAAAGCTGGAGAAGCTAGGTTTCAGAGCTTTTCCAGATTCTCAGAAGCTGGCTACCAAACAGCTGCTTCTCAGAATCTAAAGCTCCCCCAAACAGGCCCAACGCAGACTTCGACAGAGGAAAGAGGCTGCTGGAACGGCTGGGCTGAAGGAGAGAGATGGGCCAGATTTAAGACCTGAGCTTTGGAAAGGATTTTAATTACTTTTCCAACTAAATTAATCACTGAAATGATCTTTGAATTGTTAAAAATACTTCAAATACTCAAATATGTTCAAGAAAAATCTCGCAACTGCTTGGACACTTAGAGTATTTAACAAACTTATGATAAGATCATTTAATGAGTAATTTAATATATAAATAATTCCTAAACTGTTCTTTGTATTATTAAAATTAGTAATTGAGCTCTAAAAAATCCGAGAAAATTTCAGAGAGTATAATTAACCATGTAGAATTTAATAAAAAATAAATCCATCCATGCTTTATATTTAGGAAATTTTATTTCCCACATTTAACTTCACTTGTTAATTAATGTACATTTAATATAAATTTTAATAATAATTTATTAAATAATTTATAAATCCTAATACGAAAATAAGGATGTGACAAAGACCGCTGGAAGAAATCACAAGAAGAAAGATAGGGACTTGACTCCTACAAATGAAGGGATCCATCTTACACGCAGAGTGGAGATTATGGGTAGTTGGGTACCACATACCCACATGTCACGTATATCCGACTGGTTATAGGGGTTAGCTTGTACAGATAGAATATAGAATATGTTTAGGAAAGGACTCGGGAATTATGTTAACTTGTATGTCAAGGAAATATCCAGTAGTCCTAGTTAGTTACAGTTGTAATACATATTCGTTAGCCTAGTACGTAAGCCATATGGGCTGTACATTGTAATCTTGGCTCCTCCCCCTATATAAGGTCGGGTCCAAGTGTACCTAGGGGCGTAACTTTTCTCCCAGATCATCAGATCAATAATATACTCAGTGGAATAATTCCCCGGCTGTATAAACCTTTGTCTCCTACGTCCTAACCTATCCACTTTTTCAGCTTGATTGCTACCCCTTTTAGTATTGCCGGAATCTTGTTTTGACAGTTGGCGCGTCAGGTAGGGGTTGCGCCATGTTTTTCGCCGACTAGTGCAATGGGATTCGTTTCGGGCATCACCGACTTCGCTTTCCCTCCCGGGCAGACGTGCTGGTTCGGCGGCCCATGGACCTCATCAGCCACCCGTACATGCATGCAAAGAAGACATCGTACGACAGATCAATCCATGATTATAAATCAAGCTAATAATATTATATAAATTGTGAAAGAAGTTCTTCTGTATATGTGCAGAATGAAGGATCCCTTAAAGCAAATTGTTTTTGATTGGTTGCAAGCTTTATAGTTTTATTTAGTTCCTTCGACTGTAACTTTGTAAATATTTTTTGAGTTATATAAAATTACACTGCTCGGCAAAGCCCTGGCAGTATTTCAGGTCAAAAAAAAATATCATATAGATTGAAACGACAAACCAATCGACGTCAGAGATTAGAATCATCGATCTCATTGAGATTGCCCTCGAGCAAAAACAATGTCGTTGATTGCTGAAGTTGTTTCCATCGCACTTCTTGATGGATAATTCGACGCTTTCCCTACCTATCGTGCCAACTGTTTAAACTGGAATTCGGCAATATGAAAAAGGGTATCGCACGAGACATAAAAGTGGATGGATGCGAAGACAAGAATTTAGACAGGTTCAGGCCCTCTCCATGAGAGGTAATACCCTACACCTGTTTGGGGATTTGTATCCGCCAGGTGTATATTGATCTGATGATCTGATTGTGGTTATCCGTGTTGATGCCCTTGTAGGGGCTCATTGCCTGCCTTATATAGGTTGGGGGGCAGGGTTACAAAGTAGAAACCAAGCCAGACAGCCCACTCTAGTACATAATAGATGGATCCGGCCCACTCCTATCTTTAGTCGAATATGGAGGCCGTGTCGGTACCCGGTACGCATACTCTCCACAAGTTTCTCAACAGGAACAAGGACGATCAATAATTAACTATCTGTTTTCTCTTTTCTATTTTGGTTCACACAGCTACACATTGACATTTATTTTTAGCATTAAATGCCTAGCTCTAGCCTTGATGTTTACTTACATTTTTCTATTGTAATTTTATGTTTTTGTTTTAGCATTGGTGTGAATCAGGATACTCCTAATAATATATCAACATATTTTGGTTGTCATCTTTTTGTGTAGTTTGTTTTGACCAGAAAAAGGTTGCTTAAAATAAAAAGAAAGATTAATGCAAGCTGAAATAATTCACACGATAGATAAATTTATTTCCGAAATTTGATAACAATGTTACAAATGTGGCGTGCATGCGATCAATGTGTGGGAAGCAAGTATCACAATTAATTAATTGAAATACAAAAGTATGCACGATATAATCGACGGTGGTGTGTATCCCAAAAAAAATTTAGCGTAAGGCCTATATATAAGAAAGAATTGAGGAATTGTATGTATGAAGTTGAATGAAAAAATGATATATAATGTAGAATTGAGAGTTGGGAATATATGAAATAGAAAATTGAGAAAAACAATGTTACCAAAAATCGTGGATAACACCACTAATCGATCATGGGAATTAACAACAAGTATAATAAATAAAATAATGTACTTCCACTTAGTAGGTAGCTAGAGAGCATGCATGGAAGGCTATATATATAGCTGGATTATTAAAGCTTTATGTGATTGATGAGGGAGCTAGCTGTGTCGAAAGTATATCCAAGGGTTTTCTGGGAGGGGAGATCATCGCTATAAGTGAACAGGTAACCTATCTCGCAACCGGATGCTTTCCCGATCCCACCGTTGTAGGGTTTCTCCACCCCTTTGATCCACTTTTGCGCATTCTCCCGATCCTCCTTGCTGCGCTTGCCATTTCCGGCGGCGGCGAGGCGGCCGAGGCTCTGCAGCGCCTCCCTGGTGATGTTCTCGCCGGCGGCTACGCTGAAGTCATCGACGCAGGCGTTCAGGTTCGGGTCCCCCTTGCCGGCCCCTCCCTGGACCTTGCGCAATTGGTCGACGTAGACCCAGAGGTTGGTGCTCAGGATGGTGGCGGCCACCTCGGCGACCTTCACCTGGTTGCCCTCGAAGAAGGCAGCGTAGGGGAGGAGATGGTCGTAGCAGAAGCTGGAGCCGTCGCGGTCGGCCTGCAGGGCGGTGTCGCAGCAGGAGCGGACGAACGCTGCCGCGTCCGCGGAGGGCGCCTCCCCTTGCGCCGCCGCTGGTGGCAGCACCACCACTGGCTTCTCCTCCTTCGCTGCGGCCGCACATGGTGGGGATAAGCCGCCGGCGCTGACGACCATCAACACCACGAGGACGGTGGCCATGCTCGAGCTCGACCTGCTCATTTCTGTATATTATTTATCTCTCTCTCTCTCTCTCTCTCTCTCTCTCTCTCTCTCTCTCTCTCTCTCTCTCTCTCTCTCTCTCTCTCTCTCTCTCTCTCTCTCTCTCTCTCTCTCTCTCTCTCTCTCTCTCTCTCTCTCTCTCTCTCTCTCTCTCTCTCTCTCTCTCTCTCTCTCTCTCTCTCTCTCTCTCTCTCTCTCTCTCTCTCTCTCTCTCTCTCTCTCTCTCTCTCTCTCTCTCTCTCTCTCTCTCTCTCTCTCTCTCTCTCTCTCTCTCTCTCTCTCTCTCTCTCTCTCTCTCTCTCTCTCTCTCTCTCTCTCTCTCTCTCTCTCTCTCTCTCTCTCTCTCTCTCTCTCTCTCTCTCTCTCTCTCTCTCTCTCTCTCTCTCTCTCTCTCTCTCTCTCTCTCTCTCTCTCTCTCTCTCTCTCTCTCTCTCTCTCTCTCTCTCTCTCTCTCTCTCTCTCTCTCTCTCTCTCTCTCTCTCTCTCTCTCTCTCTCTCTCTCTCTGCTTGTTTCGTTACTACAGGATGAATTACTTCATAACAACGAGGTACAATTTATACTAGTAGGCTCGATTGGTCGTTAACTAATTAACCACAACCTTTCTTTCTAATTTATTCAATGGCTGTTCTAGCATCACGGCATGTCTTTTTGGTGTTGTGATGTAGTGCCATGCTTGCAATTATAAACTACTATATTAATGCAACTAATTGTCCATATATAGACAGCCTGCTCGCTTTTTGTTTCATGTCCATTCACTTAGGCGCCTAGCATTGGCGTCTATATTTTTTTCAAATCCTTGCATTTTTCCTTGGTTAATCATTAGGTCTAGAAATATAATGATATATAGTTTAAAATTTATTCAATATAATATACGAATATCTACAACAATCTATTTATCTTAACCAATCACAACTACTACTGCTCGTTTAATTTTCTCACATAACTACTCATCTCATTCAATAATAACTCTTTATTCACATACTCATTGTTAATATCCAGAAAAAAAGCTCCAAATATATTGTTAGACGGAGAGAATTATTATTTTGGAAGCAACTGCACCACAGGCCAGAAGCCAAATTCAGCTATATAACTACTCTCTCCGTCCCATAATATAAATGATTTTGCCCTTTAAATTTGTCCCAAACGTAAGATATATATTTTGTGATCCCGCGACGATATTTTATACCCAACCTATCAACTTAGTGCTACTTTTTTTCCCATCTACTAATTTTACCAATTTATTTTCCATCTATCAATTTTGTTTATTCCCTCCGTTCTATATTGTAAAACTTTCTGGCCCTGTGTTGATGCGAAAAACACACACTGACCTGGAAGATCTACTTAACTCCTGTGCAGGTCCAAAATCTTGCTTTTAGGTTCGTGAGCGTGCCATTTAATTTGATCATGCAATCAACAAGAATAAAAACAAGAAAAACCGCGGTTAAATCCATAAACGATAGCTGATCAGCTAGTTGCCGATGACGTATCAATTATCTTTGAGCTGATGTCATATTGGAATCGATCGGCAATAATGAATGAATAGAATAAAACTAAATCTACTCGATCGGCTGTAGATATTAACAGCATGTAGTCTTTACTTCAATATATACTTAAACTAAGTGATTGGGATAGATCGGTCGCCATGCCGAGACAGTATAAATCACTTAAGTCGAAATATATATTAAAGCAAAGATTATATAGGTGTTTATAGCATAGCCGATCAAATAGATCTAGTATGTATCGGCTAATACTCCGATACCACTCTATGTGTGTGAGGTTGTCCCTCATGTGAATAACCTATGAATGTATGAAGTTAATTAGTAAACAAGAAATCGATACATACGCAATGAAATTTTGAATGGTTTATTTATACGTACATCGAGCTCTCTTGTGGTGATGATTTGGGTTGTAACGCAGTGGCAATACTCGCATACGTAGTAGCCGCACAAGTTAGTTCCCTCTTCCTGCTTTGCACACTATATACATGACAAACGACGAGAGATTTAATATACACTTATATTTGAATTAGAGATTCGATATAAATTTTGATCATGTACTCACTACAAATTTGAACCTCCGGCGAAGTTTTTCTTTCCAAGTGCCACGGACCAAATGACGGAACCGATCCCAAGCCCTACATGAAGTTTAAAACTATATATGATTGGTACTAGCAATAGCAAAATTCGTAATAATTAATAACACTGGAACATATGACATTACCTGTTTATAAGTTCAAAAATCTGGTCAAAAGTAGACTCATCTTTATTCATTGAGTCATAGACATTGACTCTGCATTCCTTCAAGTCGAAGAGTAAAATGACCCAGTGGAATCTGCAATTTGTGTGAGATGATATATGAAACACTGTGCATCTATATGTACGAGAACGAAATTTGTTCGGTAGATAGTAAAAACTAACTCTGTGTTGTAAGGCAGTAGTATGAACGTCTTGAAATGCTGCTCCTTGAGGAGATGGACGAGATTGACCTCTGTGGGTTGCGGATACTTGGTGACCATTTCGACGTTTACTTTCCGAGGGTCGATGAATCCAGTATTGAAAAACCCCCGCTGTCGAGCCCTTTGAATCTCCATTCTACAACGATAAAGGAATTGTTATATATGGTGTACATATATACAAGGAGCTAATTAAAGGAATGTAAGAAATATAACTCAACGATATGTACAAAATCCATGCGCTCAGAATAGAGACGTCGAGGGCATCTCAGTTGGTATAGTTCGTAGATATCCTTGAAATTGATCCAAAGAACATCTTCTCCTTGTAAGAAGTCGGAGTTCTTGATCCTCGCTCCGATAATCTCCCTACCGCTGGCGCTCATCTCCATGTACCGTTCATGGAATTGGTACATCTGTGTCGGTAGGGACTGCAGCTGCTCAGGCTTGACAAGCGGTTTACCAAGTTCGTCAAGGTGTCTCACTTCCGCCTTTGGAGGTGCACCTCTAAGCAACTGAGCCCTAGTTAGCCCGATGTCAGAAATGAATTCTTTTATTCCAATTTCTTGCCCGGTCACCAACGGCTCGACCTCCTGGTTTGGTTGCTCTCCAAGCTGAGGGACTTTTTTGGACTTTCCATAATATGCTTTCCTAAGTGTTCGCTCATAGTCCGTTAGCTTTAAGGCATGCTTGAGTGGTCCCGACATCTTCTGGAAGAACTTCTTGGCACTCGGGTCTATAGGAATCTGCTTTTCTGGACTTCGAGGCTTCAATTATCTCTTCACTTCTGCAGCCACGTAAGCGTCAAGCTCCTTTTTATTATTAGTAGTAGGTAACAGTTTATACTCTTTTTTTCGTGCAGTATATTTCCTAGCTAAGTATATGCTGCCCTTTCTGCATGAAAGTATATACTGTTTTTAGTAAGCAACGGTATATACTGTTTTTTTTATTTGTAGTTGGCAGCAGTTTATAGGCAGCTGCCATATACTTCTTTTTCATGCAGAGAAATATATACGAATAAATATCCCGCATACGTGTTTTTTATGACAGTGTATACTTCTTTTTTTTAATAGTATATACTTCTTTTTTTTTACTTAGTATTGTGCTTCACCAAAGTAGTATAAGTACTGTGCTTCAGTTAAGACTAGTATATGTACTATTTCCTTGGTGGTAGCAATATACATATATACTTCTTTTTAAGGTGGTTGTAACATATACCTTTTTAAGGTACAGGTTTATACTTTTGTTAAGATAATTGCAGTATATACCATTTTTAGCAGTAGCATTATATGCTATTTTTTAAGTTAGTAGCAGTATATATGCTATTTTTATTACTTGCTTTTACCCTGTCACAGAACTCAGTGTTCGTGCTGCATGCACGTATTATGATCCAAAAGTTTCAGTATATTCTCAAAGATATATGTAGTTCCAAAAGAACTAGCCTCACAGACGAGAAAACATGATCAAGAACACAAATTGAACATGCTGAATCGCAGATTGAAAAGTAATAATGTACATCCAAATCACAGTTTGTAAAACAAGGATCCTTCCCCTTGCGTGTATATTCTCTCCGCTGGTGCCGTTGGATTGTGGCGTTGAGTCGACATGTTCTGCAGACGGCCGGCGCGGCCGGACACCATCCGCAAGCAACAAAAAGATTAGCGGCTTATTCATTCAAATTTCAAGGAACTAAAGAAATCCATCACAAACCACAATTAATCCTGGAACAACATTCACGCATGCAAAAGACAATTAATCTACCATCATGAACAACATTCACGCATGCAAAAGACAATTAATCTACCATCTGTTGATGACATTTTTTCATCCAAATCACAGTATTTTTCATTCTGAACTCTAGGATTAATTTTTATCTACGTGTACGTACAGAGATTAAAAGGAAGATGAATAAGAAATAGTGTATACTCATCTGAGTGTGGATCTGTGATTCAGAATTTCATATATAAACTAAGAACAGTACACACCACCATCCTGGAGATCTGGTAGTAGCGATAAGCCGCCACGGCTGCCTTGGCTAGACATATATGAAATCAAATCACAACTGGTGAAATTAACTAACAAAGGTGCTTACCGGATCTCATCGAGATCGAGACGATCAATCGGCCACCGTGATCTCTGTGCGTTTTAATCCTTGCGGCACTCTAGCAGCTGACCTATAATCCGTTCTGATCTCTGCTTAATAAGCGAGAAACAACGGAAAGAAAAACGAACTGGAGAAAAGGAGTAGATCAGCGCATCGCCAATACCTAGACCTATTCTCGTTCTGTCGAGCGGAGCCAGCCAATGCCATTCCGTGGTCCTCCGACGCCGGCAGGGCAGAAGACACCAGGCCGATGGATCACGCCGTCGCTTCCGACTCGTCGTTGACGCCAAATCAATGATGTAGATATGCTGCCCTCGTCGGCAACAATGCCAACCCCTCCGAAGATCGAGGTCTCCACTGATAACTGATTTATCGATCCAATGAGCTGGGAAAAGGGATTTATCTATCCGGTTTTCCGATTACCGCGGGTTAGTCGGTATATGCTAGTATTTTTTTTGTTTGGTCAGTACGTACATACTATTTTTACCTGGTAGTATCAACGATCAAAGAACAGTACGTATATACCACTAAGCAGTGCATGCTGTTTAAACAAACGAGCAGTGTGTAATCATACTGATTACAATAACGAGTGGTATGTAAGATATAATCGATTAAGTAGTACAGAAGGTTAAGTTATAATCAACTAAGAAGACGGTAACAGTACATAGATACAACTGAGATTAAGAAAAAGAAATCATAGCTACAGAGGAAAAACTGCATCACTGCATCGCCATCGTCGTCAGACTATAATCTTAAGCTAAGCTAATTGTTACATCTCTACCAGAAACCAAATCACAATGGGAGATGTGCGTACATGTTCGTATCTGCGGTCTGCCACCGTTGCCGTGATTCATTAGCTGGGAATAACTCTACAAACTGGCATCATCGTGCATGGTCGATCTGTGGCAGCCGCCGGCCGAATCGTTCGATTCGTTTGCCTCGACCAGCCGTACTGATTTTAGTTGGAGGAGAGTTCGCGTTTCTTGCTGCGGTAGTGGAACTGTGGAAGCCGCCGCCGACCCTGATACTGTTGCCATGGGAATCCTGCGAAAGGGGAGTAATGGATGTAAACAACCATCAATGATAATTCAAGCATTGAAAGGACGTAAATCTAGTCGATCGGCACCATCGACGGGGAGCACAACCCAACTACCTGATGTCGTTGCTAATCCCATCCGTCTGAGGACTGTATGAGGAAGCGGGTGGTCGAACTGGTTGATGGAGCGCGCCGTCCACCCGTCCGTGGCTGCCGTGGCAAGATTGCTCCAGTTCTTCCACCGCCGGCGGACTTCGCGACCTCCAACCAAGCTACCGTCAAGGAACCGTCGCCGCCTCCGCCTCGCGTCAAACCGCAAATGTCGCGAGAGCTGTTTGATCTGTTGAGTACTTACCGGTGCGATTTATATAATTAAACGCTAATTAAGGATCCTGGATTATTATTTTACAAAAGGAAAATCAAAACGGGTCCGCTCGGTGATCCGCTAAAGAGCTTCATCGGGATAATAGGGATTATATAGTGTGTTTTGATCTTTAATCCCGGTTCGTAACACCAGCCGGGACTAAAGATCCTGGAGGGGCCTGACAACACCTGACAGCATGTGAACCGGGACTAAAGATCGGTTGGTAACACCATCCAGGACTAAAGATCACGTAGTCCCGTTCTACTTATAAACCGGGACTAAAAACCATCTTTAGTCCCGGTTTTTACTGCATCCGAGACTATTGTGGTTTTTGTTCGACCGGGCAAAGATGGTTTCTCCACTAGTGGAGTACGTACTCCTGGGTGTATGGAATTATTTACTCTTCTGTATACCCAGGTGTATGTACTCCCTCTTCCTTGTTGGATATCCATTAGTTGATAATGAATAGTTGGATTAAAAAGAAATAAATAATATTATTTTTTCAAATTTCTTCATGTCCATCCGTAGGTGTTCTATTTTTTCAAATTTTTGCATGCATGCACACTGCCGAGGAATGGACACGTTTAAAATTTGCATAGCACTTCATATAGCCTTTTCTAGATCATACTATGTACCACCATACATTGGCTATTGGTAGTATATACTTTTTTTTTCTATATCGGTACTATATTTCACTTTTTTCTGGATCAGTAGTATATACCACTATTTCTAGATCAGTAGTTATATACCGCTATTTCTAGATTAGTAACACACCGTTATTCCTGATTAGTTGTAACACATTTTTCTGGATTTTTGGACTACTAATATATATCACTTTTCATACATTGGTAGTAACTTTTTTTCATACTAGTATATACTGTTATTTCTAGTGTACTAAGTATATACCATTTTTTTCTAGATTTTCAGTATATACCACTTTTCTAAATTAGTAGTATGTACTGCTCTTTTTTTTTTTGTCAGTATGTACTCAATGACGATTTGGCCAGCACGTATATACTGCATTCCTCATTGAAGCTAGATTTTTTTTTTTTTTTTTTGCATAATAGTAGTATATACTGATTTTTTTTTCGTTGACGCAGTATATATATACTGCCCCCCTTTTTTTTTCAGTATATATGTAGTATTCTTTGGCCAGTATATACTACATTCCTCATTGAAGATATATGTACACGATTATTAAAAAAAATGTACTCGTAGCAGATTTACCCAGCAAGGGGTGTGTATAGAATTGTACGAGCTGCAGAATTGTCAGAGTTACAACAACTACTGAGTATATATATCGCTGGGGAAAGAAGTATCGTTTCAATTTTTGTACAAGAATTGCATCGCCTCAATTATGATCGAGGCTGTCACCTGGCCGGAATCTCTGCCGCACGGCCATACAGGCTAGCCGATGGATCGATGCCGTCGTCGTCACCCGGACACCGCCCGGGAAGCGGCGAGATGAATGATGGCGCCGGAAGCAAAAATCAGTATATACTACTAATCTGCAAAAAAACAATCTAGCTTCAATGAGGAATGCAGTATATACGTACTGGCCAAATCGTCAATGAGTACATGCTGATATTTAGAAAAGTGGTATATACTGCAAATCTAGAAAAAAAAGTCAAAATTGGCTTCTCCCTTATATGCCACTAGTTCAAGTTTTTCCACCCTTTTATGCCACTCCCACCACTATAGTGTTAGTTGACTGTTAGTCAAAGGTTAGTTTTTTTCATAAATGACCAATATGCCCTCTCAACTAAAAAATGTGTAAACTTCAAAAAATCATAACTAGTTTACTTTAAATCTTTTTTGAGTGAACAAAATTTTGTCATAACCAGTGAAAAATGCTCTTTATATTAAAAATATTGTTGGAAAACTGCATGTTTCATGCTTACATTGAAAATTTATTTGTGATGGTAATGGTAATGGCTAAAATTGCATCTGATGCAGAAAAAATCAATTTTCATATGTTATATCCAGTAGCTATATTAGTACTAAAATACCTATTATTGGTTGTATACTAATTCTCAAGGGCAAATGCGTCTTTTTATAATCAAGTTAACGGTCAACTGACGGTGGATTGACGGTCAACTGACGGTGGATTGACGGTAATGGCATAAAAGGGAGGAGAAACTTGAACCGGCGGCATAAAAGGGAGAAGCCAATTTAAAGTGGCATATAAGGGAGCCGGTTAATTTAGAGTGGCATATAAGGGATTCTCTCTGTATACTTAGTACACTAGAAAAGCATATACTGGTAAGAAAAAAGTTACCGCCGCTCAGGAAGCGGCGAGATGGATGATGGCGCCGGAAGCAAGATCTATGCATGCATCCAAAGAAAATTAATTAAACAGAAGTTCACAATCATATTTGGAAACGAATGATTTGGTGCATACCTATAGAGATCTAACAGAAAACAAAAGAAAACAGATCCATCTTCTTGATGATCGATGACGTTGCCGTATGATTCAGCGAGCAGATCGATCACGCCGTCGCCTCCGGCTTGCCGATGGGCTGCGCTGTGGACACCATTGCCACTGGATCGTGACGTCGGCTCCGGCTTGCTAATGTGACTGCATCGTAGATGCAGAAACGCCGACAGATCACACCGTGAATGTACGCCGAATTGCCGCCGCGGACGCCGAGTCGCCTATCGATCTCATGGTCACCGCCGAATTCGTCCGTAAATCGCGGTCTCGCCCTGGGATCGATCTGTGGTTTGATTTGGCACCACCGTCTACGAACGAGAGTTTTTAAAAGTGGTTTTCACGGTTGTTCGGATCGCTATATCCACGAAAATCAAAACGGGTCCGGTAGTTAGACCCAGTACCAGGTTTGATCGGGACTAGGCCGCTGATGTACGGTGGATGAGAGCAGGAGTACGTACACCTGGGTGTATATATATATATATAGGATCGGATCTCTCTTTTGTACTCCCAGGTGTATGTACTCCCTTTTCTTAATGGATATCCATTAGTTCAAAATGAATAATTAGATTAAAAAAAGAAAACACCATTCTTTTTTTCAAATTATCTGCATGCAACGGCTGGTGCGTAGGACTAGGTTAAAAAAAATTAATGGTAGCTCGTTAGGAGTATATACCTTTTTTTCTCATTATAAGTATATACTTAGGCTGCTTGTTGTTAGAAGTATATATACTTGTTTTGCAGTATTAGTATATCCTTTTTTTTAAGTAGTAGTAGTACATAACTTCTTTTTTCATTTAGTACCACTACATACCATTTTTTAATTTAATGTCAGTACATGTATACCTTTTTTTCCGGATATATTATGATATCTTGGAATGGGTATATACTGATTTTTTCTTGGATGAAGTATATATACTGATATCCTCCCTGAATGAGTATGTACTGATCTTCCCTTGGAGGAAGTATATACTGATCTCTTTTTGAGTGAGTACATACTTATCTCTTGTAAGAGTGAGTACATACGGATCTCCTCTGAGGATGAGTATATACTGATCGTTTAGATTAGTAGTGGTTTATATTTCTTTTTAATTAGTAAGTGGTATATGCCTCTTCTTAGTCAGTATAATTTTTTTTTAATCAGTATATACTACATTCCTGAGAAGTTTATATACTTCTGTTTGATCTGTATCTACTGCGTTTCTCATTGAAGGAGTATATGCTAGAACTTTTTTTTAGTCGGTATATGCTAGTATTTTTTTTGTTTGGTCAGTACGTACGTACTACTTTTACCTGGTAGTATCAACGATCAAAGAACAGTACGTATATATACCACTAAGCTGTTTAAAAGAACGAGCAGTGCGTAATCATACTGATTACAATAACGAGTGGCATGTAAGATATAATCGATTAAGAAGTACAGAAGGTTAAGTTATAATCCACTAAGAAGACAGTAACAGTACATAGATACAACTGAGATTAAGAAAAAGAAATCATAGCTACAGAGGAAAAACTGCATCACTGCATCGCCATCGTCGTCAGACTATAATCTTAAGCTAAGCTAATTGTTACATCTCTACCAGAAACCAAATCACAATGGGAGATGTGCGTACATGTTCGTATCTGCGGTCTGCCACCGTTGCCGTGATTCATTAGCTGGGAATAACTCTACAAACTGGCATCATCGTGCATGGTCGATCTGTGGCAGCCGCCGGCCGAATCGTTCGACTCGTTTGCCTCGACCAGCCGTACTGATTTTAGTTGAAGGAGAGTTCGCGTTTCTTGTTGCGGTAGTGCAACTGTGGAAGCCGCCGCCGACCCTGATACCAGGTGAGGATGCAAGCCCCGATCTAGTGTCGGCAGTGCTAAAACCGATACTAAAGATCTTTTCGTACATCCACGGGGTAAAAACACACAAAAAAAGGGCACCTCTGAGTATCCAAAGGTGCCGGTTCAAGAGAAAAACCAACACCTATGCTATTGGCGCTTGTTTTTTTTTTAAAAAAAAGGAACATTTAGTATATTATAGGTGCCGGTTTTTTACCATAAAAATCGAGTCGAGTCGGGTTCCCTTTTTTTAGCGCAAAGGAGGACGAGAGGGAACTTATCAGCTCGTCCCACCCCCCTCTCACCCGGTTCGTCCGCCTCTCCTCTCCTCCTCCCACTGCCCTCTCCTCCCCCTCCCCTCTCCGTCAGCTGAGACGACAGCGACGGCGAGCGGACCGCATCCGGTGACGGTGGCATGCAGGATGGCTTTGGCGGCATTGGCAGCGGACGGATCCAGTGTCAGCGGGGGCTCCCGTGGCGGATCCAGCGTCGACCGTGTTAGCGGCGAGTGGCTCAACGTCGTTCGCGTTGATAGCGAACGAGGCGGTGTCGGTCGCGTCGGCAACGGGCGGACCCAGTGTCGGCGGGGGCTCCCGTTGCGGATCCGGCGTCAGCTGCTAGCGGGGTGGCATCGGTAGTAGGTGTAGCGGAGTCGACAGCAGATGGATCCGACATCGTTGGCGATCACGGCGCCGTCGCGGTCTTGTCCCCCCTCCTCACCTCGCCACTTTCTTATTCCTCCCTCCCTCCCCTAACATTGCTAGCTCACCATCATATCGCACTGGCAACGATGACGACATCATTTTGGAGATGGCATTAGAGCACCCGCAATGGTAAAGTAAGGTGTTCTCTATAAAACATGTACATCTCAGCAATAGACTAGATTAATAGTAAACCACCTCAATGGTATATCTACATGGGTATCTATAGCTCTCTAATGTATTGCCTCGTTTTTCTCTATAGACTATCTCTAGGTTAGTAGATAGCTTTGCTCTCTCTCTTCATTTAATTTCTTCTAAGTAGGAAAATATGCTGATATGGATCTCTTGTAGAGAGCCTATAGATAACCATTGCAGGTGCCCTTAGGGGGAGAGATGGAAAAGAAAGGAGAGAGAGAGAGGGGGGAATAGAGGAGAGTCACTGATACGTGGATCTCACCTGCTGATTCAGCGAGCCAACCGTTGTCAACTTGTCACATCAACTGGAACTGCTTACCAAACCACTAAAGGCATCTACTTGCGCATGTTTTCAAAGATAATGGAGGCGTTGTACGACCCTGTTTTACGGTCGAGGGAAATGATTTAATCAGGAGCAAGAGATGAGGGAGCCAGACTAGACTTATTCCTAAATACTCCCTTCGTTGGCAATTCAATTGGAGACCCAATAAAATTCAACATTATTTCCTCTATTTCCGGCCAGTTTTCATCCGGGAAAATCGTACCGCACAGTACAGTCTAATGTTCAAACGGAAACTAAGTTGTTTATCAAGTCATCAAATCAATATATATAACTCCTAAGAAACCATGCATGCCTAAATTAGTTAAGTAATCAAGGGTGCCTAGTGTGCTTGCCTGCTTGGTGGCCAGAGTGAAAGTTAACCTAGCAAGTGCTTGGGTATGAACAGAGCACCCTTGATCTTGATTTTATACTATATATAGTCCTTATTAAGTGCTTGGGTTTGGTTTGCATTCAGTAAACACTAGCCACATCGGTCGCGCGTTGCACGACTATCATGACCTGTTTGAGAAGTAACGTACTCCCTCCGTACTCGTAAAGGAAGTCGTTTAGGACAATGTTTAAGTCAACCTTGGGAATATAAATCATGAATAACTCTCAAGTTGTTGATATCGAAAATATAAAACTTATATGAATAGATTTGTCTTGAAAAATACTTTCATAAAAGTATACATATATCACTTTTCAATAAATATTTTTATAGAAACAAGAAGTCAAAGTTGTGTTTTGGAGACCGTGTCACTGTCTAAAACGACTTCCTTTACGAGTACGGAAGAAGTATGCAAGGAGCAAGACCATAATCTTAGTTGTAGCAAATTTAATTTTACTATTTATTATGGCAAATTTAATTTTCCTATGTTGTTGCAAATCCCAACACTTAGAGCTAGTTTATTTGCTTATAACAAATTTAATTTTGTATGTGATCCATATATAAATTTTGCGAAGTATCATTTGTTAAATTATTTTGTGTTAAAGATGTAAACTACAAATTTGCTAACTTATTTATGGCAACGTATCAGGTGCACACAGCCTGATCCGTGTACTCGTGCACTCACGCAACCACAGCCTTCCGATATCAATCTAACGGCTAGCATCAGGATGAGGGATTTTTTTTTCCAAAGAACGCCCACCTCTTCGCTGTAACTTTTCAAGAAAACCCCTGCCAATTGGTTTCCTCTTCTCCCGTAGCAACTAATTACCCCCAAATTTGCGTCACTCTCCCATTGCCGCCGCCGCCGCCGACGACTTGCAAGGCTGCGCCCCTGCCTCGCAGCCCTCGCGGCCTTCTGCCTAGGTTGTCCCATCGACTACGGTCACCATCTCCATCAGCCTTTACTCATTCGCAGAGACCCCGCGCTTTGATCTCCTCCTCGGTGTATCTATCACAACCTGATTTCGTTTCACGATTTATAAATTATTTTTAGAATTTATATTAAATGTTCATTAATTTACAAGTGAAGTTAAATATGGGAAATAAAATTTCCTAAATATAAAGCATGTCTGTATTTAATTTGTATTAAATTCTCCATGATTAATTATACTCTCTAGAATTTTCTTGTATTTTTCAAAGCTCAATTACTAATTTTAATAATACAAAATAATTTCAGTAATTATTTAAATAATAAATTAATCATTAAATGATCTTATTTTAATGTTCTTAAATACTTTGAGTGTTATATTATTTTCTGGATTTTTCTTGAAATTATTTGAGCACTGTAAATATTTTTAACAATTCAAAGATCATTTCAGTGATTAATTTAAATTAGAAAAGTAATTAAAATCTTCTTTTCCATTTTGGGCCGAAACTGGAAAAGTTCACTTGGAGTCCTCTGCTCATCCTACCTTTTCTCTCTATGGCATTTTTCCTTTTTTCCGACGTCAAGTTTGCTTCCCTCATTCAATCAGGCCGAGGTACGAAAAAAATCTGTTCAGCGTACCCTCGCTACAGTGTCGTCTTCAAGCTCCAGCCGGCCGTCCCGAGCCCGTGTGCAGCCGCCGACTTCTCCGCTCGATCCGGTCTTCCCGTTGCTCCTCTTTCCAAATTAGTTGCGGGAAAAAATCCCCAAAAATTTCTATGGAAATTCTTTCCAATTTAGCGGATCAAATCTTTCTTTTTCCGGCGAAAGCCCTAAGATTTCCCGGCGCCGTCTCGTTCGTTTTGGGCACGGACCCGAGTTCCCGTGCCTATAAATAGAGCCACCTCCCCCTTCTTCCGCTGTCGCCGGAAACCCTCTCCTCGCGAGATCCACCTCTCTCCGCCGCTGGCCGTCGCTCCAGCCGCCGTGCGCCGTCGCCCTGGTTGCCTTCGTCCTGCGCCGCCACTTCCTTCGGCACCGCAGCGACGAAAGCAAGCCCGGCAGCTACCTCCACGAAGCCGCAAGCCATCGGAACACCGTCGCCGTCGTGAAGCCGATCTATTCCATCTTCAGCCGAGCCGCGCCACCGTTGCCGTCCTCGCTGGTCGTGGCAGAAGCCTCCGTCGGCATAGCAGAAGCAAAGAGAAGCCCGTCCTCCCCTCCGTTCTCGCTGCAAGCCACCGGAACATCGTCGTCATCGTCTACCTGAGGTCGCCGTCTCTTCAAGATCGCTGCCGGCCATCTTCTGCCGCTGTTCATCGTCGTTCACACCGGGGTAAGCATTGCCGTCGCCTCCTCTCTCTCCCGGTGCTGTCGCCTCTCGCCGGAGCGCCGCCCTTCGCTGTTGCCGCACGTGACATGCAACGTGTGTGTGCACGCCCCTGCCACTTAGTAAGCCGCAACGTCAGCCCCTCCATCCTCCATGGAGCCTATGTGTTCTGTACACGTGGTCTCCATCTAAACCTTGTATCGGATTCAATCAAATTCGTTGTATCGCAGTAAATTTTCGTTTGAGATCAATCTTAGCCGTCTAAAATCAATATAAATTATTTTCCTCTGTTTTCAATGACATATCGTTCCTTTTTACCGTATGTCATCTACCAAATTTAATCCAATATATTTCTGGAGGATGTATTAATCTTTTTTCTTTTATAAATTATTTGTAAATTGTTTAATTAATTGGAAATAGTCTTTTCTTTAAAAGGCTTTAATTGTATTAAATCATGTAAAATTCACAATTTTTTTTGAAAGAAAGCACTGTAGGGGAAGCCCCCACAGTTTAAATTTTATAAAATAAAACAAAGATATTTACAACAGTTTAATCCAATTTACAAGTATATCTCTCTCAAACAAATTAAGCCTATGGACTAAAAGGGAGCTTTCTTCTTAAAGAAAGCTCTCTAGGAGGCTATGGAAGGTACAACATTATTAAAAATTAAACCATTCCTTTGCTTCCAAATACTCCAAGCGGCATAGAGCACCTTCTCCACAAAGTATGAGGACCTGTAAGAGTTTTTGGCAGTATACAACATCTCCTCAAAATTCAGAGACAAATCCCAAACCAGCCCAAATTGCGCCCAACACTGAGAACTGAAAGGACACTGGAAAAACAGATGCAAAGTGGTTTCTCTTGCACTTGACGAGCATAAGACACAGGTTAAAGCAGCATTATGGGGTGTACAATGACGCCTGTCCAGCATGTCATAAGTATTCAAACGATCAATCAATAGGAGCCAGCCAAAAACCTTAATTTTCATGGCACATTTGCTTTTCCAAATCCTGTTAATAGGGTTAGGGACCTGAATATGCATAAAGTTCATCGCATAAATTTTCTGCGAAGAGAAAATTCCATTTCCCCAAACATAGGTCCAAAGATTTCTGTCACCATTGAGATGACTTAAAGGATCAGAAGATGACATTAACAAATATTCACTACACCATGGCCTAGTGTTTATAGCAATACAACTGCCCTTAAAAATAGTTTGTATGGCAATTCATCTGCCGGTAAAAGACTTTCCTGGCACTAACTAACTGCCCTACAAAGTCCTGTAGGGAATGCTCTTTGCCGGCAGATAACAAGTTCCCGGCAGTTAACTGCCTTAGTTGCAATTCGGTTTCCCCGGCAGATGTTCAGACTACCGGCAATTAAATGCCCTAAATGATTAAAACATCATCAGCACATCATTTAGGCATCCCTAGCAGTTATATGTGTTTGCTGGCATGATTTTTTCACAAGGCATGCACGCACCAAATCAATTGTAAAATAGATAAAAATTCAGATTGCAGACATTAATTCATCATGCATTCAATAGTTTGGGTTAAACATACATCCATCAACACTGTAGAAAACATTCCACTGTAGAATTCCACATCATAACTTCAGAAATAATAAATTCATAAGTAACAATTCTGTTGCATCTAGGATAGCAATATATACATGCATCTGCATAGAGCATATACATACAAGAGTACAGACAAGTCTTAGCATTCATTAAATTTAAGTCATAACTTCTCAACAAAGTTTATCGAATTACTCTACATTGAAGTGACATCTCTTCTAGATAATATAAATACAGAGAGAACTTCATTGGACAAGTGACATCTTAAGCAGGTCTTTATTGGGACACGTGATATCTTTAGCAGGTCTCCATTCATAAATAACTTCAGCAAAAAAATCTTCAATGGACAATTTCTGGGACAAGTGACATCTTTAGCTGAACAATTTCAATAGCCCTTTCGATTTTGACCTAAAAATAATGGTTTGGAATCTGTGAGCAATACTGCATGTAGAATATAAAGAACTAGCTATCATAATATAAATACATTCTTGATCACAAACTGACAAGACACCATGCAAACTGGTCAGGATCAAAGAAACAAATAGCTACATATGCAATCAATGTATATTATTGAGGTCACTTGATCATGCAGCACCAGTAGGGAACACTTCAGACTGTCCAGGTTAACAGTCTATCCAGACAACATAATATCAAAAGGATAGTGTGAGATGAGAAATTAACCTCTAAATGAGTGTGGTTCTCCTTTGGGTCTTCTTCCTCATCACCGCTTAGAATAATGACGGGAGGATCCACACGAACTGGGGCGGCTTCCTCCACCACATGGCACAAAGTAGCATCGTCTTCAATTCCTTCAGGATCCACGTAACTGGCTTGGACTCGATCATGGGTTTTACGGGGATGGTAGCAATACTCCGTATTGACCAACTCCTCAATGTAGAGATCGCGAAGTTCTCCAATGGTGACCCTTGCTACCTACTAACAAGCATGTGCATATCTTCTTCCTCCAGCTTCAAACATCACCGATGGGATATCCTCACAAATCACTTGTTAAGGTTACCTTGACATCGCATTTCTCCTCGTTACAGCCATGGGGAATCTGGCCATAAAGAGGGTCAGTCTTGAATCATATGGCGAAGGCCACCATCCGCAACTTCCGAACAAAACCCTCAACACCGAACAAGTACTTTGGCCTGTGGAGCAGCATCTAAAGACATGTGAAAAAAGAGAGTTAAGGCATTTATCCAATTAACATCACAAGGTTTGAGTTAATTTCAATAAAGCAAGAAAATCAGAGTGAAAAGAAAATAAATAAAATAAACTAATATTGAGAGTTAAGCTGAAACAGTTGAAAATCATTTTTTAATACTTTGAATAGTGGATTTTAAGACAAAATAAGACAAAAGAAAGTTATAAAAAGGCTAAGTTCTTTATATTGTGACATCATTATACAAGAAATACTGTAAAATTTTCTGGTAATATTGAGTCATCAGTACAGTAATGGACGTACAATACTAACAACATGAGAATAATAAATAAACTTTAACAAAGAGAAAATTAAATAAACTATAAACTGCATGTGCCGTTAGTCTAGTTTAATTAGAAGACAAAGAGAGGAGAACAATTCTCCTTTTGCAATATTTTTAGAGGGCTTCTAAAGGTAACCATTTGGCATAACCTAGGGACAAGTTAATATCAGAGCCTCCTTGTAACGCTCCGCTTTTCGTGAGACGTTAAAAAACTAATTCTGCAAAATCCTAATTGCGAAAATTTCGTTCTTTGTGTGCGAGTCTAAGTTGTGCCATGGATCTCAATTCAATCTCTCGTTGTTCCCTCTCGTCGCCATCAAAATCGCCAACCTCAAGATTCCTCTTCCGATTCAAGTCTCCAAATCAAATTCCAAAATTCAAGTCCTCTCTTTGAATCCTCGCCAAATTTTCGCCCGACCCCAAAAATATCCAAATTTTCCCCTTTTGATCTCTTCCTAGACCCTTCCTCTCATCCAGATCCCAATCCAGAAGTCCAAGTCAAATTCCATGTTCAAATCTTCTCCAAATCAAATTATTATAAGGCAAGTCACACAGATCTCAAACACAATCACTTTTGGCATGTTGACCCTATATTTAAATTCTCTATTTATTTCAAATGTGTATTTATTTCTCGAATGCCATCACGTGGTGTGAACCTATTTCTTGGTATGACCAATTTGCATTTGATACCCTATTCTTTGCTACCTTGGGTTATAAATTTGACTAGCTTGGGCTTTATATATTGGTTCAACTAGATGTATTAGATATAATTGCTTAGCCATGCTTAGAAACATTAGCACTTGATTGGGATAACTAATGCTTCATTTATTACTTAATGATGGATATTTAATGATTGCTCACGATGGTCAACTGTGATTGGTTAACTAGTTGCCTACTAAAACTTGATAATGGTGGGTTGTGGGCACATGGTTTTGATGGTCGTGCTCATGACAATTAAGGACCGGTTCGCAAGCTACTGTTGTGAAACATTAATCGTGCCAATCACAAGCTAACATGGGCAACAGCTTTACCTTTTATATGGCATGTTTCATTGCGGGGCACCAGACTATGAAGCGGTGATAAGTCCGTGGGGATCGCTAGGTAGTCCATACCTTTCATTTTTTAAGGGGGTGATTATGATCCAGGAATAGTGCACTGTTTTGAGTTGTATTATGCGATGGGTCTTGTCACAATCACTCGGCATGGTGACGTGTCTGCGCGGACACGGTGACATGACGGTGGGTTGTCTTGTGGGTACAATGGTACATCTCTGGCTAGAGTAAAACAATTCGAATAGCCGTACCCATGGTTATGGGCGGGTCTACCAATGTTTTTCGTGATTAGTCCCAACACTACTCATTACTAATAATAATGCGATAAATGATGATACTTGTTTAACTCCTGATTTGGAACGGTAAATTCCTGGTTTGGAGGTTTGATCTGTATGACCGGGGTTGTTTGTTCAGGTTTGGTTGGGCCTGTATAGCATTAGGGTGCTGTCCATTGTTGATTAAAATTGATGATTAATTACTCTATTGTTTTACTACTCTTAAATGTTTTGCTACACGTAAAAATTATGCTAACTTGTTCTGAGGAGGAGCAAGATTGTTCCCTTGGTTTTGTTGGTTCTGTATCTATTGCATCATCAAGTTCATGAGTTGAGTCTGCTAGGCTAGAACTTGAGCAAGTGTTGGGTTTTCTCCATTGTTGTTGGACCTACTTCCAGTGTTGCGAGTGTTCACCATCTGACATAAGCAGGAGCACAAAGAGAGAAACAAAGGGGAGAACCACTTAGAATGATGATTTAATTTTTACTAACTTGACTTTTATTGATCTAAACTGAGTATTATTATTACATATAACTAAAAGACACTCTCACTACTAAACTCACAAACTTCCTAACTCTCAAAAGCAAACAAACCATGCAGCTATATCTCACCAATGATGTAGACCACATGCAAGACCCACACTCATAAGCAAACTTAAACAAGCAGACTAACACAACGATCTAAGGCAACGACTTAGCAAAACAGTCTAGGTCTTTCGGGCATCGGAGTTGACTGAAGGCTCTCCATCATCATCTTGAGTAGCACGCCACTTAACCTCTAAATGAGTGTGGTTCTCCTTTGGGTCTTCTTCCTCATCACCGCTTAGAATAATGACGGGAGGATCCACACGAACTGGGGCGGCTTCCTCCACCACATGGCACAAAGTAGCATCGTCTTCAATTCCTTCAGGATCCACGTAACTGGCTTGGACTCGATCATGGGTTTTACGGGGATGGTAGCGATACTCCGTATTGACCAACTCCTCAATGTAGAGATCGCGAAGTTCTCCAATATGACATATGAAAAGATGAGCAATTCTAACATAGTGATAAACATGATTACATGAATATGCTAACAAAAATAATAGCATCTAGAAACATGTTTAATACTGAGATGACAAATACATAACCGGATCCAGGAACATGCCCTGCCGCACGATAATGACAGCTGTGTCATTATCGCGCGGCTACAACACCGATTATCGGCGTTGTAGTCGCCATTGCCATTCTCTCCTCCTCCATTGTCGTTGTTCCCTCTATTGCCGATACTGACCGACATGATCCGAGGTTGTCAATGTAGAGGAAGCAGGGCGTGGAAGCAGTGCTTAGAGCAGTTGCGTGAAGAACGCGCTCCCCAAAAACTTGATCGTCCACCTATCCGTGCAGGTACTCAAAGTGGACAGAGTTTTGGAGACCTGCTCGTCCTGAGTACCAGTGCACCAAGGTACTTATAACCGGGGAGAGCTGAACTGCGCAGGAACGGAAAGTAGAGAGGTGTGTCGAGAGGAAGAACTAGAGGGATTGAACCGAGAGAGAACTCTCTGCTTACCCGAACGTTGAAAGATAGTGTCGCATGCAAGAGGAACGTTAAGAATTAATTGCGCATTATGGTCTCATCCTTCACCGGAGTAACGTCGTCATTGGTATCCGTCAGTTACGCTTTTGCTCATAAAAATAAAAATGATCGGAAAATGAGCAGCTAGCTCGACTCCGTCTCCATCGCGTCACGCACACCATGCCACGCCTCGCCTTGGCACGCACGCACGTTTCACATTCCCACCACCACCTCAATCGCTCAACAGGTGCGTCCTTTTTCGTTGGTTTCCAATGTGATATTAATGTCTTAATATTAAGTGTGGGTCTCTGGAATTACTAAGGTTAATTTTGGCATAGCCTGTGAATTACTATTTCATCCCGCGTATTTACATAGCCAGAAATATCATTTCTCACGATGAATTAGAAAACATAAATCTTTCTAAAATTAATAATCAAACATAGAAATAATTAACTTAATTAGTACTCCTACTACAAGGCTAGAACGACAAAAACAGTGTCATGGTATGGATTTTCCTTTTAATTTTAATTCCTTTTGACAGCTTCTGGCGCTTTCACACATTTCCTGGGTCAAAATACATTTCTGACTCCACTGTCCTGAGATCAGCTCCACCGTCACTGTACCCACTAACTTTTTTGCGTATATCTCGTGTACAGTCACAGTATCTCATGTCCATATAGGCACATGCAATGCATCGCATTTATCTGCACATATATGCAGTGACAAAATAACGTACGCCACACAGCTGATCAGAAGCAGCGATACGCACTATGCATATTCAGACGACGACGACGAACACCCCATGCCTCGCTGCCTGCCTCTCATCGATCGATCGATCGATCTCGCCGGATCAACGCAGCATTCCACGGCGGCCGGCCGGCCGGCCGGCGAAAGCCGCATTACCCGCTGCGGCGAGGCCGCCGGCGGCAAATAAAGCAGGTGGCGGTAGGTGGAAGCTTAAGCAGCAGACGAAGCTGCAGCTAGCTTAGCTCGAACGCAGCATGTAGTACAGTGGCGCTAGCTGAATAAATTCAGAGGCATTTATGCAAAAGGCTGTCGTTAAAGCCCACACACTCGCTCGATGGATCGATCGATCGACATGCATATGTCTGATAGCTAGGTTCAACCCCCCCTCTCTGCCAATTCAATGCGAAATTAGCGCGCCTACACCAATGTAATTAATTAGAGAAAGAAAAGAGAGAAATCTAGAGGAAATAAGTAGAAGAGATTTGCTCTGATCCAGTAAAAAGTAGCTTAAGGTATCGGTACTTCACGGCACCAAATTATTTTCGATCGTTGAATCTAGCTGGACAGGATAGACATTGTTAAATCCGACGATAAAAAATGATTTAGTACCGTGAGGTGTCGGTATCTCAAAGTACTTTTTGTTGGACCGAAGCTTAGATAACATGGCTATTATACTACTAATTAACTAGGGCATGCATGGACAACGGTTTCACATGGTTGATGTTCATATAATCTTCTTCATGTCGACCATATATAAACAAGTCATATATATAGCATAGGCCCTCTATAATATAGCTAATGATTTAGTTTAGTATATGCCAAAATATAAATATATTAAACTGTCGATTACACATCTTTCTCTCTTTTATTCCACTTGCTATACATCATGAATAATGCTATGTCACACCATTCTACATGCATGTCTTAATAATCATGTCTAAAGTGATCAATAATGGACTATTTGGTGCATCCTAAATATCTATAAAGTTGTTTAATTATACCCTCTGATATACTCTCTCCGTTTCACATGTAAGTCATCTAGCATTTCCCCATATTTATATTGATGCTAATGATGCTAATAATCTATAGGAAATGCTAGGATGACTGAAAAGGAGGAAGTATATCTCTACTTCTCTGAAGATCAAGAGATATGATGCATGAGTAGCTTTTAGCTAGAGATGCAGATGCTCCATTCCATTCTGCCGCCGGTCAAACCTGCACCTCTCGATATATCATCGATCAACGCCGAAGCTGAGCTGCTGATCTAGCTAGAGCTAGCTACCTTCCAACTACACGCACTGCGTCTCCATCTGTAACTGCTTTCAGTTCAGTGCAGCGTGAACTGCAGCTAGCTAGCTAGCTAGTGCCCCCACCCAGCAGCAGCATATATATCACAGCCACAGCCAGCCAGACTAGTCGCAGATTGCGTTGATCGATCAGATCTCCGATCCGATTCGATCGATGGCGGCAACAGTTGCGTCGTCAAAGCGATCGAGAGATCGATCTCGATTGATCAATCAGTCGCACACAGGGATGATTATGAGGATATGATGCGTCATGCTATAAAATTTCTTGTGTATCTGAACCTGGCGAAAGATACACATTCCGCGTTCCATCGTGGGGGGTGGGTATGCGTACTGTGTACGGGCATACAGTACTAGCAGCCGGCATGGGGCGCGCGTGTCACTCGTGTATGTAGAGATTGGACGGCGCACCGCATGAGTTTATTGTTGCAGTGATAGAGTAGCACTCTAAAATATCCTAAATTTAAATCTTATACGATCGAATTTTTAGATTGAGTTAATCGATGGGTTAAGTTTTCAATTTAAAATAATGCGTATATCCGTTTGGATGTATAGGGTGGATAAAAAGTACGCATTCTCTAGAAAATAAAAAAAAAATATAGAGATTGAACGTGGCGGATCTCTATCCTAAAGTTGGCAGTAACCGTTGGTCCGGTTTGTGGAACCATACATAAATTATCAAAGCCTTAAGGTTTAAGTAGGACACAAAGAATATTTTTTTAGGAAATGCATGGTGATTTAAGATGAATTAAGCTTGATTATGGAGGAAACCCTAAGCTTAAGCCAAGCTATCATAGGTTTGCCTCCGCTCCTACATTGACCTACGTACAATAGTTAAATATAATATAAGTCAGATATAAGATGTCCCGACTTTCTTAAAAAAAAAAGTGGATCAAGCACAAGATGTGACAAACTCACTCCAGTATTTGTTGATTTACTCTAGTCTAATGAATATGAATCCTTTACAGTATTACTCATGCGTGCACGGTGGCAGCCACTGGATCCGCATGACGGCCACTTCCTCCGATTTTTAATGACGAGTGTGCGTACATTTGATCTTTGTCTTATAATAACTGTAGAAAAATATAAGTCATGTTCATGTTTAAAGTACCTTTACTATTATAAGCCAAGTGCAACAAAATAAACGATAATAATGTAATTTGTTAATTAAATAAATAGTCTATTAAAATACTACTTCTCCGTTTCATAATATAAGACTTTCTACGTTGTTTATATTCCTATAAATATTAATAAATCTAGATACCTATGTATTCTAAATATCTATATGCAAATATAGACAATGCTAAAAAGTTTTTATATATAAAACGGAGAAAGTACTGTAAAATAAGAAAAATCTCCATGGAACGACGTTTAGCAACCCCAGATCGATACTATTACTCCCATTCCTTACAGTATGGCACGTAGGGTCGACGCCGGCCGGTGCCATGCATGGATGCACGCATGGCCGGATATAGCCGCCGGTGCATGCGCGTCGTGCCACTGCCAGATGATGGACCCCTGGCCCGGCCCGGACCCGGCGGCGGCGAGCTGTTTGCTAAATGCATGGCGATGATCGATCGCGGTTGGTTGGCAGCTTGAGCTAGCGTACGTACGACGTGAGATGTGACATTCCGATCGAATTCGATCTCGATCGATCGATCGATTGCATTGCACTGTACGTGGCATGCAATGATCAGGAATGACGCGATAAATGGGCAATTGCTTTTGGAAAAAATTCTGGGGGATTTAATTTGAGCAGGGATGCACATGTGGGGTTGGGAGCCAAGATTAATTGGTGCCGCGACACGTTGACAGGTTGGGGCTTTTGGTGGAGAGTTCTGTAGATGCCTAGGGGTGTGTTCGCTGCTTCTGGTTCCCATCCGAAACTAAACACGAAAACGGAGCGATCCATTAGCGCGTGATTAATTAAGTATTTGCTATTTTTTTTTCAAAAATGATTAATTTGATTTTTTAAGCAACTTTCGTATAGAAATTTTTTACAAAAAACGCACGTTTAACAGTTTGAAAAGTGTGCACACGAAAAACGAGGGAGATGGTTGGGAAAAAGGGGTTGCAAACACAGGGGTTAGCCCCGGCTTAGTTCCAATTTTTTTTTAAAAAAAACATCACACCGATCTACTACATGAATATATGATTGATCTAAAACTAATTGCACAGTTAGGGAAAATCGCGAGACGAATCTTTTGAGCCTAATTAGTCCATGATTAACCATAAGTGCTACAGTAACCTACATGTGCTGATGACAGATTAATTAGGCTAAAGATTTGTCTCGCAGTTTTCAGGTGAGTTATAAAATTAGTTTTTTTATTCGTGCCCCTCTGACATGCGATCAAACGTCCGATGTGACATTCAAAAATTTTCTTTTCGCGAAAAAAAAAGCTGGCTGTTGGTTCGAGGGGTGCTTATTCTAGGTAGTGAGTACGTGTCGTCAACATAGTAGGCGGAGCAAGTCGGTGATGAAATTTGCGTCCCAAAGGAATTGCTTTTTTATTGAAAATATTTCAAGTGTAACTATATAGCATTTATTTAATTTGTTATATATTTTTATAAAAAAATAATAAAGTTGCTTAAAAGTTTATTAGGCTGTGTTAGTTGGGTGCAAAGTTTGGATTTTGGTTGAAATTGGAGATGATGTAATTGAAAGTTGTGTTGTATGACAGTTGATGTGATGGAAAAGGACTGAAGTTTGGATCCAAACTTTGATCTAAACCAGCCTTAATTAGGGCTTGTTCGGCTGCTATTCCTGCTGCAACGTTCGTGTTGTGGCTGCAGCTATGTTGCTTGCTGCTGCAACTAGCAGCTATGCAGCTGTAAAATAACAGCCGAGCATGCCCATATATTTTAAAATTTATAATAATTAATACTCAACTAATTTATGCTCTCATTTCTTCCACATATCTTCTTACTCTCCTTTCCCGTCTCAAACATGTATAGAGCTATACAAAGAAATTACGTTTTGCATCAGGCGCATTCATGCAGTACCACGTTGTAAATGAACGCGTACTAGTACATGCCACCAGTGAAGTCGCGGAAATTTCTCCTGCGATCGCCTGAAAGCTTGTCGGAAGACGGTGCCTGAGAGGAGACGGGCAAGAAAAAACGAACACGGCATAGCCACGAACGAAGAAGGATCTCGCACCGCATGGTCCATCTGCATGCGTGTGGCCGGCCTAGTCGACATGGCCCACCACACAATTTATTCTATTCATCCGGACCCCCGGCCCACACAACTCGCCCTCTCCCGCCCCACCCGCCTCGCGCGTAACTACCGCCCACAACGCCAAATCATCCAAACCGCCCCACGCCCCCCCGCGCTGCCGCCCCCGTACGCCGCGGCCGCGTGGTCCGCGCAGCGCGCGGCGCCCCTGGCATCCGCCGCCGCCGCACGCCTCACCTAACGATTACTACCACGACGCCGACGACGCAGAGTAAAAAAAAAAAACAACTCCACTTGCTCCGGGCTTCCATTTCTCTGTCAACCTGGCATCCAGAGAAGAAACAACAAAAGCAGCACCCAGCTTCTGACAGCTACAGCTTCTCCTAGAATCTTCAGCTCCTAGAAGCTTCCCCTCAAAATTTAGATTTTTACTCAGATTCTAGGAAGTTGTAGTTATAGAATCAAAAGATAAACTAGAATCCAAAAGTTGGAAAACTTCTCCAAATTCTCACCAGCTACTTCTCATAATTTTAAGTTCCCAAACATGGCCTTAGTACTGGAACAAAACAAAACTTATCCGGCATTTTGCCCAGGTGAGATGCTGTTGATAGCAGTGAAGAAAAAAAAGGGGGCAGAAATGCAGAATTCGAGGCCATGTCCAAACAGTCCTCAGACGCCATTGCCAACACCATATGCTGAAGAAGAGAGAGCAGGGATGTGCATGCATGGAGAAGTCTGAAGATCTTATGGCGCCCGCGCCGGCCTGACAATGACATATGCCCATCCAGAACGAGCCCACACAAGTGGTCACATACTATGGCAAAAGCGCTGCAAATTGAATGGCCAAACACAACGGTAGGTGCTGCTGGGTTTGCAAACATGGGAGTTGGACCATCCGGTACAGTTGTAGGGGAGGATGCAACACCGAGTAACAGTGCATTAGATGAGGGTCAGTGGGTACCCCGGCAACTCATTCAGGCTACGACTAACTACTCTCCTACAACTATCAAACAACCAGGAAGATCCCTGAGGTTTCGTGCAGGCTTGCGCGTGAATAGCTTCGCGTTAAATGGCTATTTTCGTGATCAGAACCCATCTCCATGAGTGCTCCAAGGTCTATGCTTTCTGAAGTTCAAATAAAAGGTTACAACTTAGAACACATGGGTCAGAAACAAGCAAATGTTTCGTAACAGAGTAGAGAAGACATGGTGTTCTCACCTGAATAGGGAGGTAGAGCTTGAACTCAGGTGGCAGCTCCTCCTCTGAGTAGAGGCGGTCGGCGAAGTAAATTCTACGAAGTCTGCAATTCGCGTGAACTTGCACTCGGAGTGTCTCAACATAATTTGTGCCATAGGCTCTTTTTGTCAGATCAGAGAGATTCAACTGAATGTTGTTCCAGCCGTCTTCTAGCTTCAATGGCATTGTGCATATGTATGGCTTCACTCTAGTGACAGACTGGAAAATAGTAACGGTTACAAGTCAATATGCATTACATGTAGAAACAAAAAGTAGAAACCCAACTTTAGGCCTTTCAAATTCCAAGAAGCGCAGAAACAAAAGATGCCATAAAACTACCTTTAATAAGAAGGCCATGTCAAACATTACATATGCTATTGCACCTGATGCGGTACAAAAATATAAAAATGGAAACTGAAACATGGCAAATTGTGTACAAGACTACAACCGCATCATAAGACTAGTGAAAAACAATGCAAGCATGACACATGTTCATGAGACTAATGTGCTGATTGCTGACTGGGCGAAGCAAGAAACTGATATCTATCCCAGTATGAGCCTGCAAATTCAAATCTAGAAAATGTATCATTTTTCTTTTTTCCGAGTGGTTAAATAAACAACTCTTCTAATATGAATTCCACTGTTCAAATGAATAAACAGAATATAAAACATTAACTTCAAGTCTGAACTAGAATGTTGCAGGTAAAGTATCACTTCTAGTCAACCTACGTCTCACTAAGCTCTTTTAAATAACATGAGAGGACAATTAACAAATTTGAACAAAAGCATTTTATACTTTCAAGTTATGAAGCAGAACAACATGATGAAAGTTTTAGACTTTCAGTGCTTGTAGATACGCAACGCCTGCAGAGAGAAAAATGAATTCCAGATTATACATACTTGAAAATTTGATGCTCTAAATCGGCGGCGGACATTCTTATCGTCCAAAACTTGGATCTCAAATGTGAAGTACTTCTTAAGATTCTTCACGATTAAAGCAAGAAATGGAAGTTTAATTCCGAGAGTAGCAGCAGGATCAGCCGGGCAGGTAATGTAAGTCGATTGCACATTTGTTCCAATAATTTCAAGTACATTAGACTGGATATCCTCATCCTGAGGCCTTTTGATGTGCCCATCTACAACTGCATAATAGACAAGGCGTTAAACAAGTAAACATAGAATAGAATTCTTCACTGAAAGGTAAATAACCAGATCAGCATGTTTGACAAACAAGATTATAGTAAAGCTTTTAATAATCAATTTTGGTGGCATAGGCTGTAACAGCTGAAGCACAATTAGTTTATGTTTTCCACCCTTACTTGGATAAATAAACAGTGTATCAATAACTACCCTACTCAAATTCCCACAGAGACCATGTGAAGTTAAGCTATGCACGTGAATGGTTTTGAGAAAGGGTCAACAGTAGTCCCAAAAGTGATAATGGAAACACATTTCTTTTCTGAACAAGGTTCAATAAAAGGGGGGGGGGGGGGGGCGCAGATTTAGTTAAACAGTTAAGCTGGCTCTGTAGATTATAACAACACATATTCAATGCATATGTCACAAACCAAATATAGAGTCAAGGGAATTGCCCATGTGCAGATCTGGCTCTGGCAACAATCGAAAGCAGATATCTTTAGAACATGACAATTAAGTCCTGAATATGAGACAATGCTCTGTCTACAGTAATGGATGAGTAAAAGACTGAAGTTAAGGAGAATCCAAGTATAAACAATAATGCACCTTCCTATTCATATCTGCAAAGGCTTGGTCCTGACCAAATGACAACAGTAAAGCATGAGATATCCAAAAGTTCAGAAAATGTATGATATAAAAAATGCGAGTAGATCACCGCACTGCATACCCAAGGCTGTAAAGAATTGATAGAAACCCAGACTGAAATGTATTCTTGAACATTTTCCCAGAGTTTCCAAGTCCAAACAAATGAGAACACCTCTCTGCAATTCAAAGTTTGTCTGTGTCACTAGGAACATCCAAATGCATGAACGCTATAAATCGCAGCAGTACAGTGGAGCACTCACGTTCTGCTCATCCCCTAGCATTTTCTATCTTTCATAATTAACAGGCAGGCAATTCATTGCATCAAACAATCCAATTTTTGAATAAAACAATGTAATCGCAGCCCCTCTTCTATTTAGCATCTCTCCTCTAATTCCCCATCAAACAATCAGAAAAGCTCTCAAACATACAACTATCCTCGCTCACATTAGAAACGTCATGAAAATCTAAATTCAGAAAACATGACCTAACCATTGGGCTGTGCATCATCCCTGAACTGTCCCCCCCAACCCCAAGCCCTAGTTGCGCTCAAAACCCCAGGGAGAATCGCTAACCCAATCAAATCGGTGAAATTAAATTTTCTCCGAAACGTAAAAGAGTGCCGTATACGCGGATTCATCTCGATTTCATCAGCTCGCGAAGTAGAAAAAAAAAAAAAAGAGAGTAGAGGATCGCACCCTCGATCCGGAGGTAGCTCGTCAACTGCGAGGAGGAACGGGCCGACCCGAGGTGGGAGGCAAGGTAAGTGGCGGAGGGGAGCCGGAGATCGAAGCGGCGGCGGCGGCGGCGGTGGGCGTGGGCGGTGGCGCGGGGGGCGGCGACGGCGAGGTAGGGGTGGGGTTTTCCGGCAGCGGCAGGTCGGCCTTCCAGTCTTCCAATTCTCCAGATGCTTCGGGAGGCAACAGAACTAAGAGTTTTTTGGGTTGGGCCGGCTTATATCAATCCGTGGGCCGAGTAGGTCACCGGTGAACCACGCAACATACGATACTGGGCTTTCAGTAGGACATACTGGGCTTAAAATGGACGGTCCATGAGAGTAAAAAATAAAAATATGGCTTCGCCGGACTCGAACCGGAGACCTTCAGTGTGTTAGACTGACGTGATAACCAACTACACCACGAAACCATTGCTGATTATGAATTAAACAACATAAATTTTGTCAGATGCTGGTTTTGTCTAAAAACTTCCTACAAAAATATATTTTTTTTCTAAATTTTTTTGTTTTAAAATCAGTGTTTGTCAATTTGTAATGAACATCCTTAATCTGATCATGGGTTTATTTTGATTCTCGAATAGCACAAAAGTTTAGAACTACAACCATCCCAAATTCTTTAGACAAACTGTACACTATCTCAGCAATCCACTACTACTGAGAAACTTCCGATAGCCTTTTTTTTTTCCTTTTGGGATGGGGGGTTACGTTCTAGTTCGGGACATGGACAGACAGAATAGCACAATCAGCTTATTGACTCTGAAACAAACTGAACACCTTTCATATTTGAGCGGGGCATATACAGATAACAGAGTCCACTTATTGACAAATAGTAACAAGATGCACACTACGTACTGTCCATCAATCACAGAAATTCAAATTCACACTTAAAATTTTCCATTCAAGAATAGTTGATAACAAGGAGCTTCAAAGCATTCAGGCCATCAGCAGCAGCAGCAGCAACATTCCTCCAGCACGCAGCAGCAGCAAAGAATGGCCAACCTAATAAAAAGAAACAGAGATTAAGCAATTTTAAGCTAGGAACCCTACTCACAGCAGTCTTCTCATATAAAATGCCTCATCTATTAATTATAAATTCTGTTAAAACCCTTTATCAAACATAAAAAGTATCACTTAAACAGGTACATTTGGTTAAAAGAAAACTACACAGTATATCAAAAACGAATTCTGGAACCTTACAAATGGCATCTTTTGGTGCGCGGAAGTGATTGATACAATGAATACTCCCACCGTCGCAGAATATATGATGGAACATGTATGACTTGTTTGTCTTCTTGGGATGGGTGAGGTGTAGGCCCAGACTATAATAGGGCTAAGGGATTAGTGGTAGTCCATATAGTTTAGTGGCAAAAGCTACCTTTTACATGTCATATGTTTCTAGATTTGGGACAATGTTTGAACTCTAAAATTCACTACGTTTTGGGATGGAGGGAGTACTAGCTAATTGTATGTTTCATGTATACATTATTATTCCTATAATCATACAAAAATATTCACTATACCGGGAGAGCAGGGCAGAGCCTTTTTAGGGCCAAGCTTGGCCATGGCAAGTTGCTAAATAAGTGATTAGTTTTACCATGTAGATTAATAATGGAATCAATGTAAATACTAATTGGCCTTCTCTTCTCAAGTTATCTAAGCATGTTTATTAGATAGCCCTTTGCAACAACCTGCAAGCTCCACCAATGCAAGAGAGGACATGGAGAAGAGTTATCCTGTTCAGTGGGAAGTCACAGTGATTCTTCTGAGTGGGTTTTGGAAGGCGGTTTTTATCTAGTTGGAGGGTTAGATGGATGAATATCCTCCTTAAAAAAATAGAGTAGAGATGGAAGATAAAAATAAACCAGCTTCATGAAATTGTCACAGTCCAAGGTCAACTATTGTCTGCATCATGAAGGAGTATGTACAACTTCGAAGGACATACAAGAAGTATTTCAGATCATATGTGATCCAATCAGCTCAGCATTCAGCAATACATTTTTTATGGTGCAGAACCTCAGTACTCAAGAAAGCAATTTATTAATCTTGTGATCTGCCCATGACACATATACTGAATATTCTTTTGGCCTATAATTAACACTTCATCAAAGTACAGTACAGCGAGCTAGCATGATTTTATTTTATTGCACAGTTTTCATCGAAAGTTATCTTTTGAGGAGAAATTTTAATTGATTCCGATGTTTAAAGTATTAACTATCCAAAGATGCACAAGCAATATATAATTCCATAATGGATATACCATGGTAGAGATGTTGTTGTTTGGAGATTTTACATGGTCATCAAGGAGGTACCAGCTGATATCGTAAAAATCAGTCATTCATTTAAGTTTTTTTTTAATATAAGTCTATTCATAATCAGATTGCTGAGCTAAGTCTATGTTTTACATTTGTTCCAGATATTCATTCTTTGAAACATTTTTTTTTTTAGAAATTTCATTCTGTGAAACAAATTTACCAAAGACAGCAACACACAATGAACTTGTATGTTCACAGAGCAATAGAGCATCCATGATTAACAACGCATACGAGCACCGAAAGTATAAAGTATTCACACGAAATTGGCAAGAAATGAAAAGGAGTAAAGCTTTGAATTACCATCCTCTGAGGAAGCCAAGGCAGCAGTCATCGTCGTGGTGGCCATGGTGGTGGTGGCCGTGGTGGTGATGGTCCTCGTGGTGGTGGTGGTGACCATGGTGGTGGTGGGGATCATGCGGGGCGGGTAGTAGTAAGGCGGCTGCTGCCCCTCGCTGAAGTAGCCCTGGTACCCCGGAGGAGGCTGGTTCGGCGGCGGGTAGTACTGCGTAGGTGGGTACTGCCCGCCGGACGGTGGCGGCGGTATGGCTGCGAGTACCCTGCATCCACAGAAGCAAACAGCCCAAGAATCGATCAGAGAAATCACGGATGAATCGATCAGATAATCGGGCACGAATTCGGCGGCACCCGATGCTGCGCCGTCACAGATTCAGAATTCAGACACGCATCCCCAAATCAATCCAGAACAGAATGGGGATCCTGAACAGGGGGAGGTTGAGATCAAGAAAGACCCTGCCACCGCCGCCGCCGCCGCCGTCTGATTATCCGGTCCGGCGAGGGATGGATCGGGGGGAGGACGAGGAGGGGGGGATTTTGCCTGGAGGAGGATAGCCGTCCTGAGGAGGCGGCACTTTCTGGTAGCTCATCGTCTCCTCGTCGCCGTCAACGTCGTCGTCGTCGTCGTCGTCGCCGGCGGCGGTTGCTTGCCTTGCAGGCTCCGATCTCCCTGTGGACTCCGGCGAGCGGATTCGTATCTGTGGTATTATACGACGACGACGCATCGCGATGTCAACGAGTCTTCCGGGATGGTTGGGCCGGACCGGCGGTGGTGGAGGCCCAACAAGTGGGCTGCTCCGCTCGGGCAGCGAAGAAAGGAATAAGTTCACCAAAGTTCCCTCATTCACTTGAGTGCGAGTTTAAAAAACGCGTCCTTGACCACAATAGTACAGTACTTCCTCCGTTTCACAGTGTAAGCCTTTCTAGCATTATCCATATTCATATAGATATTAATGAATCTAAACATATATATGTGTCTAATATATATGAATGTGGACAATACTTCTCCGTTTCACAATGCAAGACTTTTAGCATCGTCCACATTCATATAGATGCTAAATAAATCTAGACATATATATGTGTCTAATATATATGAATGTAGACGATGCTAGAAAGTCACATTGTGAAACGGAGGGACCATATATAACCCGTCCAAATCTTGCGGCTGGCTACGAGAAGAAACACAAGGGAGTAGCTATATTTGTGGCGCATATTTTTAACCAAAAAATGTCGGTATGTATTTACATTTGTCTGTCTCTAAATTACATATGTAATTTTAGTCCTATTTTACAATGTAAATCCTATATAATTACATGTAATTACATATGTAAGTGGTATGTTAAGTGGGATGTAACTACTATATAAATTTGTACTACTAATACATACTATTACATATTATACTTTAATTATTTTGACATTTTTTACACCTAACGACCCTATTTTAATCACTCATCAAAAGCGGCAGCAACGCACTCATTAAAAACACGCAGTCATGCACCCACACGATATCGCACGAATCTTGGAAACAATCTGATCGAACAAAATTCGACTGTAATGCTGGAGAATGTGGCGACACAATTCTAGCGAATCGAAACACAGTAAGGTGTCGGGTGGCTGCATCGAGGGCACAGCGACGTGCGACCGAGGCCAGTTCTACGTTCACATCCGCAGCCGTCGCCTCACCGAGAACGCCTTCTACTTGAGAAAAGCGACACTCCGCCAAGGAAAACCGAGGTTAACACCTCCACCTACGTCGCGCTGGAGTGATTGCTTGCGCGGGAGTGGGAGGACGCGTTGCTGCTCGGCAAGTGTGTCGCTGGCCACATCGCACTGCAGGATTATGCCGATGCTCACCACGCCACGCCCTTTCTCCGTTGGTCGTCGCTCTAGAGATGGGGAGAGAGAGAGAGAGAGGAAGAGAGGAGGGAGAAAGAACCGGTCGCTGGCATGTTAGGCCCGTGTGGTCTCGCACTAATTCAGCTCACCACGTCAGCCAACTAGATATAATATTACCCTAAGACCTTGTTAATCCGGTTTGTAAGTTAACGGACACATTATATCTGGCATTATGGTTAAGGAAGTATACAGACTCGACGTCAAGAAATGAGATATAAAGTGAACTTATACCCAGCGAGAAAGGAGCCCATAGCGTAAGCAGCTACAGTTGAACTTATCCAGCGTAGAAGAGGAGCCATGCGTACGCGTGCGCCCATGTCTGGCCCCAATATGAGGACAAACAGAGAAAAAAGGCCGATGTGGTTTAGAGGAATAAAAGCTGGAATAGCTCAGTTTCGGTTAGAGCGTGTGGCTGTTAACCAGCAAGGTCGGAGGTTCAAGCTAGCCTTCTACGCGCATTTATTTTAATTTATGCTTGAATTTAAATTTAATTTTTTTAAAAAAAATTAATGCTTTATGCTGAATTTAAATTTAGTTTTTAAAGTTATGCTAATGCTTCAATTTAAATTAGCTTTTTTTAAAAATCTGTAAGTGCAATCGCTTGAATAAAATCAAAGATTCTTGTATCTGGAAGTTTATATCCACGGCTTGAAATTTGAACTCAAGTTTTTTTAAACTGCAGTGCTTTTAATTTCATGCTTTATGCTGAATTTAAATAGCTTTTTTAAAAATCTTAGTGCACATGCTTGAATAAAATAACAATTCTTGTATCTAAAGTTTATATCCGCTGCTTGATTTAAACTCAAAGTTTTTTTTAACTGCAGTGCTTGTAGCTGCCAATGCTTGAATAAAATTCAAAACGATTCTTTTGTATCTGTAGTTTATATACATGATTGAATTTAAACTCAATTTTTTTTTACTGGCAGTGCCTTGTAGTGCAATGCTTGAATAAAATTCAAAGATTCTTGTATCTGAAGTTTATAATCCACTGCTTGAATTTAAACTCAAAGTTTTTTTTTTAACTGCAGGCTTGAAATTAAATTCAAAGCTTTTATTTCTTTATTTATCTGCAGTGCTTGATTTAAATTCAAAAGGTTTATTTTAAATCCCCCCTGTGTAGTGATTGCATTTAAACTCAAGCTTTTTGGGACACTTGGATTATTTGACCCTATTTGTGACTAACTACCATTGACCCTACTTTTTCTACTTTGCGTTTTGGCCCTGCTTTTTCAGAAAACGAACAAACCGTTTGACCTGTTTTTAACTTCACCGTTATGGTTTGAATTAAAAATAATAAAGAAATACAATTATTATTCGTATGAACAAGAATTACCCTCCAGGAAACCCTATCTATCTTAACCCTATCCAGAACACTACTGTACTCTATCGCATCTCTCTCTCCTCTCTCTCTTCATACCGCTTGCGCGGCGGCGGCGCCACGGAGGGGGCACAGAGGCAGCGCCGGCTCGTGGAGGGAGCGGCGACGGCAGTAGGGGCC
>CM020187.1:580653-595389 GCA_009805545.1 Oryza longistaminata | reverse complement strand
TAAAATAGTGAGGTGGAGGAGAGAAGAGATGAGAGAGATAAGCAGCCACCTCTTATCTAAGAGATAACCACTACATAAAATTCAAGACAAAAGGAGAGAGGGGAAGAGTAGATTGGACAAACAAACATTGGGGCTAGTATATTAGAATTAGTGTAGATGTGAGTATTGTACATGTTACCTCTACATTTATTAGTTGATGATGTGGTCAAGATTAGATGCAACATCCACATATTTCATAAAACTTGCCCTGAGGCCGTGACGTGTGGGTTGCCTAGTGTTGCAAATATATAGTGTGAATGTACTTTGGATCTTTTATTATTAAAGTTTTACTTTTGATCATCTTTTATCTAAACTCTTTACTTTGGACTAAACTAGAAAATCGAACGAATTAACAGGGGCGGCCGTATTTTGAATTAAGAAAACACGTAAAACGAAAATGGATAGGGAAAAAATCGTAGTTGAATGCTATGAGATATTTAAGGTTGATCTTTTAAAAACAACTCTCTCACACAAGGGCTCTTCACAGCAGCTAAATACTACTCCATTCTCGAATAACTGTTATTGTTGATTACAACGTCTCACTTTAATCATAAATTACTACTAAATGATTATATTGCGATTCATACACATGTTAATAATAAATGGAGATAGAAGAGGGGAAAAAACATATTTGGATTATAGGATTGAAAAAAAAAGATACATTAGTAGAAAATTTTGGGATTAAAATAAGATTGCAGGATTTGAAAATATAGGAAATTTATGGGAGAACTCTTGGGCGATAACAAAGAATTATTTTATGAGTAGTAATATCTTTTATTTAATATGATCAAGTACTCTCTCATTTTAGCAGAGGGAGGACAGTTGAGTATAAGATTAAGAGAAATTTGAATAATATGTGATTGATTTTTTTAGATAATAAAATAAAATTTCAGCTTTTGCTCAACGACCTATGGCACATTATTACAAAGATCCATTAAAGTATGATTGTCTAGTATCTACATATGTGAAAGCAACCAGCTTTCTCAAAAACTAATAAGCCACGTCATGTGAATAATAATAGCCTTAGGATGAGAATAGGAACAAAATTGGACGGTTGGATCCATTTGTGTGTATACCAATCACACATAGGGAGAGTTCCAGATGAATAGGTCCTGTGCATCGATCGGTGCATATACAGATAGTTTAGTATAGATGGAGAGCACCGGCAGCTCGCCTCATTGACCCGCAACTACAGAAATCCATCCACCATAGTGCCAATTATATTACTCCCTTCATCTAAAAATATAGCTACTTTTAATATATAAAACTTATCCTACTTCTATTCCATCATCTCAACCAACTACAACCATTTTCTATTTAATTTGGCTGTGTTTAGTTCACACTGAAGTTTAGAAGTTTGGTTGAAATTGGTACGATGTAATAGAAAAGTTACGTGTGTATGAAAGGTTTGATGTGATGGAAAGTTGAAAGTTTAGAAAAAAACTTTCGAACTAAACAGGGCCTTTCTTCATATACTTCTTTATCTCAATCAACCATAACCTTCACACTTTCTATCACAAACAAAAATAAAACACAACCCTCCCATTTAATTTTATTGCCCTCTCCTTAATCCCTTAAAAAACATAAAGATAGCTACTCTCTATCTACAAATATAAGCATCACAAATGTTTAAAATTTATTAAAAAAATATAAGGATTTATATAATAACTTACCTTCAATCCCACCTCCCATTCAAAAAAAATTTTTATCTTACTTTCGACTATTTTCTCAACTCCTATCATTCCTCGGCAAAGGGATATAAAGTTTTATATGATCGAACATAATCTTTGTTAAACAATATGAAAATCCTTATATTTGAAAACAGAGAGAATAGCCTCACAAAAATTATCCCGTAATTATCAAGATCAGTCGTCAACTCCTATACGCAGTTATGCCAGCACTCGGAGTCGCGCGAAGTGGGACTGGGTGGCTAGTTTAGGTGGTTCTAGCTGCAAAAAAAAAAAAAAAAAAAAAAAAAAAAAAAAAAAAAAAAAAAAAAAAAAAAAAAAAAAAAAAAAAAAAAAAAAAAAAAAAAAAAAAAAAAAAAAAAAAAAAAAAAAAAAAAAAAAAAAAAAAAAAAAAAAAAAAAAAAAAAAAAAAAAAAAAAAAAAAAAAAAAAAAAAAAAAAAAAAAAAAAAAAAAAAAAAAAAAAAAAAAAAAAAAAAAAAAAAAAAAAAAAAAAAAAAAAAAAAAAAAAAAAAAAAAAAAAAAAAAAAAAAAAAAAAAAAAAAAAAAAAAAAAAAAAAAAAAAAAAAAAAAAAAAAAAAAAAAAAAAAAAAAAAAAAAAAAAAAAAAAAAAAAAAAAAAAAAAAAAAAAAAAAAAAAAAAAAAAAAAAAAAAAAAAAAAAAAAAAAAAAAAAAAAAAAAAAAAAAAAAAAAAAAAAAAAAAAAAAAAAAAAAAAAAAAGCGAACGCTAGCTGCAACAAAATCACTGCAATGAAAGTAAATGTTTTCCTAAATGTAGAACTGGTGTAACAGAAAGCAGTTTTTATAGAGCGCTGTAGTTCTTTAAAATTGTAGCAATGCCATACTGGAATTTTTGCAGGGTGGAGTTGTAGCTGGGTCAATGTTGCCTGCATAGTGCATTTAATACAGTCCACTACTGATCAGTACTTTGCCAGGAACATCAATGCATCTGCATCTACCAGTTCGTAATATGCACATAAGTTTCCGGTAGACAGCTCGTACGCATCAACTAGCAAATGTTATATAAAATTTTAGAAAAAAACACATATATTTTCACTAATATTACACCTAGATATGAAATCTTATCTTCAAATTCATTATATTTTAACCTTAAAAAGAAAAAATTATGACATTTTTACCCTTAAAATTATCAGATTTTTCACAAAATATAATGAATTTGAATAGTAGGAGATTTTACAGATATGTATAATACTATTAGATGTAAATGTCTAATTTTTTATGACATTTACTAGTTGGTGTTAACGAAGCGTGAACATGAAGTTTATGTGCATAGGATATATCCCCTAACTAGTTGTCTGTTTAGGTGTTGATATGATATATAATTTCTCTCTCCCCTGATGTTATCATGAACTCCTACATGACTTTTAATGGATGTGCTCACTTGAAATCAAGATTTCTAACTTTTCACTGCCCTTTCTCAAGACAAAAAAAATGGAAGAGCAGAGGCCCAAGGCCAGCGAGAACAAGCCTGTGATGACAGAATGAGCATCTCCTGAAACAGCATTTGATGCTTAAGGGTGTGTTTAGTTCACGTCAAAATTAAAAGTTTGGTTAAAATTAGAACGATGTGATGGAAAAGTTGAAAGTTTATGTGTGTAGGAAAACTTTGATGTGATGGAAAAGTTGGAAGTTAGAAGAAAAAGTTTGGAACTAAACTCGGCCTAACAAACTTTCGCTAGCTTAAAACGAAAGCTTCCTGAGATTTTTCATGCACGGCATAGTCTCCCTTTCTAGCTAGCCTGTAGAATTTTGGATGCTCTGGTTGAACGTGCACCGACTGTTGCTGTTACAGTGAGATGGATTGGATCCCTCAGCTACCTATGAATCCCTGATCCTCTCTGATCAATGAGAGATGCATATGATTGAGAGCCTTTTTTCCAGACATCATCCTGTTCCTGGTTGGTGCATCCGTACCAGGGGTGGGGTGCCACTGCCATATGGTGTTCATCTCTCCTTTTCTTCCCCATCTCTATGGTTCATTCTTTTCTGACTAAGATACATACTTTATCTATTTATCTTAACACGTTTTCTAAACCGTTAAACGTTGTATTTCATAAAAAAAACATTCTATATAAATATTGTTTTAAATATTAGATAAATATATTTTTCAATTTTAAAATAAATAAAATTTAATCAGTGATGCGCTTATGGTTTTTGGTTTTACGTGACCATATTGGTACGAACCAGGCCACATGTATCCAGAGATTCTAGAGGAGGCAGGAAAGCGGAAAAGTGAGTTTTAGGTCGGCTCCTCGTCCGTTTCGATCCGTTGCATGGAAGAATGGCATCCTAAGCCTTCTAATTCGATGCATTGTTTGCATGGCATCATTTGGCCTGAGATTTGTGTGTTTGCTGCCATGTGTGACGATCTCGCTGTCGTTTTCGACGAGGCCACGTTGCATGTGAAGAGGTAGTGAAGCTGAAGCTGAAGGGTTCTTGGTTTGTTTGGCTGGCTGGTGTTATGAGTTTGTTGGAATTGTGCTATGTTTTGGTACTCTTTTTTCTTGCAAGCCAAGTTGGAGAGCTGGATTGATAGGTGAAATACTTAAAGAACTGTGGCCCTGAGGTATCAGTCCTGCTAGTTTCTTCAGATTCAGAAACAATTCTCCTCTGCTATACTGTTCAAATGTGAATAAATGTGGTAGAAACAAGAAGATTATATTACCTGCCAGCACCAAATGAGATGGCCCATGATGGTGTCCTCCCTTTCAATTCACCCAGAGATGTTTAGAGACCTGAGGCCTTGTTTAGTTCGCGAAAAGAAAACTTTTAGGCGTCACATCAGACGTTTAACCGGATATCGGAAGGGGTTTTCGGACACGAATGAAAAAACCTAATTTCATAACTCGCCTGGAAACCGCGAGACGAATTTATTAAGTATAATTAATCCGTCATTTACACATGTCGGAAGGGGTTTTCGGACACGAATGAAAAAACTAATTTCATAACTCGCCTGGAAACCGTGAGATGAATTTATTAAGTCTAATTAATCTGTCATTTACACATGTGGGTTACTGTAGCACTTATGGCTAATCATGGGCTAATTAGGCTTAAAAGATTCGTCTCGTGATTTCTATGGAAACTGTGCAATTATTTTTTTTTTAATCTATATTTAGTGCTTCATGTATGTATCCAAAGATTCGATGTGATGTTTTTGGAAAAAAAAAATAAAAACTGGCCTGAGTATTGATTTTTAGTTGTTGAATGACCACACATCATCAGGACATCACTACCCAACAATGTAGGTAGTAAACAAATACTATCAAAGCTGTTTGGTCAGGTAAATCATTAGGTTGGTTAAGTCTCCATTACACATAACTGAACTTGTTGATTGATTGGTGATGCAGCTGAACAGTCAGGTCATCACTAGCCTACTACCACCCACGTCCTAAAATACAAACATTCTTAGATGAGCACGGATGTTAAAAAAAATACGTAGAAATGATTAGAGAAACAATAAAATTGGTTGAAAAGAAAAAAATAGATAAAAACAATTAAATGGCTAATGGTTATGATTGATCGAGAGAAGAAGTAAATAAAAGAAATAGCTCTATTTTAAGATAGCACACTGTACTACAATAACTATATTTTGAGATAACTATATGTGTTTAGTTTCCCCTGTTCCTAACTTTTCATCACATCATATCACATAAAAACTTTTCTACACACATAAACTTCTAAAATTTTTTTAAAATTCCCAACTTTCTTCGAACTTCCAACTTTTTTAGAACTAAACACACCCTAAATGAACCAACAGGTTATTGAGACATTTGTCAGTTGGGTCTACGGTTAGGCACACCTCCAGGATCACTGCATCTGTAGTTGCATTATTGAAGCTGCAGGGAACAGTGTGTGTGCGTCAGTGGTCACACTGGCAGGAGAAGCCGTGGGAACGGATACATGTAGCACACCATACGGCCGGCCCCATAATTAGAGGGACTTGTGCCTCTGCCACTGACGTGTGGGCTCACGAGGGTGGGTCCCACGTGACAGTGACACATGTCCATCTTTACTCTACGTCGGAGGAACTGCTTCCCAATACGGCCATGCATTTTGGTTGGTCTCTTCAGGAAACGGAGCATTGCTATATGTTTGTAAGTTGCCTGCTGGTCCTGCTCTTGGCATTGTGAAGACACTGTTTTAGACATTTCCTTTTTCTTGCTCATAGATCTGATCTGGGGTTTATGGTGAGTTGGTGACAGTACATACAAACAAAAGAAAAAGAAATACATGGATAAAGGTTTTAACATTATCAAATTTCGGTAGGGTAAAAGAACTACCCAACCTCGACGAAGTGTAACACTTTTTTTTTTTATTTGCTTTGATATTGACCTTTTTGGCGGAAAACAGAAAGGTTAGAGGCAGAGGGTACAAATCTATAAAAGCGAGTGCTACTGATTAGCGACGAAATTCGGAAAAACAAAAGTCTTATCAATTATCACCCTACTCTGTGTACTCCAAATCGGCAGGTACTGATCACCGTGATCTCTGGGAAATGAAATTTGACAACATGTAACCCTATAACCACTAACCTTTCGCCTTTTGGTTGCACGGCTCTAGGCCTTTTTGACAATGCTAGGGAAATTTTAATGCAGAGTTATGGCAGCATTATGGGCTTGATTAGTTGGTGTTAATTCGTCTTTGTTGTTCTGTCCAAGTTGTTCTTGCATAAGGTAGTTGAGGAATGAGGATTGGAATGAGGAACAATTTGGCCAAGCAAAAAGCTACTGTTTACTTTTTTTTTTCTTTTTCTCTGCTTTTATATTTTGGAGCGTCTCTGTTACTACTACTGTACCATGGCAGTACATTGAAGTGACACACTCTCTTTCTCAGACAGACAGGTGATGTACCTTGACAGTGTAATGACACACGGTAAGTGACTTTGTTGACTGTAATTTTTTCCTCCGTGAGTTAATACCACCTTTAGGCCATGTTGAAAGTGACATATTGAATTCTAATAGAGTTCACAGTGCGTCACCCACTTTCACTATTCCTCACATGCCATGTAGATTAGGAACACTATTAGGCTGTGTTTAGTTCCTTCCAAAGTTGGAAGTTTGGGTTGAAATTGGTACGATGTGACTGAAAAGTTGCGTGTGTATGACAGGTTGATGTGATGGAAAAAGTTGAAAGTTTAGATCCAAAGTTTGGATCTAAACACAACCTTAGCCACACTCTTCACAGTGCAAGTTTATTGTTGCGGGTCCCACCATCTCTCTCAAGTTCCTTCTTTTCGCCTCCGCCAGGGGTCCCACCATCTCTCTCCTTCCTTCTTTTCGCCCCTCTTTTCGCCTTCCCCTGGCGGAGGAAACGAGGCTAACGTAGCGGCGTCGGTGCCGGCAACGGGCAGGAGCTCGGCGGCGCACGAGCAGGAGATGATGGGAGCTCGGCGGCGCTGTAGGTATCGGCGGCGGCGCAGCCCATGCAGCGCCAGCGATGGGCGGGAGCTCGGCAGCACACGAGCGGGGGACGACACGCGGGAGCTCGACGGCGCTACGAACGGGGGACGGCGGGAGCTCGTCGGGGCGGATCTGGCCTCCTCTTCCTCTGGCGCCAACAGTGAGGTTAGGTGCCGCCGCCACTGCCTCCTCTTCCTCTGGCGCCGCCCCATCAAGCTCGCCAAATCCGGCCTCGAGTTCACCGGATCTGGCAAGTGGCACCATTTTTGGGGCTCGGGGCGGTGGCCTCGCCGGCGACCGAGAGGAGGAGAACGCTGGAGGGGAATAGCATCATGGCAGCGCGCGAAACCACGGAGCGACGAGGCGATGACCTCCACAACGCCACGCCCCCGCCTTTCTCCCCATGCCGCATACCTCGATTCCAGCGAAGTCCGTGTGACCAGTTTTGGCTCCGCGGCTGGCTGACGTGTCGTCGAATATTCGGTTCTCGGCAACAAGGCTGAACGACATATCCTCCCACTGTGAACGCCCTAAGGAAAACTGAACCGTATGAATTACTGAAAATATGTCTGAAAGCTTTACATGAGAAATATAAGAAAATTAAACAATTTTGGTAGCAGTCTCTAATGGGTAGTAGAATCAATCTTAGTCCTATTTTCTAGATATATGGTACATATCTATCTACACTGCCATATCACCTAACAGTAGTAAAATAGTTTATTTATGATGGCACTAATAGCCATAAATCAATGGTTTAAATTGTTTCTACTAATGGCACTAATAGCTGGGGAGGCGGAAGTGGCGGATCGAGCTTAGAGGGATGGCATGGGAGATGGCGCACAAGTAGTAAGCAGTCGGTGTCAGGAAGGGTGGGAGGCGAGGCGGTGGCGATGGCGATGGCGATGCCACCAAAGCCTTGGGGTCGGTCGCACGTGGGGGCAAAGCGAGTCAACAGGTAGGGGGAGGAGGCCGGCCAGGCAGGGCCGTGCCAACACATTGATGCTTTTCGACGCCAGCAAGGCCAGGCGGTGATGGTGGAGGAATAGGAAATCAAAGCTAATTTGTGTTTGGATAACACGAGAGAAGGAGCAGAGGGAGTTCGTCAGAGATATCTTCGCCATTCCCATTGTTCCTGTCACCATAGAAAATAGTGTGTAAAGAAGATAAGGCAGAGAGAGGAGTAGGGGCTAATGGATTGGGCTGTCGCAATGTAGCACCCGCCCATTAGACTTACCTTTATTGAAACCATGGGATACTAGCAAACACTAAATACCATTAATTACACTAAGTACATAAAACATCTTGCCTTAGAGCGTTTTGACGAACTGTCAAAAACATTTTGGCGGCTTATCAGTTGGGCCCATTTGTCTGTCTCAGTTGGTAAAAGTACTCCCGTAATAGTGTCTGTACTTTGTACTGGTCCACAGTTCCTGTCCTTGCGCCGACCAGCCGACCATTAGCACAGAGGCCGCAATGTAAGTCCGTTCTACCTCATCATTGATTATTTCCCATGCATTCACTTGAGGTTTTATAGGATCCACCATCTTGCCTTGGTCAAATTGAGTTACTGATGGGTTAGGATGTACAGCAGATTAGGGAGAGGATTGGCTTCCATTGCTGCTGTTTGCATCCGCTGTCAGGCTAAGCCATCCATTAAGTTTTATCCTCGCTGTTATGGCTGCTTGCAAGGCTGCAAGATTCAGTTGATGTCCTCACTGTTAAGGATGGCCGCAGCTCTGCAATATTCAAATGGTAATATTCTTGCTAAATTTGCCACAAATGATGAGATAAACTGAAATCCAATTATTTCCTTTGATTTTAACTGCATTCGCTATGGTGCAGGATGGTAAGAAATCCATGCACTATAGCAAGCCTGTTGGGGTCATGTATGTATGGTCTTCTCAGTTGTCGTACTTAACGAATGCTGCTGATTCTTGGTGTTTTTTTGCAGTGATATGCTACTGTCAGCTTTGCCGTGGTGTATGTTTGATGATCAAATCTGATGTTTCTGGGCCATTTATTTTTCCTTGATGTTATTTTCTTTAGAAGAGTGACATTTCTGCAATGTCCAGTGATAAGCTCAATCTGTTTGCGTTCTGGTAAAAAAATAGGCTGGGTTTGATGGCTTCATGCCTTGCAGAAACTGCTCATGGTCATCGTACCTTGATCATTTTATCCTTGATTTATTCATTCTTTAAGACACCTTGATCATTTTATCCTTGATTTATTCCTTCTTTAAGACAACACATGCAAATATTTGCTTTATATGTACTCTGAAAGACTGTTCATCATATCTCTCTATCATGCCTTATCAGCAATATAGTTTCATTTATATTCCATTGACAAACAATTTTGAGTATTAGCTTGATCATTGACTGTTACTTTTGTTGATAGGTAACAGATTAGTTGTTGCAAGATTAATTGTCCACACAAAACAAGTCTTTTAATGCTTCTAAGGCACAAACAAGATATGAGGACATGGTGTGTGCCATGCTGATGCAGGTCTTCAGATGGGTGCACATTAAGTTCCCTACACACACTGACTATTAAAAAGGAACTTTTTTTATTTTGTTTCATGGTTTCTTGCTATTTTTAGTACCATCTAAATGATCTTATTAGGCTTAAGTTTTGATATTTCTCATAGGGACCTCGCTTTCTTCAATTCGTCGACTTAGGCAGGTTGTATATTTCTATCATTGGATGAGATAACTATATCTCAGGTTAGCAATTTGCACTCAGAACTTTTGCAGATATATTATTTCATTATCTGAATATATTGATTTGTTCCTCTTTCAAAAGGTTAAACAATTATGCAGTACAATATGATTTCTGTGCAAACATGTCCTGCTACTAAGCTCATCTGCCGAAAAGAAAAGTCAAATCCTGAATATATTGCCTCTCAACCTCACCCATGGTCTTTATATATACTGATGGTAGCTTTTAGTGGACTTTGTTCACTTGAAAGTGTGAATAAAACTAATCTGCAATGGAAACATATAGCGGTAAGACATCTCATTCCTCCTTTTCTTTTTTCTTTTGTCTTCTTGTGCAGAAGTGGAACATATCTTTGTAAGTTCTGTTTTTCTTCCATACGAATCAGTTACTTTTCTTAAAACATCACATGAAGTCATCCTAACCTATTTAGAACTGAAATTTTAGCTACCATTGACCTATGCTGTGGCCATTGGACCTTTGGCATGCTATTTTTGTCCCTTAATTTGGTTTGTCCTCTTAGCTAGAGGCACTATAGCTAGGTTCTCTCTTTAGGAGCACTAATGCATTTTGGGGAAGTAGGGTATCTCTCCTTAGGTGTGCGAATTCAGGCACTAAAAAAACCATATACTTCTGTTATAGTTTTTTTTTCTACAATTGAAATAGTTATTGATAACAGAAATATGCTTAACATGCTACATACATAGTCATATAACTAAAATGTGATAATTCAAATTGAAGCCTATGTACCATTGGAGCAACTACTGTGTTCCGAAACTCATATATTTTATTACAACAGCCAAGTAGGCTCTCAGTTATTGACAACCAGTTAGGGATAATAGGATAATATTGGATGAGGTAGTTTTTAGTGTAGGAACTACGATCCATTGATAATGTTTCGCTGAATGCAAATTAAAGAAGGCATCAATGTTTCGCTGAATGCAAATTAAAGGAGGCTTATGTGTCTACACAGATGTCTCCAGATTTTTACTATAATGTGCCAGGGTAGAATGAAAAAAGCTTGACTATGTGAAATTATTTTTTTTCTCAGCTACCTGTGTTCCAAAACTCAGATAGTTCATTTCAACAGCCATTTCTTCCCCCTTGCGCAGTCCTAATTCTTTGTTGTGTTCATTCTTTCATGCAGGTTGTAATTAATCTGGCCTGTTGTTGCCATTTCCTACGCATCCACTATCTTGCCCCTCCTGCGAATCAGTCAGCTAACACCGTTTGATATGCACCACTACTTAAACCGTCGATCCTCCCTCTGAGTTCCGATAAGATGTTTCACATACTACATGTATATGTAGCTGATATATATGAAGCCCATGATATCTCTTATCTGTTCTTGGTTTCCTACATATTGTAAGTTCCATATCGATGATATATCTTCTTTCAACAGCCACTTGCCAATTGTTGTGCTTCTATTTGGATCGTATGGAAGTTCTTTGTTGTTTTCTCGAACAATTAAATACATTCAGGAACACGGGCATGTTTGGATACGGTACAGTTGAGAGTACATACAGTTGGTCAGGTTGGATAGATTGGCAGATTGCTAGGACTATTGTATGTATGTATGTATGTATGTATGTATGTGGCTGTCAAGCTTCTGCTTGGTGTTGTCCTGGTCTCCCTGCTTCTTGTCTCTCAGGATGCAGCTGCTGCCAGAGATCAGTTTATCAATGACAATGGTTTGTTCTCTCTCTCTCTCTCTCTCTCTCTCTCTCTCGCCATCCATCCATCCATATGTCACCTGCTTTCTGTGCTAATTAACAGGCAATCCCTAGCTTGTATATCGTTTTGATCGCACATACAAATATAGGTCAAAATGTGTGTCATTATTTGGCCAACATCTTGTGCTGATCTTCGACCAAAGTAAATAATGTTTGCCATTTTTTAGTCCTCGAGGTGTGATTTCGGCCATATTTTTTATTAGAATAATTTTACAAAATCAATTAAGTTTACGAGATTACAAAATTACTTTTCATGACTAATCTACGTTCCGTTTTTATGCCTGAAGCTAAGTATTCTAAAATTTATTTGTAGTCAAAGTTTCAAAAGTTTGTTCAGCTCTTGTAAAAAAAGTGTCATATATTTATGAATAGAGGGAGTATAAGTTAAAATTATGGCTCCATATACAGGGGTATGACCCAATTTTTAACTTAAATATTTGTATGATTGTAATTTCTCTGGATAAGTGGGTGAATTCAATGATAGAAGTTGACAAATGGGCTAGGCACTACACGGTCTTAAAAAAACTTGATTGCTAAAACTTGCTTGATTAATTACTTGCAGAGGTCCAGTTAAAGAACATGAAGTATGAAAATGGGGCTGGCTTCACGGATGAGAAATTGGGATATGGCGGCGGTGGTTATGGTGGTGGGTACGGTGGTGGATTTGGTGGTGGCTATGGCGGGTATGTACCTGGTCGTGGCTGGTAACGACCTGGTACGGGGGTGGATATGGCGGTTACCCTGGCTATGGTGGTGGGTATGGTCATGGTGGAGGTGCACGGTATGCTGGCGGATATGGTGTAGGTGCTGGCTATGGTGGCGGATATGGGGGATACGGTGGTAATGGTGGTGGTGGTGGCTGGCACTAGGAAAAACAAATGTGCTTGTCTGCGCATAGCATACCATACATACATGGTAGTCACTGATGAGAAGAACTAGATATGTTTTATCACTTTCATGTATTAAAATGTTGTATATCCTCATGTTGTGTTATCCTATATGTATTGAGGATAAAATTGAATTTACTACAATCGAAGAATCATTTCAGATCTTAAAGTGACATATGAAAATAATTGAAGATTTCCTTAAGAAGATCTTATTTTATATCTCTTCATGCCACATTATCCAGTAAATAAGAACCGCTAGATTAAATATTGAACCAACATCAACTAATGCACAACCATTCAAATTTATATTTTGTTTCCTTAAGAAGTTTTAAAAATTATCTTACATACTCAGTTCTAATCATTTCCTTGAGTTAATTTGTGTTTTGTCATCACTACCATATGATTAAAAAAATGCCATATAAACTTGTATAGGCCAACTGCACTAAGTTTATCACAATACTTTTATTTTGCAAGCACCCCTTATCTTCCCTTAAAAATCACTTGTAAATTTTTTTCAATGCTTCTTAACAATTATTATCTAGTTTAGTTACTCTTGCCTACAACTTTTCACATGACTCAACTTTTCTTCTCCGAAACACCTAAGGTGCGGACAATTAATTTGTAATGGATCTACTGAAAATAGCCACTGTTCAAAAAACTTACATATAGACACCAACAAACAAATCTTTTTGCATAATAAAAAGAACCTCTAAAAAGGCGAAATTGGTTTTATAGCATCAAAAGTTTTTGTTTTTGTTTTTGTTTCACCGAAAATTTATGGTTCATTTTAATGGCACCCAAAGTTAATTACCTCTGTTCTCTAATTTAGCATTCCATCCAACCTTCTGTTAGATTTCCTTTTCTTTAAATCCTTTCTCTTAATAAAATGAGATAGTATACCAATACTACTCTATTCCTCCTCCTACCATCGTTCCCCTCCCTATGTGAGCTCAGACAATCGGCCATGCCACAGCCCTGGTGCACCTCCATTCTTGAGCCTGAAAACCAGCCACACCTCGAGTTCGCCTGGACAAGCCCGGGAACTCGTCAGCCGGCTCCGTCGAGCTTGCACACCGCACCGCCCTCGGAGCTCGTTGACTCTGCTGTCCTCAAGCTCTAATGGCTCTACTGACCTCCAGCTCGTCTGCCGGCGCCATTGAGCACGCATGCCGTGCAGCCATCGACCTTGTCTGCCGGCTCCGTTTGAGTTTGCTCAGCACGCTGCCCTAGATCCCATCCGCCGACACCGTCGAGCCTTCCTACTTCATCGCAATGGGTCCGCCAGCACCGTCCAGCTCGCGAGCTCGCGCTGTCCTCGAGTTGTTCTGTCACGCAGCCTTTCAATTCATCTGGATGTGTTGCTCTCGAGCTCATTGTCCAATGCGGCGATGTGTCAATCTCACTTGGAGGTCCGTTGCCTTGTTATGTTGGGTGTGGATTAGGAAGACGGGGAGTGGAAGAAGAAGACATGGGTAGGTTGGGGAGACGTGTAACAGCAATATTGACAGAATGCTGAAAGAAGTAACAGACGTAACTTTGGGGTTCTATTAGAGTGAACTGCGAATTTAAGGTGCTACAAAACCAAAAATGAGAACTTTCGATACTATAGAACCAATTTTGCCCTCAAAATAGTATTAACCTAATAGAGATCTGATCTAACCGACATTGCAAAACGGTTCCACCGCTAGTAAACAGTCAGTCTGATTACTGATAATATCTCAGTTTGACCGCTTGTACACCTCTAGTCTGAACACAACTTAACATGTACAACTCTTCACAAGATGTCAACTTTAATGCATTAAGAGGTGTTTGCAAAGTGCATCCAAAGCATTCCTCACACAACTTTCAAACACAAATCAGAACGCAAGGCTAAACCCTAATTTTTCTCTCTAAAAAAACATGTCGCACCTAAGCTTCAACCTCTATCTATTTAAACCCATAGGTGGATGCTCGAAATTCAATAATCCTACTTGAATTAGGAGTTCTATCCCATAGGAAACCACCTAAACAAGGAATACAAATATCCCTTTACAAATTTAGGCTTAAATCCTACTCAACTTAGATACCCTCCAAATTTGACTCATTTTCCATACCCGCAGTACACTTCTCATGTATGCCATATGAAAACTTTACATCCAAGTGTACTGTTCTTTAGCCCCGTTATACTTTCTATATAGTTGGTACCCACTAACAATTATTAGAAGCTAAAGCTCAACATGCAAGCATGCCACATCATCACCCACTAGCAATTACTATTCT